>CM055907.1:35108991-35348991 GCA_029582155.1 Panopea generosa
TACAATTTATTTTAATAAAATTAGTCAGATTATTAAAATATTTCTTTTACTTTGACGAAATCAAACTGGTAAGTGGCGTAGCATTTGACTATAGGTGGGAGATTCATGGATTCGATCCATTTTCATGGGCATCGGTAGTATCCGGTAGTGTCCTTGAGAAAGATTCTTTGTTTGCATATGATTAAAGGTGATACTGCTCAGGAAGACATCGAGCGAAATATATTAAGTTGCAAAGATCAATCTTTAAATGTAAAATGCATTTTTTTTGTTGAGCGAATTGAATAGAAATGAAGCAATAATTAGTTTTATGATTTACCAATAAATATACGTGCAACTCCAAACATGACCCAGTTTACGGAGAAGTATGAAACGAAATGGCATACACTCAAAATAGACATTGATAAAATCAACGGTTTCTTCCGTCCGAACGTATCAGCCACGTGACCTGCTACCACGCTTCCTACACACATTCCTGTCATCTGCATGGAGACAATAGTGGCTGTCACCCATGACTGGTCACACACCAGGTCAAACTGTCGTTAAAAGCAATGTTCATATTGATACCTTGAAACACAACGTTAACAAAAACCTTACTGAAAGAACAAAATTAATTCTTGATCAAATTAGAATATTCGCTTCACTAAATATCACCATTATGCTTTACAAAGTGCTTAATAAATAGACATTACGCGTCACTAATTAAGTTATTACTGTATTTAATGTAAATCATTTTAACCATTACATTACCAAGCACTTTACTGATAATGAAAATGCAATTTGTTTAATTCAAGGTCATACGTCAATATTTTCAGTACGCGAAGTGAAAACGCATGCAGTACATTTTTCCACAGAGTGAATAAATAATAGAATCATGGTTATTCATGGCGCGTACTGTATATTCACATATATATTATAATGTGTACACTGACGAGAAAATGAAACGTCTCATTCTTACTCATTGTACAATAATTTGTCCACCGTGATTCAAAATTAGAAAAGAACAATTCCATTTGCAATTTTCATCATTTAAGAGAATTGATGGTTCATTAGACCGCATTTTCATGGTCGCATTATGCTTCAAATTTTGAAATTCAATAGACTGTTCAGAGCAATTTCACTGACACAGTCAGTAGCGCGTGCGGCCACCTCTACTGGCAACCACAGCAGCAAGACGTCGCCCCATGGAACCGCACCAGTTACGTAGCAGATAACGTGGGATTCTGGCCAACTCCTGCTGTCAGTTTCTGGACGTTGGCAGGCTGCGGTTGACGTTGACGTAACCGCCGTCCAAGGTAATCCCAGGCGTGTTTAATCGGATTGCAGTCAGGTGAACACGCCGGCCAAGACGTCAATGTTGTGGGTCTGTAAAAAGTTACTGGTGACAGGTGCAACGTGAGGTGGCGCGTCGTCATGCTGGAAGACCAGGCCTTGACGTTGGCTGTGAGATTACCTTGGCACACGAAGAGTTGGGACTTAAACCTATAGTTTATGGCTGCCCAGACCATAACTCCGCGTCCATCATAACGGTTATGCTGCAGAACGCAACTGTCAACGTAGCGTCAAGTGGAAACGTGACACCTGTCACTAAACATTACGTTCTTCCAAAGCTGACCGCGATGGTTGCGGGCCCAAATAAGACGTTGGTGACGGTGACGTCGCTTAAGAACTAGACCGCGGTAGGGCCTGTGGCAGCTAATCCCCTGCTCTCTTAGCCGATTTCTGACAGTATGCGACTTACAGGGCGTCCACGGTTACCTACTTCTAAACGTAACATGGATTCAGCCGTCATAAATCTGTCACGCAGATGGCTTTGACCTATGTAATTACCCTGCCGTACTGACGTTACGCGCGATCTACCTGAACGTGGCCTTTTGACAAACGTTCCCGTGTCTCTGACATGTCGAACGAGACGCAATATTGTCGAACGAAACGTTAAAGCGTCTAGCGAATTGTTCTTGCGTTCGCCCATTCAAGCATGGCCGAAGCTTGGGCCCTCTCTTCGAAATTTAGCCTAAACATTATCAGAAACTTGATATTTTGTCAGAAAATCTCTGAAAATATGGTTGTTTGTTGACTAACACATGTACCTGTCAAAAATTCAATCGATAAAACCATATAGTTGACATGCACGGGCTGCACGAGGAAATCATGAGCAGGTACATGAATTTAGCAATGAGCTGAATAAAATCGTACGAGTTTCGGCTGGTTGGGTTTGTCGGTCAGAGTGCATGTATATTTCTGACATTTCCCCCCAAATTTAAACTATGTAACGAAAATAAAGCCAATTTTCGATGAGGCGTTTCTTTATCTCGTCAGTGTATATCGTCATTGACGAATGACTTTTTCTAGTTGAAAATAACAACTTTTTTAGATTGTTTACTTTAGAACTTCAGGCAATAGGTGTGTGTGTGTGTCAATGTAATTATTTAAATATACACTCAAATAACTTTGATTCCGTTTTCATATCACGGTATTGAATGAGAACTTACTTATTATCATTTTCATATACTGTTAACTATAAAAAGACGAACAATGCTGTGAAACTAAACAAAAATAAGAATTGAAAGTCGGGCATATGTTTGATACTATTATAACTATTGGGTAAAATTAGAGAAAGGTCACAAAACACAGTTATTTATGCGAATTAGTTCAATACATACATGAAGTAAACAGTAAAGTATAAGCATTCTTCTCGCAGTAATCATCGTCCTTGTCTACAACACACTGGTAACATATGACGGGTATAGTTACCATACAATCGGACAGTAAGTTCAACACGAGTTGTCCTATTACATCCCACACTGAGGATATAAAAAGGCACGTTTTCTCTATCATTTCTCTGTCTCTCTTTTATCGAATTCTCACGTACATGTAAACAAATTGATAGTAACTATATTAAATTTACCCTGCTGACAATCGTACGTATATCTCGCTCGAACTCGAAGCTTTTACATGTTTGACCTGAGCTTAATTTGCATTGTCTATTCCATACGTCATCAGAGTCTTCTGGTGCTTTTTCAAGCGACGTGTTAAGCCTTTCAGTAATATAAGTGAATACACCAACATCATCGATACATCGCCATCGTGGGACAAACGAGATAAAAATGTTCCCAACCATTCCCCAACATACTACCGTTTTCATTAACTGGATGACGATGGCCAAAAGTGCCTGGAATTGAAATACGGAAATTGGAACAGTCTACAATCAGACACATATAATTAGCCAGCAAACATTCTATATCGGCCCGATGTCGGCTGGGTATGTCGGGCCGATATTGATTTTGCAAAATTTTGCGACATTGGCCCGATATCGGTTGTATGACCAAAATACGACATTACGCCGACCAAAAAGATACACGTTCATATAAATATTCTAGTAACTTTTGTTCTGTCAGACATTGTATGCATTACATTGAAATTCTAAGATTTAAATTGTAAAACTTGTAAATGAACAAAAATAAAATAAACAGACTACACACGAACGTTGAGCAATAGGTTTATCAAAGAAAATACATAACAGTTAAGTTTACCGAGACAAGATAGGCTTTGGTTTCAACTTGGTACACATAATGATAATGAAACAGAAAATAATACAGCATAAATTGAACTTTAGATATACAGTAAACAAAACAGTATTGCAATTTTATAAATGACCGTAATGAGTCAAAAACGTTTTATTCCATCACAATTTTATTCAACAATATAACATCAAATAACATTTGAAAATGACAACAACCGTTTCTCAGTGAGTATATGCAGATACAATTCATTTTTAATTTACTCATACTTTCATAGCTGGATGTTCTACTTTAAAATTATTTTGTTTGACAAATGAAAACAAATCTGATAATAAAATTATTTTAATGTCATTAATATTTTTTTGAATAGATTTTCATAATTATGTATTTGCTGCGAAGTTATAAAAGACAATATCGGGCCGACGTCGGGCCGTTATCAAGATGCAGTTTTCAGGAAAAAAAATTGTCGAATAGTTGAAAACATTTTTTTTATCATAAATATTTCATTAGATTGTATTTGTTTGATATTTAATTGTTGTTCAAGGATGATATTTACAGCCGATATCGGGCCGATATAGGCATTTTTACCGATATTCCGACATACAGCCGACATCGAGCCGATATAGTCATATTTGCCGATATTCCGACATACAGCCGATATCGGGCCGATATAGGCATGTTTGCTGGGTAACTTTATTGTGATAGTAAGATTTCTGCAATATCATGGTTTTAAGATTTAAATTAGAAAAAACTTAATGCTTTTTAGTTTATTGATATATCATTAACAAAAGAATACATGTACATGTATTAATAGGGTGTTTAAATCTATAGGTTTCGTAATCAAATTTATATAGAATGAGGTTTGATGATCGTAATCACCAATCCTTATAAATCATATCATTAATATTACACAACCAATTTTAATATATAACTTTATGGTGTAGTTGGAAACAAAACACAAAACACTGCTAAAACTAATACAACTACATGTATCACTTGTAATAAAATACAATGACATATATACTTGATAACGGCCACATCCTCCAAGTTGGTATAAGATATCGTCTGGTGTAACACTGTCTTCGTTAGATTCTTGTTCATCCTTCTTGCTGTCACCATCTTAATAATAATAATATAAAAGGGTTTCATCACAAAATAGCAAGATCGTGTACTTTGCATACTTATATTTTATATTTAGTCGGGCTTTATGCCAAATGCAAAGTCTTGCCCATGTCAACGTGATCAAGCTATACAGTCATATATATTACCGCGATTTGAAAACAAGTTCTTAAACTTAGACAAATCTTGCTCAAGAGCTTCCTCGGCAGAACCATTACTAAGCATATGCGGATAAAGTGTCTTGCTAAAGGACATAGACGTGACAGAGGATCTGCTCCACGACTGTCCTATCCAGGGTACGATATTTCACCACTGAACCATGTGCTCTACATGTCTTGATAAACGCCTACGTTATACGTTCTTATTCGCCGAATTTCATTTGAATATTCCAACAATAAAACTTTATTATGGACATTACACGGTGTCATTCTTATATCAGTACTTTGAATACTTTGATTTAAAAGAAGAGAACTGCGTTTGATGATAGAAGATAACTTCGTTTGATAAAGAATATGTTGTTGTTGTTGTTGTTGTTGTTGTTGTTGTTGTTGTTGTTGTTGTTGTTGTTGTTGTTGTTGTTGTTGTTGTTGTTGTTGTTGTTGTTGTTGTTGTTGTTGTTGTTGTTGTTGTTGTTGTTGTTGTTGTTGTTGTTGTTGTTGTTGTTGTTGTTGTTGTTGTTGTTGTTGTTGTTGTTGTTGTTGTTGTTGTTGTTGTTGTTGTTGTTGTTGTTGTTGTTGTTGTTGTTGTTGTTGTTGTTGTTGTTGTTGTTGTTGTTGTTGTTGTTGTTGTTGTTGTTGTTGTTGTTGTTGTTGTTGTTGTTGTTGTTGTTGTTGTTGTTGTTGTTGTTGTTGTTGTTGTTGTTGTTGTTGTTGTTGTTGTTGTTGTTGTTGTTGTTGTTGTTGTACCATGCCGCAGATACATGGAATGATACCCCACCCAGTCATATTATACTGACACGGGGCGGACCAGACCTATAACTCTCCTCTTAATGCTGAGCGTCAAGCGAGGAAGAAGCTTCTAGTACCATTAGTACCAAGTCTTTGGTATGACCAGGTCGGGGATTGAACCCACGACCTTCCGCATGCGAGGCGGACGCTCTACCACTAGACCACGCCGCGGTCTTGATATAGAAGAAAACTACGTTTGATATTGAGTACTGATTTTTAATTTAAATTTTATGTCATTTACAGATATATTCGCTTCGTACATTGTATATATTTCAAATAATAAATGCAAGACATCTTTACGATCAAGTTTCCTATCGCATCTAACGTATATATGTGAACTTTATCATCTGTTATCAATTTATATTAAATTGCTTTATGTATGTGAAATTTGTAAGAAGTATTTACTCACTGTGGCTTGTATTCATGTCTTATCGTCATTGCGACTGAGCTGCATGTATGCTATCTGCACGTATTCTGCCTGCCTGTATGTTATCTGCATGTATTCTATCTGCATGTATGATATCTGCATGTCTTGTTTGATGTTATTTTCTCAATTATTATCATCAATGTGTTTTGGAGTTTTTGTAACGGAAATAACGACTACCTATAAAACCATGTTCAAGAGTATTGTTACTAACGGTTTACGTTATCACTATCTATTGATTTATCTATTGATTCAAGTGGGGAAATTATCAGTTATTTGCGGAGATGGGGTGTGCTCAAGTACTGGTTAACCTTTCAGGAAACAGCCAGAGTGGTAAGGTTAGCTGATCGTCTGTAAGCCCTCGGTTGCATAAAAATGACGCTAAATATCCAATCACTCATTTTCAATCGGCAAATCAACAACATTGAAAGAAGTGTTTTCTATCAGTTTGTTTAATACTTTTTTCGAGCAAGTCAATGACACACTTTTAACTAAGTTCTATAGTTTTCACACATACATATGTCAGTGCTGTCTGCTGCAAACACACGGGGTATTTTCTTAAAATAACGCACTGTATAATTTTATAGTTTGTCTAGTTGGAGCCTTTTTATGGGAAATATTATTTTTGCTCGCGTAAGAATGTGTAAGAACTTAATTTACTCAACTTGACAAACATGTGTACCAACGTTTTTTTTAAACATGAACAATCATAGTAACAATCATAGTGACACGTTGTCTGAAAATTCTTTGAAATTACATTGTTTTATATTTTTTGTCTGTTTTCTCAAACATTCACTCTTTATTTTGTACATCGGATTCCCATTGTTTAGAGCTTTGACGGGCCATTTTCAACATTATCATTAAACTAATGTATACATGTAATGTGTGTTTCGCACGGGAAACGCCCACAGAGACAGAGAATATCAGTCAAACAACCACGGAGAAACCGTCACTATGTATTTCCCTTAACGTCTCACACACCAATTAATTTTGTACTGTTCTACATATAGAGACATGCACTTCTGGAACACTATACGTCTCACACAACAATTAATTTTGTACTGTTCTACATATAGAGACATGCACTTCTGGAACACTATACGTCTCACACAACAATTAATTTTGTACTGTTCTACATATAGAGACATGCTCTTCTGGAACACTGGATACATTACCAATGGTTCTAAAAGTGCCTTGCTCTCATAGATAGTCCTCTGTTGGTCCAAATATGCAGAAAAAAACAATGGGGTTGACCAGGTTGCTTTTTCACAATTTCGATGGTTTGATGGCATCCCTTCATTTTTGACAATTCTGCCCATTTGTTGCAGTGTATCACTACGCATCTTTAAACTGTTATAGCATCATCAAACAGTTCCCAGGGTCACCCAAACTTTGCAGAAATCATGAAAATGTTCCAATGTTCCAATATGCACAAAGAAATATGACATTTTATGCATTTTTAAAAAAAAAAATTACCCAACCGCTTTACACAGCTCTAATTTCTTGGGCGTAATAATCTTGCTACCGTCATGTAAGGGAGGTAATTGTTCAGTGAAACCTTGAAGAGTAGAAATTGTCATGGCATGTAACTGAAATTTTTCTGGAACAAACCTTTACCATTTCTAAATATAAAAATACGCCTTTTGAATTCATCGCATAACTGTTTTCGAATTCATGCACGAAATAAGATGGCGGTCACACATGCATAAATCAGTTTCGGACGACTCGAAAACAAGAAAAACTGCCAAAATTTTTTAGCCATTGTTACTTAATAAAAATAATTCTAGAAAAAGAAATACTTTGAAAATGTTCTTGTATTGCCTCCTATTGTGTATCTATCTGACTGCATATTCATTTTATTGTATATGCAACATTACATAACTTAAGTGTCAAAATACATGACCATATATGGATAAGTAGTTGTTTTTGCCTCAAATAATGCTCTGTTTTATTGCAAAACTATATATTTGACTTTTTTTTATATCTATAACAAACAAATATTAATGTTTGAAGGTGCCCAGCAACAATTTGCATGTCACTGACACTAACCATGCCCCCTTTTTCAATACATAAATTCATTATCAACTATGAATATATCCCTTACCAATTGAGGTATCTATTAGGCATATATTAAATTCCAATACTATTTTGTTTATTTTATCAATAAAAATAGCAAATGAAAGTAAAGTGTGCATGAAAGTCACTTTAAAGCAAGAAAATGAAACGATGAATGAAAATGAGACAAAATATGGATACAGCATATTTGGCTGGACCGATAAGCTCATTGCAAAAAGACGGTTTGCTAAAGCGCATCTCTCTACGACAAATTAGTTTGAAATAAATATATCAAAGAATATCGCGATAAGAAATACTTGTCGCGAGATGACTCGTTACTTTACAGATTTTCCAAAACTGGCATAAAAAAATGGGCAGTTAAAATAGAGTTTTTGCAATAATTATATGAAAATTAGAAATTGTCATATTGGAGAATGCTATACAGTTGAATGTGGAGAAAAATATTGTACACATTCAAGAACAGACAGTGAAAAAACATCATCTTCAATGAGAAAAATCTATATTCTCTGGCAAGCATCATGTATTTTTATTTGAAAAAAAATAAGAACAACAACCGAACGAAATCAGATGATGGTACAAAAGTTTCAAGCACAGGTTAACTAAACGCTGAGAAATTATTTCGCGAATCTGTTTCGCGTCATTTCAAAGATGTCGCATTTTACCATTTACCTGAATGTCCAAGAGTAGGTAAAAACTGTGTATAAGCCAGACCTAGCCACATAAATATCAACAATGAGGAGAAAAAAATGACAGTAAAACAAAAATGGCAGTCATACGCCATACCATTAACTTAAAATGAAACGCGACAGTTTGGCGGTCGGTATATCGAAAACTGGATACAGAGCTGTTGATAACAAATATCAATGACAAAATAATGAAACAGGAAATTTCTCCATAATTCATGATCAATATAATATTAATTGATAAACAGCGACATAAAAACAATATTGCTCATACGCGACCAACCGTATTGTCAAAAAAAGCATGAGCTAAAGAGTGGAAACAGTATCGCGACAAATGTTACCATTTTTATGTGGGTGGTAATGAATTATACATAAATAATGAGTTTCTAACACAAAAAATGGTTTAACTTACATGAATCATGAAATCTGGATGCAGTGAATGCTCTAGACATGCTTTTGTTGTGATATATTAGTATCACTGTCTCTCTGTGTGACTTTCAAGTGTTTTTAAGTGCAAACTTCTATTCATTTTAGCCAGGATTTTGAGACAGATGGCTAAAATCAAGTCTTATCACATGATGCAGCAAAGCATATTTGCATACATGATCATTTCTTTTTCAGTTAAATAGATGATCTCACTTTGTGTACCTTCCATTGAATTGAATAAATCCTGATTCCAACATTTCCATGACAAATTTTCAGCTGCTCAGTCTCATTGCCCTATTTGCTTTACTGTTTTAGCTTCAAGTTTGGTTTTGCCTGTGTGACACTTCTCTATTTCACTCAAAGTCATCCATTTTTTCACAAAAATACATTTATTTTTCCATTTAGAGGTTTCAAATACAGTATTTCCAATAGAAAGTGACATATTTTGAAAAAGAAAGTAGATCTGAATCATAAAGATGCAGTTTCCTCCAAGCGTCTACCGAAAATGATCTGGTTCTCGAACGTCTCACACACCAATTAATTTTGTACTGTTCTATATATAGAGACATGCACTTCTGGAACACTGGATACATTACCAGTGGTTCTAAAAGTGCCTTATTCCCAAAGATAGTCCTCTGTTGGTCCAAATATGCAGAAAAAAACATGGGGTTGACCAGGTTGCTTTTTCACAATTTCGATGGTTTGATGGCATCCCTTCATTTTTGGCAATTCTGCCCATTTGTTGCAGTGTATCACTACGCATCTTTAAACTGTTATAGCATCATCAAACAGTTCCCAGGGTCACCCAAACTTTGCAGAAATCATGAAAATGTTCCAATGTTCCAATATGCACAAAGAAATATGACATTTTATGCATTTTTTAAAAAAAAAATACCCAACCGCTTTACACAGCTCTTGGGCGTAATAATCTTGCTACCGTCATGTAAGGGAGGTAATTGTTCAGTGAGACCTTAAATATTATCTACAAGTGACATCATTGATATTCCCACAGATGGACCTCTACGAAAGACGATTAGAGAGCGAAAAGACCGGGGCCCAGTTGCTCAAAGCTTGGTTAGCTTTACCCGGGGTTAAGTGAAATTTTGTAACTTCAATATTTTCTATACTTAATGATTGTATGGCAATTTAAATGCATTTTTAGAAACAATATGGCATATTTTCATAATGTTCAATAAAATAATAACCTAAAAAGTTGTAAATCTAAAAATATTGTGATTTGAAAATTTCGCTTAACCAAGGGTTAAGCTAACCAAGCTTTGAACAACTGGGCACTGCTCGATATCGCCCACGACGCACTCACGAGATTAAAGATTGTTTCCCGCCTGGCGAAAGTACTCCTAGGATATTCGTATTGGCACGAAGAACGGCATCATCTGACCACCATGTAGTAAATCATTCGAGTATATTTATGACTCGATATTTTGTAAATAAGTCTGCAGGCATGAGAAAAATATTACACACGGTGTATGTAACTTAGAGATACTTTCAGACGTAATACTGACATTTTTACTGCATTCGGCCTAAATGAACTATATAGATTAAGGGCATTTCATTTACCAATGAAAAACATTTGCAGCTGGGCGGAGCTAAAAGGACAAGTTTGCATTTCATTGGTTGCACGATTTTGTTTTGCTGGTGAGACGTCACGTCACGTTTAACGTTGCCGTTAGGTTCACGTGATGTTTGCTGTAAGTTGCCATACAAATGCGTGCACTTATTCAATATGTTGACAACGTCGCCGTTACATTCATGACACTGACTTTGTTTTTTTTTAATATCAAAACGGCAAAAAAAACAACGTAATAGTGTCATCTAAAATAGTTGAAAAATATAATGTTAATATAAGGATTAAAAGCCTAATTTTGAGTTTTCATCCGGTTTCATGAACATAAAACTGGCCTTATGTATGAAAACTCAAAATTCGGCTTTTAATCCTTAATTGAAAGTTACGCCACGACGTCGTCGCGACGCCGTGACCTGGGCCGCTGGGTAGTCAGTCGTTGTATGAAATTATGTATAAAATCATTCAGCTTTTTTATAAATTGATAGATTTTTGTTCATAATGACAAGAAAATATGTGCGATTACGGCAACGTATGTATCATCCTAATAACTGTGTTTGTTTGCTTTTAAGCAATTGTGTCTACGAACCTTTTCGACACACCTCGTATATATCCAATGTATTTTATATGTGTGTGACACCTTTGAATGCTTTACACTCGTGTCTACGGTCATTGTATTCATATGTCATTTGCAAATTACACTATGTTTGTGTGTCGTATGATGATGCATCCCAGTAGCATTTCGTGAGCCAATTTATTGATCATGTCCAAAGTTATTTGCTATGTTATGAACTGCTATGAACTGTGGTAAATGGTATTGTCTCCAGTCCATTTACTTTTAAATTATTTCATACTAAAATGTCATATAAAGTAATAACGATTCGAGAAAAAACTGAAAAAACGGATCTTACTTTACGTAATTATTATAACTTTGCGATTTTATTTAATTATCTGATTTTCTTTACAAATTATGACAAACTTTAAATATTATAATAAGGGCTCAATTAAATTAAAACATTTACTAGAAAAACTATTTTAAAAATGTAAATCTTACCTGCAACGTGTGTTAATAAAATATCTTCTGTCGTGTCTTTACCAATATCTTGACTTTTGTTAAGTTCATTGTTTTGAAAACATTCGTCCTTAGTTTCAAATGACATCTTATACATATAAATGGTTTCTTAAACTTTCAACTATTTTACTGTTCAACTTATATCCTTAAAGTTAAATATCCTAAGTCAGTTTTCTGCGTATCTTATATGTATCAATTGTACTGAGCAAAGTGTGTGACTATATAACAACTTAAATCTACATAAGGGGTGTTAAGAAAGTTCGCGCATTTTAGTAAAATAAAGTGTTCAATGTTGTATTTAGCCACGCACTTTGACTAATTACCGCTTAATATTAAGAATAAATTTTCAACATAAACCTTGTACAATTGTAATAACACTGGAGTCAATGACAATCAGTACAATAAAAATAAAATCATATAATAAAATCAATGTTTTCAAGAGTCTATAATTTTATATGTTGTATTAAATATCTTAAAAACTTAAAATGTCTATTCTTCACTAAAGGTCAAACCGTACAGTTGTCAATGGGTTTATAGCTCAATTCTAATTAGAATTTTAAGTACTATCATAATACCCATCCATTTAATAATATATTTTATTATATACACTTGTATGTAGTAACTTTGGTGTATTGACTGGATAACATATACTGTATTAAACTGTAGAATAATACAATATACCCGTCCTCCATGTAGAATAAACAATGATTTTACTCGTCGGGTGTCTTTGAATAAGTTCAGATCAGTGTATGTAATATGCATGTTAGTGCTCTAAACGAGCTTTTCTAATGTATCTAAATTTTAAATAATAATGTCACATAGAATCTTTATTACTCTTTTCGTTTAATAGTCGTTAACAGTACATGTCACTTTACTGATATTTAGTGTATTTTGATTAATTTTAACTGTTGCTTTGTTTCGGGGTGAAACGTATATATATATATATATATATATATTGCAAAACATGTTATCGAATACTTTGTCAATAAAACATCACCTGCTAGCCTTCGATGGCATATTAAACATTATGCTAAGTCTTAAAACAAACAATTCAGTAATGTAGTTTACTGCTTAAAGTCTAAGTATTTAGAGCCTGTACGGAAACCACTAATGGTCAATTTTGATAGGAACTGATGTGGATTTTTTATCTCGTACCGCTGAGGTATTCGGTTCGAACCTAACTCTGTCAAAGTACGGATATGAGAAAGTCTTCAGTTATTTGCGGCATATGTTTTTTTTTTCCGAGACTTGTTCTTTCATTATCATTTCTATCTCGTCTTTTTTTAAAAAAAACTATTTGACTCACACCACTATTATCTCCCTTGAGCACTACGGACAGATGAAGGAGGTAGAAATAAAACTTAAGTCCTCTTTTTTGCCTTTTTTAGGGCTTTGTACTGAAATTATTTGTTGTTTGCTAGCACGAGTTAAATGGTCAGTATTTTAGAAATCACCACTGAAAATATGATGCTGATACCAGCTTTCTGGACAATTCTGTGTCATTTCAGAATTGTTGGTTCGAACCGCATCTAGGGCGAATAGTTGACATATTATTACTCTGGAAATTGATAAGTCTCACAATAGCATTGGATTTAAAATAAAAAAAAACTGGTCAAGGTATGCTTTTTTACCTTTATAATTGCATATCTTGAACCAGTGAAGAATTTGAGCCCAGACACATGCTGCAGAATGTGACTTTTCACTCTGTTTTGGACATAAATGTTACAATATGGAGCCCTGTGGGAAATGTTATAGTGGTGTGAGACGTATTGTCATGACCCTGGCGTCGTCGTCGTCGTCGTCGTCGTCGTCGTCGTCTTTGTCGTCCGCTGGTTAAAGTTTTATGTTTAATTCAGCTTTGTGTCTCTTTCTGAGCAAATAACTCGTGTTACGGTGACTAAACTTCATAAAAACATTCATATCATGTTATGCAAACAATGTATATAGCTAACTTTCCTAAATGTCCATACTTTGGGCTCTTAAACCTTAGGTTAAAGTGTTTTGTTTAGCTCATGTTTGGTTAACGTTTTATTTTTAGCTGAGCCTTTTCTCTGTTTCTGAAAAAACTACTCATGTTTTGGTGAATTAACTTCATAAACACATTTATATTATGTTATAGAAACAATGTATATAGCTAACTTACATAAATTTAATGGACATGGTTAATAATGCCGTTTTCCCGTTAAAAGTTGTATGAGCTCCAAAACAGTTATCTGGGTATTAATACGAACTGCTGTACACGTAAATGTATCCGGATTGATTAATAGACCACAGATTGAAAAAACTTGGTATTATTGTTTGAATTTGCCAGGTCCATTGTCCCATATCTACTTGGCTACCTGCCCGAGCACAACCAAGATCCCCACCCTGCTGCCCATTTTTTTTCTTAAATTT
Source organism: Panopea generosa (assembly GCA_029582155.1). NCBI lineage: Eukaryota > Metazoa > Mollusca > Bivalvia > Adapedonta > Hiatellidae > Panopea > Panopea generosa. The sequence goes on from CM055907.1 coordinate 35,123,233, forward strand.
TGTTTTGTTTAAAATTAAATACTTTTTCAACATTTCAACTTTGTTACCGGCCCCAAAACCCTCCTAAACAACCCCCGCTCTATCCCACATCCCCGCCCATTTTTTTTTTAATTTTGTTTTGTATTATATCAAATACTCTGCCCCATTTCAACTTTGTTAGCGACCACAAGACCTTCATCCAAACCCAACCCCCAACCCTGCCCAAGTTTTGTTTTGTTTTAAATTAAATACTTTACCCCCATTTCAACCTTGTTACTGATCCAAGGACTACCAAGACCAACACCCATCCCCACACACAACCAATCCAACCCCACGCCCATTCTTGTTTTATTATTTTAAATTTTGTTTTATTTTAAATTAATTTTTTATACTATTCTGCCGCTTTGTTACCAACCCAAAGATACCCCCACACACAATCCAATTGTGTTTTTTTTAAAATTTGTTGTTTAAAAATTTTGTACTATATTGAATTAGATACACTGTCCCTTTTCAACTTTGTTACCAACCCCAAGGCCCGCGCCCCCTCCAACTTTATTAATTGTATTAAAACTGCACAGCCCTGTTTATTAAACGTTGGCACACACTCCAACATCTACACCCAGATTTTAAAATTAAATTAAATACATTTCAGCTTAAGTACTGGCTAGCTAGCCATAGCCAGACATAGACATAGTGTATATTCTGCCTTAATAGTCCTACTTGCACATACATGTATCTACTATTTTGCTAATATGAAAGATGGTTTCATTCATACAGATATATCTGTTATATGATGGTACATCATAATATACTGTTCTGTGAAAAGGCTAAAATAGTCGAGATAACGCTGCTATATCTCTATTTTTTGTGATTTTTTTAAATCTATTTTATAAATAGTAATTGTAATTTCATTAATAGTATTGATTTTTTTAAACTAATCACCATCAAGTTAAAGACTTTGACCTTCGTAATAGATTTGGAAAGAAAGACGGGCGTCTGCACCAGCTTTCGGTGCTCGTGTTTAAATGTACGACCGGTCGCATAACCCAATTAACACACGCACACACACACACATACGTCGATGCTATGAATACATTATGAAGGTAATCTATTCAAATATATGTTAATGTTAATGTAGACGTTTCTGTGCAAAGAATTAGCTTGAATGACACTTTATATGTATTTTCTAAGCCAAGTTCATTTTTGCAAAGCTCGGTCTAATTCATTTAATTCATGGTCTGTGTTAGTACGCTAGTTATATTTATCTATTAGTATACAACATTACCAACAGAATAAAGTGCTAAACGCTTAAAGAAAAGAAAAGAAAAATAATAATAAGAGTGGAATTCATCGTGCTAGATTCAGAGCACTTTTATATTTTATATATGATAGAAATTTTGTCATTTCTGAAAATATTACGAGTTGAGTTAAAGATACAAATCTCATATCGTTGAGTTGAACTAAAATCTTGAAGTTGGACATTTGCCAAATTTAAGAGTTGATATTCCTACTATAGCAGAAAATACACTTTCAAAGGCAAACCATTCGGTTAAATTCCCTGACTTATTCGAGAAAAAGGTCAACGTTAAGCATAGAACATGTCGATTGTGTACCCTATATAAGAATAAAAAATAATCGGAATTATTTTACTTCAACGTATGCAAACTGGCTTGTTTGTCTAAACCAATAGCGACATTTTACATCTTATATGCTCCTCCCCCATCAGCACTGCAGTGTTTTGATTACTTCTGGGGGACAGTTTACTTTGGAGAGTGCGGATATGAAGTTATGAAGTAATATTGGGGGACAGTTCACTTAGGGCTGGCAATCTGTTAAGTCAAGTTGAGTTTTGGGAAATAACTTTTGAAGGCAGGGGTTTAAGTTGCATGGTTTGATTGAGTTATTAGTTGATGTTTAAGTAAGAATTGAAACTTAAAATGAGAACGTATTTTGAAATATCTTTTTGAAAATGCACATGTGTTAATAGAAATCAATAAAGTTTAAATGACAGTTGTAACAATGTAAGAAATATATATATAGAAATCTTGCTTTATGTGTTAACGATGTGCGATAGTGAAACAGATTGACAACATAGTATCAGACTATTGTGTCACTATTGTGTCACCTAGTGATGCACCGGTTGACAACATAGTATCAGACAAGTATGCCACCTAGTGATGCACCGGTTGACAACATAGTATCAGACTAGTATGCCATCTAGTGATGCACCGGTTGACAACATAGTATCAGATAAGTGTGCCACCTAGTGAAGCACAGGTTGACAACATAGCATCTGACTAGTGTTCCACCTTGTGATGCATAGGTTGACAACATAATTGTTGTTGTATGGTGTTTAGCGTCGCTTTCAACATTTTTTAGTCATATCACGACGGTGTCTAATTGAGACAGTATTCTAAGCGCTGTCACACTGGAGTATCATGCCGCAGACACATGGTATGATACCCCACCGAGTCACATTATACCAACACCGGGCCGACCAGATCTAGAACTCTCCTCTAAATGCTGAGCGTCAAGCGAGGAAGCTTCTAGTACCATTTTTAAAGTCTTTGGTATGACCCGGCAAGGGAATAAACCCACGACCTTCCGCATGCGAGGCGGACGCTCTACCACTAGACCACGCCGCGGTCCCTGACAACATAGTGTCAGACTAGTGTGCCCCCTAGTGATGCACAGGTTCACAATATAGTATCAGACTATTGTGCCATCTAGTGATGCACCGGTTGACAACAACGTATCAGAATATTGTGCCAGCTAGTAATGCACCGGTTGACAACATATATGATGTATCGGTTGACAACATAGGATAAGAATATTGGTCCAGCTAGTGATGATACGGTTGACAATAAAGTTTCAGACTATTGTGCCAGCTAGTGATGCATCGATCGACAACATAGTATCAGACTATTGTGCCAGCTAGTGATGCACCGGTTGACAACATAGTATCAGACTATTGTGCCAGCTAGTGATGCACAGGTTAACAATATAGTTTCAGACAATTATGCCAGCTAGTGATGCATCGGTTGACAACAGACTATTGTGCAAGCTAGTGATGCATCGGTTGACAACATAGTTTAAGACTATTATGCCAGCTAGTTATACTCCAGTTGGCAATATAGTATCAGGCTATTGTGACAGCTAGTGAGTGATGTACCGGTTGACAACATGGTGGCATCTTATTGCAACAGCTAGTGATAAACCGGTTAACAACATAGTGACAGACTATTGCGACAGCAAGTGGTACATCGGTTGACAAAAAAGTATCAGACTATTGTGACAGCTAGTGAGTGATGAACCGGTTGACAGCATGGTGGCAGCTTATTGCAACAGCTAGTGATGCACTGGTTTACAACATAGTGACACACTATTATGACAGTTAGTGATGCTACGGCTGACAACATAGTATCAGACTATTGCGACAGCTAGTGATGCACAGGTTGACAACATGGTGGCAAACTATTGCAACAGCTAGTGATGCACCAGTTGACAACATAGTGACAGACTATTGTGACAGCTAGTGATGCACCAGTTGACAACATAGTATCAGACTATTATGCCTGCTAGTGATGCACCGGTTGACAACATATTTTCAGACTATTTTACCACCTAGTGATGCATCGGTTGACAACATAGTATCAGACTATTGTGTCAGCTAGTGATGCACCGGTTGACAACATCGTATCAGACCATTATGCCAACTAGTGATGCATTGGTTGACAATATAGTATCAGAGTTTATGCCAGCTAGTGATGCAACGGTTGACAATATAGTTTCAGACTATTATGCCAGCAAGTGACGCATTGGTTGACAACATAGTATCAGACTATTGTGCTAGCTAGTGATGCACCGGTTGACAACATAGTATCAGACTATTGTGCCAGCTAGTGATGCATCGGTTAACAACAGCGTATCAGACTTTTGTGCAAGCTAATAATGCACCGGTTGACAATTTAGTTTCCGACTATTATGTTGGTATGGGTTGGACGTGGCGAACAAACAATTGTTTAAGAGTGGACTTAGTTGTCACATGTTCAGATAAATATAATGTACACTTGGTTTGATGTGTCGGGTTACATCTCTATAATGTAAGCAAGCACACTTTTCTGTTTGAAAAGAACTCCAGGTTCAAGGCATGGTGGGGATCTTGACACCATTATGAAGTTGTACAAACTAAAATATCCATTATATTGGTCAAAATTTAGATATAAGTGTGATAGATGATGTAAATACAGTGCCGATTTTTCTGTACCAAGACTGTACACATGAGTGCCTTTAGCCAATTAACACAGGTAATAATTGATATATATAAGACAATACAAATGGTATGGGCTTAAAGCTATATGATGCTAACAGAATGTGGCAACTAGAACTATTACCTGAATACATATAGACAACCAGGTTGGACTCAAAACCAGTCTCAAAATGTTACAATCATGAAGTAATGAAAGTTCTTATTTGTTTACAATAACTGAGACATATACATTCATCACTGACAATATAGTTAAACCTGTGTTAGTGATCACCTTTATTAAGAAACCATTTGTGGTAAACAGACACAACCTAGGAACTGGAGTTGTTAGCCAGAACTATAAAATGAATGCTAGTGTTGTATAAAACATTCTGTGCAAATTATTTTACCAAAAATTTATTTAAGGACTGTACTCAAATATGTACATCTATGGGTTGTTGTGTTATTACCGCGTATTTAACCATAATAAAGGATATTACTTAATATTATTTAGGTTATATTACCTATTCGAATAGGTAATATCATTTATTCGTACAAGTGATATTACTTATTCGAATATGAATAAGTGATATCCTCTATTCAAATAAGTGATATCACCTTTTTGAATAATTGATATCTCTTATTATGGTTTAATAGTAAAACAGTACCCCATATACATAATCTTTTTGTAATATTTCAAAAAGTGGATTATTCAACCAGTTACTGGTTTATGTCACTGATTCAACCGAATTTGAAAAACAAATTAAGTATAACTGTATACCACTTAAAAAGACTGTTACACTGATATATAATTTATGAAACACATTAAAAATACTTGGCGGCAATTTATTCCCTAAACAAAAATAGATTAGACACAAAACTAGCACCTCTGCACAAGTAAGTTCATCTGTATCCAGCTATATATCTTTGGTAACTGAGGTTACTTGTTATATATCTTTGGTTTCCTAGAACAAAACATTTATGCTAAATAATTGTTCACATTGACGAAATGTCGTCAAAATTAGAAATATAAAAAAAATGTCTCTATCCCTGGTTACTCGTTATCCTTCTTTGTCTTTTGGCACTCTAGATTATTACAGCAACTATACATCATTATTTAAGAAATACTAAAAAAACATGTCTTTATTTCTGGTTACTTGGTTATCCTTCATTGTGCGGAGCGCGTGGTCCAATGGCGGAGCACCGAACACATGATCAGAAGTTCGTGGGTTCGATCCTCCGCCACAGCTATGTGTAGTGTCCTTGAGCAAGAGACTTTCCCGCATATACTAAGTACTGGTTCTAACCAGGAAGTCTTCGAGCGTGATTTGTCGAAGTTGTAAGAATTTGTTTCACAATCGAAGTAAAAATAAAATAAGTTTAATCAAATCCTTCTTTATCTTTGGTTACTGATAGTTACGACAGCAAATATTCAACATATAAGCAAGTACCTACATATATTCTATATACTTCTTTGATCCAAGGTATATAGCGGGCTTACACATGGACTTACAAACGGACTGTTAAGGATGCGTGCGTTAAGAAGTTTAATATTATCTTGCATATGCATAGTTTTAAGAACATCCTTTGTATCCCCCACCCTCCGTATTAATGAACTGGAATCTGGAACCCACGAGCAAATTTATTGCACAGAAAGCTTTAAATCGTTCATATAAAATTTAGGATAAAAACTACTTTTTTAATGACTGTACAAAAATGCCCTTGAAAACCTCTCACCTTTGTCAGCGATAAAGTGATTCGTGATGTAATGGCGCGTGCGATACTACCAAGTGTCTATGCGAAGGGTGGATCCTGAGCAAGAGTTACAGGACCAAACTAGTATTCGGTACTCGTTGTTTCTCAGTGCATATAGATAAAATAATGTTGACTACGCTCTTGAAAACGATACATTTTTATTGCAGACATCATTATTTATTTAAAAAAAAGAAAGAAAAGACAACTCAATTACGATGCATACTGTTAGTCAAGCCATAACTATTTTTTAGTCTTGTTATTCATCGGTCTAAATCCGCACACTTATACTACATAAGTATTGATCAGTGTTCTTATATAAAAACAAATTTCATGAATTTAAATTTTACAAAATGTTCTAAGACTAAACAACTGGTCTTCTAGTATAACAAACATCCTTCACTCTTAGCGTTCCTCTTCCTCCTTAAATACGAGCGTAGGTTCGAGGAAACAACACTGTAATAAAAAGCTGGTGCATTTCTGGTAAAACAAGCATGTGGTTAAATATAATAAACAAACATAATAACTAAAACATAATAATATTGTGTAATGCACAGCATAAAAATCAAATCAACCTAATTATGGTATACTTAACAAGTAAACAAAATAATTAACTTTGATTTATCAGTCTGTTCAGACAATAAATGGACAACAATTAATTAAGTCAATGCCGAGGTAATTGATTTTTTTTTCACTACTTCAGAACATGGTGTTACATCTAGACAAAAGTAAAAACAAATTTCAAAAGTGTATCAAAGCATTAACATCATTGTTTCAGAAAGAAATCTAAATCTGTCAGATGTCATTTTTAAAGAACTTACATGAATTACTTTATCAACATTCAAAGGAGAGGATCTCAACTGGCATCAGAAAGAAATATAAATCTGATATAAAAAATTTAAACAAATCGCCTAAAATGTTTTAACAACTTTTTAAAGGAGACAAACAAACAAACCATTGGCTTACATGCATAATATTATATGGCGTAGTGGAAAGGAGACAAGTCCATCCCTTCATTTCTAAAATATGACACTCTAATAAAAGAAAAAGCTTTTGGAAATATTTTTTTAAAAAAACAGAGGATCATTCATATCCAAATCTATAGAAATATGAAGTTTAAAGTAACACACCTTAACAACATATTTTGACCAACTTTCAGGCATAGTACCACCATTGGAAAAGGAAGTGCTTCCGTGGGGTAGTCGCATAATGCAGTTATAAATAATCATTGTTCATTAATCTTTCTTCTTCTTTAAAAATGCATGTTCCATGCCCAGTTTTTATTTGAAAGGCTTTATTGATATTTTGCATTGTAATGTTTGAATTGTGAGTTTAGAAAATAAATGATGCTTTGAAATTGGGGCATGAATACATGATTTCGAAAGTCTACTTTCACTTTGTCACGGTGTACACACTGAGCAGATAAATATCGTATATGACACATGACCTCTACTTTCTCAACATATTTTGGTACCGCAGAGGTTGACAAACAGTAGAATGTAAGTTTCACTTGTTTTTTATGGGTGTCTCTGCGAATGACAAACCTTCAATTATTATTATTTACTACAGAAAATCGATACTTAAATGCCATACTCCAGTAAAAAGTAGAAATATCAAGTTTTCTTCTTAAATGGTAGCATATATGTATTATCAAAACATATGATTAACAGCATTATGAGTTATTGTGTTTCTTTCACATTATACAGACTATCTCTATTATTAATATCCTTTCTCATTTGTATGGAAATGGACACCGAGGTACATCATAATTATGTGGCTTAAATTTCTCAATTAAATTTGTATTTCTGACAAATGCAGGCGCGTTCATCCTAATTACCGCTATCCAATATAACCAAAAAATACTAATATATGGGGACTGCGTTGGGCATTTCTCATTCTAGTACCGTAAAACATTCTCTTATCATAAGCAAAAACATTATTCCGATACTGTCTGCATTTAAATAGACTTAAAAAAATTATTTAAAGTTGCAGATAGACTATCATTACTTTAAGAGATTGCTACAACCAGTCACTAATAATTGCTAAACATATAAAAAACATTTGTATTTAGGTAGACGATAGCCTTTGTTGTCTGCTTTGTTCTGTATTGTAGATTACTTTTTATTTATCTTTTAGAATGAATAAAAATCATCTCATTATAATCAATAGATAAAATCCGAACGATTCGGTATGTCAAATCCAACAGAATGTGACAAAATCGATATTTAAATCTGAGTGGTAAACTTTAAACGAAATTCCTATTCTAACATCATGCAATACTTGAATACTGTTTAACCGCACCGTCATTCGAACTTTTTCCAAGATAAAACAAATTTCATTACGTGTAAACCTGTAAAATGAATTGAATTGAATTCAAGATAAAATCACGTGAAAATTTAATACGACACGAAATGTGTTGCAATACTAAGCGGGACATCTATTTTAGTATAATCCAGTAGCCTAGCCCAAGTTAGGAAATTCCTTTTCAATATATTATTTTGACATGTTTAAATAGATAACGGAGTCAGCGAATATATATAGGCATGCTATATTAAAAATAAACCTGTTTTTAGCTAATTCTAAAATTTTGGAAAATCCTGATATATTCTCTTTAACGGGATAGTCTGTTAATACCCGGGTATTAAGCTGATTCTATCCTGCGTTCTCCACTGAAATAGTTATATTCGTTTCTAACATAACTCTAAATGGGGCTCATGTCTATGTATATTTCATACCTAAGTGCATTCATTCTTTTACTATTTTCACACCTCTATCTTAAATTCTATGTTTAAATGTAAAATTTTGTTTTGCCATATATTTGGGTTGTGTCACACGTTCTTCTGTACAGGCAATATTACGTGGATTAAAATGAAAACATGGCTACGATCTTCATAGCCGAGTTGTCTAAGACGCCGTCTCAAGATATTTACCATTCACCGCTAAGGTCTTAGGTTCGAATTCAAATGTTAAAAATGTTATATTAGGAAGTTTGCTAGTTTGATGAGGAATGACGGTCGTTTTACTCAGATTTATCCGAAATCTTCCTTCACCAATAAAATTCGATATGTCATATATAATCTTAAATGTGCTGACAATTATGTTAAACCCCATTAAATAAAGCTCGGCTAAACGTTATTAGAAAATTAAGATTCTATAAATACATTCACTGTTTTAGAAAAGCATACACTATACTAGTATGCAATGAACTTGTAAACGATGAGAAGAATAAGGAAAAAGTTGTAGTGGTTTAGTACAGAGACCCAACAGAAGACAAACAATAATGTGTAATGATTAGAGTGGAAAAATACATGTCACCCAAACAGCATACATTTTTTTCATATGGTATGCATGACCGAAAGCGAATATTGTTCATAATAATCGTGCTTTTAATTCGATGTTTTCATAAATAGTCATATTTATATAAAGCAGATGAACGTTTCTTGTAGATTGAAGCAGATAACTCTCTTTAATCTTTGACTTATATTACATTTAAAGAAATGAGTAACATGTACATTTCTATTCAACAATCACCCAGAAATGATTTTTATTTTAATCGCTAGACATAATGCTTGAACGAGAATGTAAGACCGACACTGATCGTTTACCAAAAGAATAATAAGTTGGAACTTGTGTCCTTTAAAACAAGGGGTTTAAAAATATTTGTTTACCTTAAAATGTACATAAACAGGCTTCGCCTATACATTTGTGTTCACGAAATGGTCCAACTCTACCTAGATTGAAAGAAACCTACGTAACTTGAAGAAATCGGAGCAATTTTCTGCAACAACACGTGTTACTTTCTGGAAATAAGTGTTTAAATTGGTCGTCTATAAAAAAATATATTCGTGATTGATATATGACCGTATGACAGTTGTGCCGATAGCCTTGTCCTTGATATTTGCCCGTTCATTCCGGCCAACTCGCTCGGGAATTATCGGATTTATAATAGTTGTTTTAGTTGAATTTATCGCAGGACGCGATTTGATCTACAAAAACGTTCTGAATGTAAAATACGCATTACAGAAGCAGAAAAGAGCACATGTGTTTGAACAAAACGGTCATAAAATAACTTTATGCATATGATAACATTTAAATAATCAGATTGAGTGTTAAATATTTTATCCTAAAAATATCGGACTTATAGGTCATACCTCTTTAACGATTTACAGTATGTGTTTTGAGTGAAATTGTATTCACTTGTTTGGAACACGATGGTAAAATGAATTAGAGAACAAAACTTTTCTTGCTTGAAATATTTTAAATTTATCTTGGTTTGTGAGATTCTATGGATAAATTTCTATTGCATTTTTATAAAGATGTCAAGTATAAAAATCTGGAACTAAATCATTTTTCATTTTGTAAACAATGACTATTTTTTGTAGTTTCTGTTTTTTACGATCTGATAATGCAATCCAGCCTATTATTTCTTAAATAATAAATGATGTTGAACGAGTTAACACTGTTACAATGTAAGCAACTTCATATTGGAATGTTTCTAATTTGGTTTGTCGATAATTTCCACAACCATCCAAAACAACAGTAGCATACTTTAAAATTGGTCGCATGTAAGACATATACATTTGATATAATGTTTTTATCACTTTTATTGAATCTAGAATTTTGAGGCTGAAGCAGTTTTTGAATCAGTGTAAAACCAAAGTACGTATGATGCTTAATGAATGTTAACTGTATATTATCAATATAAATTTTTGATCGTTGTATTTGTTTTTTTAACACCTATACAACTTCCGTTTCTATGGTATTTATTGAACTGGCCAACGTTCAAACCATTCTGAAATTAAAAATAAAGGATAATTGAGAATACCTACCATTTCATCCGCGTAAGGCGTTGATACTGTAAGTGAACAATCATCAGCAATAATAATGTTTCTATTGACAATAATAATGTTCCTATTGACAATAATAATGGTCCTATTGACAATAATAATGGTCCTATTGACAATAATAATGTTCCTATTGACAATAATAATGGTCCTATTGACAATAATAATGTTCCTATTGACAATAATAATGGTCCTATTGACAATAACAATGTTCCTATTGACAATAACAATGTTCCTATTGACAATAATAATGTTCCTATTGACAATAATAATGTTCCTATTGACAATAATAATGTTCCTATTGACAATAATAATGGTCCTATTGACAATAACAATGTTCCTGTTGACCATAATAATGTTCCTGTTGACAATAACAATGTTCCTATTGACAATAACAATGTTCCTATTGACAATAATAATGTTCCTATTGACAATAACAATTGTCCTATTGACAATAATAATGTTCCTATTGACAATAACAATGTACCTATTGACAATAATAATGTTCCTATTGACAATAATAATGGTCCTATTGACAATAACAATGTTCCTATTGACCATAATAATGTTCCTGTTGACAATAACAATGTTCCTATTGACAATAATAATGGTCCTATTGACAACAATAATGGTCCTATTGACAATAATAATGGTCCTATTGACAATAATAATGGTCCTATTGACAATAATAATGTTCCTATTGACAATAATAATGGTCCTATTGACAATAATAATGTTCCTATTGACAATAATAATGTTCCTATTGACAATAATAATGGTCCTATTGACAATAACAATGTTCCTATTGACCATAATAATGTTCCTGTTGACAATAACAATGTTCCTGTTGACAATAACAATGTTCCTATTGACAATAACAATGTTCCTATTGACAATAATAATGTTCCTATTGACAATAACAATTGTCCTATTGACAATAATAATGTTCCTATTGACAATAACAATTGTCCTATTGACAATAATAATGTTCCTATTGACAATAACAATTGTCCTATTGACAATTATAATGTTCCTATTGACAATAATAATGGTCTTATTGACAATAACAATGTTCCTATTGACCATAATAATGTTCCTGATGACAATAATAATGGTCCTATTGACAATAACAATGTTCCTATTGACAATAACAATGTTCCTATTGACAATAATAATGTTCCTATTGACAATAACAATGTTCCTATTGACAATAACAATTGTCCTATTGACAATAACAATGTTCCTATTGACAATAACAATGTTCCTATTGACAATAATAATGTTCCTATTGACAATAATAATGGTCCTATTGACAATAACAATGTTCCTATTGACCATAATAATGTTCCTGTTGACAATAACAATGTTCCTATTGACAATAATAATGGTCCTATTGACAATAATAATGGTCCTATTGACAATAATAATGGTCCTATTGACAATAATAATGTTCCTATTGACAATAATAATGTTCCTATTGACAATAATAATGGTCCTATTGACAATAATAATGGTCCTATTGACAATAACAATGTTCCTATTGACCATAATAATGTTCCTGTTGACAATAACAATGTTCCTATTGACAATAACAATGTTCCTATTGACAATTATAATGTTCCTATTGACAATAATAATGTTCCTATTGACCATAATAATGTTCCTGATGACAATAATAATGGTCCTATTGACAATAACAATGTTCCTATTGACCATAATAATGTTCCTATTGACAATAACAATTGTCCTATTGACAATAATAATGTTCCTATTGACAATAACATTGTTCCTATTGACAATAATAATGTTCCTATTGACAATAATAATGGTCCTATTGACAATAACAATGTTCCTATTGACAATAATAATGTTCCTATTGACAATAATAATGTTCCTATTGACCATTTCATCCGCGTAAGGCGTTGATACTGTAAGTGAACAATCATCAGCAATAATAATGTTTCTATTGACAATAATAATGTTCCTATTGACAATAATAATGGTCCTATTGACAATAATAATGGTCCTATTGACAATAATAATGTTCCTATTGACAATAATAATGGTCCTATTGACAATAATAATGTTCCTATTGACAATAATAATGGTCCTATTGACAATAACAATGTTCCTATTGACAATAACAATGTTCCTATTGACAATAATAATGTTCCTATTGACAATAATAATGTTCCTATTGACAATAATAATGGTCCTATTGACAATAACAATGTTCCTGTTGACCATAATAATGTTCCTGTTGACAATAACAATGTTCCTATTGACAATAATAATGGTCCTATTGACAATAATAATGTTCCTATTGACAATAATAATGGTCCTATTGACAATAATAATGTTCCTATTGACAATAATAATGGTCCTATTGACAATAACAATGTTCCTATTGACAATAACAATGTTCCTATTGACAATAATAATGTTCCTATTGACCATAATAATGTTCCTGTTGACAATAACAATGTTCCTATTGACAATAATAATGGTCCTATTGACAACAATAATGGTCCTATTGACAATAATAATGGTCCTATTGACAATAATAATGGTCCTATTGACAATAATAATGTTCCTATTGACAATAATAATGGTCCTATTGACAATAATAATGTTCCTATTGACAATAATAATGTTCCTATTGACAATAATAATGGTCCTACTGACAATAACAATGTTCCTATTGACCATAATAATGTTCCTGTTGACAATAACAATGTTCCTATTGACAATAACAATGTTCCTATTGACAATTATAATGTTCCTATTGACAATAACAATGTTCCTATTGACAATAATAATGTTCCTATTGACAATAACAATTGTCCTATTGACAATAATAATGTTCCTATTGACAATAACAATTGTCCTATTGACAATAATAATGTTCCTATTGACAATAACAATTGTCCTATTGACAATTATAATGTTCCTATTGACAATAATAATGGTCCTATTGACAATAACAATGTTCCTATTGACCATAATAATGTTCCTGATGACAATAATAATGGTCCTATTGACAATAACAATGTTCCTATTGACAATAATAATGTTCCTATTGACAATAACAATGTTCCTATTGACAATAACAATGTTCCTATTGACAATAACAATTGTCCTATTGACAATAATAATGTTCCTATTGACAATAACAATGTTCCTATTGACAATAATAATGTTCCTATTGACAATAATAATGGTCCTATTGACAATAACAATGTTCCTATTGACCATAATAATGTTCCTGTTGACAATAACAATGTTCCTGTTGACAATAATAATGGTCCTATTGACAATAATAATGGTCCTATTGACAATAATAATGGTCCTATTGACAATAATAATGTTCCTATTGACAATAATAATGTTCCTATTGACAATAATAATGTTCCTATTGACAATAATAATGGTCCTATTGACAATAACAATGTTCCTATTGACCATAATAATGTTCCTGTTGACAATAACAATGTTCCTATTGACAATAACAATGTTCCTATTGACAATTATAATGTTCCTATTGACAATAATAATGTTCCTATTGACAATAACAATTGTCCTATTGACAATAATAATGTTCCTATTGACAATAACAATTGTCCTATTGACAATAATAATGTTCCTATTGACAATAACAATTGTCCTATTGACAATTATAATGTTCCTATTGACAATAATAATGGTCCTATTGACAATAACAATGTTCCTATTGACCATAATAATGTTCCTGATGACAATAATAATGGTCCTATTGACAATAACAATGTTCCTATTGACCATAATAATGTTCCTGATGACAATAACAATGTTCCTATTGACAATAATAATGTTCCTTTTGACAATAATAATGGTCCTATTGACAATAATAATGTTCCTATTGACAATAATAATGTTCCTATTGACAATAATAATGGTCCTATTGACAATAATAATGTTCCTATTGACAATAATAATGGTCCTATTGACAATAATAATGGTCCTATTGACAAAAATAATGTTCCTATTGACAATAATAATGTTCCTATTGACAATAATAATGGTCCTATTGACAATAACAATGTTCCTATTGACCATAATAATGTTCCTGTTGACAATAACAATGTTCCAATTGATAATAACAATGTTCCTATTGACAATAACAATGTTCCTATTGACAATTATAATGTTCCTATTGACAATAACAATGTTCCTATTGACAATAATAATGTTGCTATTGACAATAACAATTGTCCTATTGACAATAATAATGTTCCTATTGACAATAACAATTGTCCTATTGACAATAATAATGTTCCTATTGACAATAACAATTGTCCTATTGACAATAATAATGTTCCTATTGACAATAACAATTGTCCTATTGACAATAATAATGGTCCTATTGACAATAATAATGGTCCTATTGACAATAACAATGTTCCTATTGACCATAATAATGTTCCTGTTGACAATAACAATGTTCCAATTGACAATAACAATGTTCCTATTGACAATAACAATGTTCCTATTGACAATTATAATGTTCCTATTGACAATAACAATGTTCCTATTGACAATAACAATGTTCCTATTGACAATTATAATGTTCCTATTGACAATAACAATGTTCCTATTGACAATAATAATGTTCCTATTGACAATAACAATTGTCCTATTGACAATAATAATGTTCCTATTGACAATAACAATTGTCCTATTGACAATAATAATGTTCCTATTGACAATAACAATTGTCCTATTGACAATTATAATGTTCCTATTGACAATAATAATGTTCCTATTGACAATAATAATGTTCCTATTGACAATAACAATTTTCCTATTGACAAAAACAATGGTCCTATGAGCAACGCCTGTTTGAGAAGATTTTATTTTCTAAATAACTTAATAACAAAGATAACATTTATTTTTTGTCACAATTTTTAAAAGCAAGCCCCTGTGCTATACATGTTCAACTATCATTTATGTTATTTGCCATCAAAAAACTGACAAATTATGATATACATCTCAAGAAGATAATTAATTGTACTGTCACCTGGGAGAAAACCTGATTAGTTCTTATAAAAAGATAATTACAATTTATTGTATGCTCAGTTATAGAAATAGTTTCTACTTGAACAATGTAGAACTGTTTTGTGGTTATTATACACGTGTAATATCCACAAAAGACATCGATGCAAATACAATTTTAAAATTGATCTTGTTCTTATCAAAAATAAACAATGTCTCCATTTTGCAACGTAATTTACATAGGAGGTATTATTTCTGACTTTTATAAGATCTAATTGGATATATAATTAAATGCTCGATGTTCTGCACTTCGTTCCTACAAGTGCGATACAAAATGAACCAACGATTGAACCATCTTAATCAAATAATATAGTACTTATCAAGACGCCGTTATGTATATGTTCAAGCCACTAAAGTCTATAAGACTTTTGATTTTGGCGAACTCTATATTGTGAAACGAATAAGATTTTATTTTTATTAAGGGATGCCAACACATGTTTAGTTGATTTTTCAGATATAACTGAAATATATATTGGTTTATAGTTTGAAGGACATTTTGACTCCCTTCCCCCACAACACACACACACACACACACACACTCACACACTCACACACACACACACACACACACCTATGTATAGAAAACAGTTGTGTCTCCTTTAGTGTTTAGAGGAGTATGTTTCTATTTGAACCAAACAGGATAATGGCCGCTTAAAGCAAAATTAGCAAAGAATGCTTCAGATATCACGTTTTCGTCAGAGGTGTAAATATGAACAATTAAAGTTGACGAATGCGCTGTAACCTCTGTTGGGTATATTATAACTTGCTAGAGGTCATGTTCATGTAACTCTATTGTCTTGGGCCATTTTGCAACATAGCCTACTAATAGATTTATTTTAAAATATCTAAGATTATATACATGTATCACAGCTTACAGTGCTGCAACTGTTTCCAGTTGCCTCGAACATTAATTAATACAGCGTACGTGTGATGAATAAACGAACGTTTAGATAATGGTTTACCGTTTTTAAATATTTCTCTATCAAAACAGGTTAAATATCAGGTGACTTCCTTCTGTTTTGTAACCGATTGGCCAAATATACTGCGATACCGCCATCTGTTGATTTATCCATAGATTTATTTGCACTAGAACGGTTTTTTCGTTCGATACCATAGTTTGTAATTCATATTGTTTCGGTAAAAAAAGTTTCACATATACTTAAACGTGATTTGATGTCTTCTTTTGGTTTTAGATGACACATATACATATTAGATATATGTAAACCTCGTCGATGGAATGACCTGTATGACCTGGGTTGACCGTTTATTACATTTTTAACAAATTTCTTTCAGAATAACGAATAATTCTGTTACATCATTACTAGAACCTTTTGGGACATCACCTTGATTCGCGTTAATACCTGCCATAACTGTTTTCCCCAATGTTATTTCACATCACACTTATTCTCATACCTTTGTTTAAATGGTTTGTTTTTATATCTTGGCAATATGTTTAGTTGACTATCTATATTATGAACGAGTGCTACCATTCCGTGATGTTTAAGGTTTATATTATCCTCATGAAACAATCTTTCATCCGAGGCCATGAAGAAAGCGTCATGATTACCTGGATATATACTTGTATGGAAAATTCATTGACGCATATCGTTGTGTAGTTTAATGTTTGTTCGGCTCTTCGTAGTAACCCTGATATCACTCAATTGCATGTCGATGATGTTTAAGCTTGACATTTTTGTATCTATTGGTTTAATGAGCTTATATGTGTGAGGTACATGTACCACCTTAGTTTATACTATTGCCTGTGATTTTACCTTAATAAATACATATATCGTGTGTAAATCTGACTTGAGATTTGAGAAGTTTTCAGTTATCTCGTACAGTGATCATGAGGACATGTTTTCGTTATTTTGACTTTTTTGTTGGTTTTAAATACTAATTGCCGTTGAAGGTCTGCTATATTTTTAAAAACTTCGTTAACAAAAGACGTCAGATTGGTGACTTGTTGTGAATTTTTGTTAATTGTTTTTTGTAAGTCTATAAAGTTTAATATGTTTGATATATTTGCTTTGTCAAACAGGGCATCTCTCTGTTCACAACTATCATATCGTAACAAGCATTTCACATTTCTCATCTCGGATACATGTATCTCAGTCTAATTTTACAATCATATCATAACACGCGTTTCCCGATTGCAATCTTTTATTTTACAACTAGCATTTCTAATATCGTAACTCGTATATCTAAGCTCGTAGCTCGCATTTCTCATCTTGTTACTAGCATCTCTCATATCGTAACTCGTATATCATAGCTCATAGCTCGCATTTCTCATCTAGTTACTAGCATCTCTCATATCGTTTACTCATATATCTTATCTCGTAGCTCGCATTTGTCATCTTGTTACTAGCATCTCTCATATCGTAACTCCTATATCTTAGCTCGTAGCTCGCATTTCTCATCTTGTTACTAGCATCTCTCATATCGTAACTCATATCTTAGCTCGTAGGTCGCATTTTTCATCTTGTTACTAGCATATCTCATATCGTAACTCTTATATCTTAGCTCGTAGCTCGCATTTCAAATCTTGCTACTAACATCTCTCTTATCGTAACTCGTATATCTCAGCTCTTAGCTCGCATTTCTCATCTTGTTACTAGCATCTCTCATATCGTAACTCGTATATATAAGTAGCTCGCATTTCGCTCTTGTTACTTACATCTATCATATCGTAACTCATATCTTAGCTCGTAGCTCGCATTTCTCTTCTTGTTACTAACATCTCTCATATCGTAACTCATATATCTTAGCTCGTAGCTCGCATTTCTTATCTTGTAACTAGCATCTCGCATATCGTAACTCGTATATCATAGCTCGTAACTCGCATTTCTCATCTTGTTACTAACATCTCTCATATCGTAACTCGTATATCTTAGTTCGTATCTCGCATTTCCCATCTTGTTACTAACATCTCTCATATTGTTACTCGTATATCTTAGCTCATAGCTCGCATTTCTCTTCTTGTAACTAACATCTTTCATATCGTAACTCGTATATCTTAGTTCGTATCTCGCATTTCCCATCTTGTTACTAACAGCTCTCATATTGTAACTCGTATATCTTAGCTCGTAGCTCGCATTTCTCTTCTTGTAACTAACATCTCTCATATCGTAACTCGTATATCTTAGTTCGTATCTCACATTTCCCATCTTGTTACTAACATCTCTCATATTGTAACTCGTATATCTTAGCTCGTAGCTCGCATTTCTCTTCTTGTAACTGACATCTCTCATATCGTAACTCGTATCTGTCATCCTGTAACTCTCATCTCACAGTGCTCACGTTTCCCGTATTCAATACGAACACTACGTTGTATGTTACTGATATGCCATTTTATGTCTCGTATTGGCAACCGGTAAATCGTTTAAAATGTAGGCCGTTAGTAGGACAAACCAACACAGGGTTACACACGCATTATATCGATTATATACTTAGTCAAATGAAGAGAACCTTTATGAGTGTAAACAATATGTTATTCAAAATAACATTTTTAAAATGAATACGAAGCATATCATTGTCATAAATATATGCAATCAGATCGGGGTGGTAAACTTGAAACGAAATCTCCGTTGTAAAAACAGACAGCACTTAAATACAGTACTATTTGACGACCTTCACATTGTGACTGTTAACAAGAATGACGGATCAACTTGCAATCACATGACTCGTTTGATACGTCACAAAATATGTTGCAATTGTAGTCTCACCTGGGCGCGTATACCAAGTAAGGATATCACTTCACAATGAATGATTTTGGCATGTTCCATTAAATATATATCCTTTTGGGAATATGGAGTCAGTGAGTATACATATGCAAGAAGTGTTGGACAAATGTGTTAAACTAGTTTAAAAAAAATAAAAATCCTGATATATTTTTTTTACTACTAGAAGTGCTTGAAAGTATACTCTACACGTCTCTTCATATAGTAACTAAAAGTGTACGTTAACTTACATATACATATGCATGACAACTAATGTATTGATTTTGTTTATACATACTTTATTCATAAGGTATGTACAACATATTCCACAACATACATAGTTAAAGAATTGAAACGAAAGAAAATGATTCTTTTCTAGTTTCTTTTCTTAGTAACTGATACAATCATTTGTGTAAGGTGGCGAAGATTTATTTGGCTAGTTTTGACATATCAACAACATACAGTTTTATAAAAAAATATAATTTTTACATTACATCGATAGTTGTATATCATGTTAAGCTTGAAAAGAAGAAAAACTTTTATTATTAATCATATAATTTAGAATTAAAAAAAAAACAGAAACAGAAAGAAAAGGCGACGAGTTTAGGACTAATGCGAGCAAGCAAAGGGAATCAGTCAAGCGACATATAAAGTATTATTTATAGGTCATTTTTTACAAGTCTGTAGCTTTACATCGTCGTTCGATAAGTTTTTAGTTACGTTATTAAAACGCTTACTCGAGAGATAGCATCACAAACTCTGACGTTAGTATTGTGAGGTTCACCAAAGAGAAGTGAGTTGAGAGTAACAGAGCATATGCCAAAGATTGATGTGTGAAGTGTAGCCCGTTCGGTATGATAAATAGGACAGACGCGGAGGTATTGATTGGTACTTTCAATTGCTCCACATGTACATAGAAGGGATTTTTCAATATTTTTTTTAAACAAGTGTTGTTTCAGCGAACTAATTTTTTCTTCTACCTGTGTAAAAGTGTTTTGGTGTTTTGGTAAGATTTTTATTTAGCTGGCGTTGATAGAAACAGCTCGTCTTGATAGTTCCAGTCGCGGACAACAGATGGAATGAAATAATTATAGTAGAGGACTGTTATCGAATTTGTAGGTCATCACTATTTCTGAGATCATACGGGGTTTTTTACCATCCAAAATAGGTGAAAATTCCTCGTATAATCTCAAAAATATTACAAATAAGTGTGAATGTTCATATGGTTTACAATTTTATAGAAAATAAAAAATTTGTGCTTTGTCTTTCGAGTTTCTAGACTTTCCCACTCAACTTCTGTGTTTAAGTTATTAATTGATATAGGTGTTATTGTTCCAGTTGCAATATGTGCTGCCTCATGGTGAATTTTATCTACCTCGTGCTTTTAATAGTTAGTGCAGTTATCAAATATTGTGTTACCATATTCTAACAGTAAACTATGTACACGAGGGACAATCACAAAGTTTATAGACTTTTGCCATTACTTATTTATATTAATTATGCAAAGCATGATATTGTTATTGTGTTAGAAATAAATTTATATGGGACACATTATCAACTATTAAAAAGATTAGTCGATATTCAAACCATAACAGTTAAATTTGTCGGGGAAAATTGATGACATTGTATTCGGACTGTATAACCAAACAAAGAGCAGAACTTTATGGAACTGTGGTATTCTTCACGTGTATCCCTTATCAAGTGCCCTGACATCAAGTTGTTTCAAACAAAATGGCATTTCGTAACGTAATAATATTGACGTCGTTTTAAGGTGTGCTTTATAATAATGCCATATTCCTATAGGATACGGAAAGGCATTCAATACAGCACACATTGATCTATTTTTATTTGAAAATAGTAACCGTTTTGGCAACGCTACACTTGTTTGAATAGTATATTTAGAAATAAGATCTGTCGGAGGGACTATTTCGATGATGTTCTAAAACAGTTTTTTCAGGAAATAAATACCAAAATATAAGACAATTAGAACTAAGGGTCATAAAATTAAGCAATAACTTTTGCTTGTCTGTAAAAATAAATTAGCCAAATAATTCACCAACACTATTTATTTTCATTATCAACAACTATGTTTTTTTTAAACAACAAAGTGAATGGATGACTCGTAATGCCTTAACATTATTTAATTCAGTAGTGTTACGTTTGGCTTTCAAACGTTAAAACTGCTTTATAAATCCATCAACTATTGCTGACAAATAACACAATTGGTTGTGCCAATGCCTAACTTAAGGCACACCATGTACGTACAATAAATCTTAATACTTCAATTGCATGACTAGATTAATATAAGTTGGTCAGTCAATACCAATATACAAATTAAACATTACCTGAAATAATTCAAGCAACAATTTATAATATAGTGCAAGCTATAGTTGAGATAATCGTCTGTTTCAAGATTAGCTTATGTTTTACATATACGATACAATTATGCACTAACTTCTGATTATATGGTAATATATCAATTCCTGTTAATGGATCTATAGTCTTGTACCAACACATACAGTTTATCAATGCTGGATATCTGTATACATTTTAAGTTGTTCAGTTTTACAAAAAAGGTCACTAACTCCACATCAGTTGGGCAATATTTCGGTACATGTACCAGTTCATGAAAATGGATCTATAGTTGAAATAACCTTGTACCAGTATGCACAGTTTATTACAGTTGGATACCCTAACATGAAAATGAAGAAAAAATAATACAGAAAATAAAACTTTGATGAATATGAGAAAAGTAAATTTAAAAAATAATTAGATAAATAAATTCTGAAAAACTGACCCTATTTGTCAAACATCTAAGCTTAGATGTTTGAAAAAATAGGGTAAATTTTTCAGGTCTAAATTTTTTTTAGCAAGTTAAAGTTTGTAGTGCAAGGCTTAAAAATCATCATTAGCTCGATGATTGCACGAAATCTGCTGTCTAAAAAGTACTAAAACTTTATCAAATCACATTATTTTACTTCACCTGGTTGAAAATGAAACTCTCTCCGCGATTGAACATGTGACCATTTTCCCAATGTATTAATTTGGTTCGGATAATACTTATATCACATCATAAACAAGCATTTATAGCAAAAACGATCATTAGTAACCAAGACAGCAATACGCTGTATGTCTGACGAAGTATATAATTATATGATAATTATTTTGCTGTAAATATACGAAATGAAAATTGCAAAATGTCAAACATTGTCATTTTAGAAGAGAATTCCCAAAGGTCACATTTCAAGTTGTTCATTGTATATCCAGTTTTACTGATGGAGGAAGACCTCAGAAAGAATCTGAGTAGAACCATCATTCATACGCAAATAACTGGCAACATTTCTCACATAAAGCTGTTGGAGCGAACGGGATTCTAACCTTAGCGGTCTTGAGACGGAGCCTTAGACCACTCGTCAACGGAGGACCCCGCATTCAATGTTAACTTATTGAATGTTGATATTTCACGAACATAAATATATTAACTAAAATATCATTATTTATATACTAATATTGCTATACGAATAACTATTATTACAAGATTTGGCATTATGATTCTGTTTAAATATCGACCGTCTTGAAATTAGAGGAATTTATTTCACCGATGTATAGATCATTGCAATATACACTATTCTAGATTACATCAAAACTATGAGGAGCCAAATGTGACTATATTATGTGACATAATTTAAGATATATATTATATATAGTGTTTGTTTATGTTTATACATATACGTTTAAGTAAAATATATACTACCTCGAAAAATACATTATGGTAAACGGACTATATATTATATTGCACATTGGTAAAAATTCATAAACACTTATATTGTTATGCAAACAATATATAATTTTATATACGTTATGCAAACAAAATATTTATTATATATACGTTATGCATATCGGTTAAATATAGTATACGTTATGCAAACAAAATATTATATACATTATACAAACAAAATATATATACAATATGCACACGACCCCCAGAGCGGTACCAGTTTCGCAACAATTCTGAGAACCAGACGGTGTAACAGTAAATATTGCCCTATTACTTGGGAAACCCTGAATATAATCGCTTGTCTGACGCCAGGATGCAATATCTGTGCAGAAAGAGCCCACGTCATCGATTTTTGTCGTGTTCTCATCCAGACGCTTGAACACCATTTCGAAGCTTTTGATTGACGAAGATTATTGTTCGAGAGTCTTAAAGGGAGGGAGGAAATGTTAACCTTAAGTGTATTAGAGTAGAAATATAATATAGTTATTAAGTTGTAAGCGTCACTCTACAAGCGACTGCAGAGCTGGACGAACGTAAGCGCTTCCACTCCAGTCTTCGAAGTGGTCAAATTGATGATTATTATAAATCTGTATGACTTCGTGTTGAGGAAACACCGGATGACTCCATTTGAGAATATTGATGGAGTCATCTATTTTAAATGATCATCGTTTTATGTTTTTAAACGTGGCTCTAGACAGGATCGTTTTACCATCAGCAAAGAAACTAACCAGCGGCTCATAATACGGCATCATGACATTAACCACCTTACTACAACGGAGAACCGAATCACCAGCTTCAAAATAATCAACATCTTCAAGACCTACAAATCGACTTAGAAATCTACAACTTCTAGACAACGACCAGAAACGACTTATCAACTTAATTTACAGTTCCGGCCAATGGTGCATCACCGGGAGAAGTAGCGGCCCTGCCGATGATGTCCACTGCCTTAGTAATCTTCAGTTCCTGCTCGACAAAATGCTTCAATCAAGGTGCAAGGGTAAAGAAAGACTTTAACTTGACTTGAATTTTAAGCGCATGGAACCAGTGACTTAATTACAGATACTGGAACGCTAATATTAATTCAACATGCACGGCTGCAATTTCTGGTGGCACCTTTAGCATTGCTTCATGTGTGATAACAACTTCACTTTCAAGTTAAAAAAGAGTCGGACTACCATCAATAATTGAGGCCCTTCCCGACAACATTTGGTATTGAAATATACAGTAGTTTCTGCATTTAGAGACCCATTTATTAGGAATATTAGGCTACATCACCAACTCTTTCGCTCCGACTCTTATGCCGATGGTGACAAATATGTCTTCTTTTCGAGACTATTTCTTAACAAAATTTATAATCCACCTAAAGTAGCTATTCCAATGAGCTTTAAGCATTTGATTGTACATAACAAATAAGTATTGTACTGATCGTCCCGAAAATCTGGATAGATTTTTTATATTGGCCGTCCCGATAATCCGGATAGATTGTTCGTATTTGACGTTAAGGAACGGTAACTCTAACTATATACATATACTCCGCATATCTCAGATATAACATGTTAGAGAAATCATTGAAGCACTCCTAATGAATATTGTATCGTTTAAATAAATATAATTAAAAAAAAAAGAAAGAAAACAGCTGTGAATAAGGAATTATATTAATATTGATATATTTTTTTTAAAAGAACCAACTTTAATATTATCAAAAATGTGATAAACATCAACTTCGTGTTATTTTTCCGTATTTTGAAAAAAAAAACATTTGTTAAAAATAAAATGGTTTTGTAAAATTTTAATCTGATATTGTGTTTCAAATGGAAAGAACTGGAGGTGAATAATATAAAGGTCATTATGCAGTTCATTGTACAATATGGATTTCCAATACAGGTTCTCACCACAACATTAACGAGTACACTATACTTAATTGAATTTATATTGTGCAGTGAACTGTATATTAACCTTATAATATTGCATTGCATCAACAAAAATAAAGGCTTTTTTTTAAATCCGTGCGCTTTATTATTCATCCATAAAACACATTTAAATAAGTAAATTGTAGTTCTACACCACATAATTAATATGTTATATTTCACATCTACGATCACCCGTAAAGAACCTCTTAGATTCTTCTCTTTCAACAAGGAGCTTCAAGGACGGTTGCGAAAGTCTGACTAAAACAATCAATGACGTAGGCGTAGCTTTTGGTAGTCAGGGTCGTTTGAAAAAGAGACATGTGCATACCGTATTTATATTTTGTTTTCATAACGTATATATATTTTGTTTTCATAACATATTATATATTGTTTGCATAACGTATACAATACTCATACAATACAGTTGCGCTGCATTCTAAATGTAAACATTGCAAATGGCGGTCACCTGTTTTGAGATAATCTGAAATTTTGTAGACCGCACTGAAGTGTGTATCATTGAAATAAATACCTCTATTACCTAGAAGTTCGGTGGGAACTATAAAGTATGCACATGTGCCCAAAATCGACACTAAATATTAAGTAAACCAGCTTTTGAAACAGCGTTCGGGCACCATATTTAGCAGGTGCGCATGACGTAGGTTCTCCCCCTTGATTTTGCTATCAGAGACATTGACTGATTACCAATTATGAGTAATGTCTATAATGCCAAAAAAGTCAATATAAAACGACGAAGAATGTGTATGTAGTTCTCGAACTTTGTATTGGTTGGCGAGACAGTATACACGATATACCAACGCCAGTGACTAAACTTGTCATGCGTACGCACTAGGTACCATGACTCTGTTGCAGTACACTTTAACAGCGAGTAACACACCATGGACGACTTTGCAGTAATTGGCCTTGAACGTCTCTACGACGACTACTTCTACCGAAAATCATAGAGAAAAACGGCGTAACGTCGGCTGTGCGTCAAATAAAACATCGCTGGTCACGTAATCTTATCGAGTGGGCGCGTATTTTGGCGATCCAGAATAAATCATCAAATATTCATCAAAAAATAAATATTAGTGCATATTTCGGGAACTTAAACTAGTGAATACGTGATTTAAACATTGGAACTAAGTATAAAAGTAATATGGCGAAGAAAAAAAAACAACAGAAAAAAGGAAAACTAGTGGTAGTAGTGGTAGAGAATCTGACGAAATTCTGAATGCAAGTAAGAATTCTAAATTCACGGACAAAAGGTATGTATGTGACATTTTAAGAGACACAAAATCCATCTATATGAAACTGAAGTAAACTCTAGCATTAACCTTGGGTTATTGTCTACCAGAGTAGAATGTGAACTGAGTACAAGCCCGCCCGCCATTACTAGTGCTCATAGTAAAACATTAGCAAATATGGTGCCCAGTGGACCTAGTGAGTGTTTGTCGAAAAAACTAAATACATTAAATGCAGCAGTGTCAGATCTTAAGAAGAGTCAAGATGGCATGAAACGCATGTTTGAATCAAAACTTGATAAATTCAAAACTGATTTGATTGAGAACATTGTTTTTAAAAAAAAGTCAGGGCATTACGGGATGAGTTGTCCATTGGTTTAAGCAAAGAAAGCAGTCAAATTGATTAACTTTTGACAACAGTTCAGTCAATGCAGAATAGGCTTGACACAATCGAGTCCAGTGAGAACATGTCCACAGGGAACAATGACATGCATAACGGGACTAATCGTACATGGCAACACAATCCTCTTAACAACCATGGCGAGACGATTGCTGCCAGCGGATTACCTAATCTCATCCGTAAAGGGGAAGAAATAATTCGATGTCTTGGTCACCAAGTCTCATCGAATGTGCGTGACACGGGAGCAGCGAGAATTCGTGCGAGATTTAATAATCGACCACCATTAGTTAAAATCAGCTTTCAAAACATAGATAAAAAATGCTAATGTCTTGTGTTAAGAAACAAAATGAATCAGAGAACTACAAGAGATTATATATAAAAAGTAGTTAATCTCACGGCGAAAGATTAATTGAACTTAACGCTAGTGCGTTACTTCGTGAACTTACCCAGGGACACTTGTTACACGTTGACGCTAATGGTCGCATTAAAGCAAGTATTTAACATCAACAACACGAACAAATTGTTACAATATGAGTCACAACTCTTACTTTGTTATATGTATACACAATCACCATAATATATATGAGTTACTGTTCTTGATTCTATATATACATGCAATCTCTCTGATAGCATCATTACATATCGGTCACTCTTGGAATAAACATCTTAACTGGACATACGCCTTTACAATATATATCCTCCCAGATTTACAGTTACATAACATGGTGTCAGAAGTGGGGTTGTTATGGAGTGCTCTCGAGAAGAGATTTTTGCTATACATGTGGCAAATGAGGTTCAATAATAGGAAATGGCTTTTCATGGGATTTAAGAAGTTGCCTTCTGTTTCTCCTATATACATTGCCGTTTTCTGTAGTTACAATATATGATCTGTTTTTAACATTTTGTGTAACTATAGCTGGTTTCCAAAGTTTACCTTGCCAGAATCTTATTCCTTCCCCCAATTGCTAATGGTTTAAGCTCCTTGGCAGATTTGTCATCATAATCTTTTGTTTCTTTTCTGATTAAATGACAGGTTATTTCTGATTAAATGACCTGTTATCTCTAATCAGTGTTCTGTCATGTATTTTATGATCAAGCTTATATGTGGTCAATGGTAAAGTAAATCGTAATTGTCTGCACATAAGTAACTGTGCTGGGGATTTTCCCACATGCTAAGGGAGAGTTTCTGTTTTTTAGTATGGCTAGGTAATGATCTTTTCTAGTCTATTTTGCTTTTGTAAATAAAGCTTTTACTGTCTGTACTGTTCTCTCAGATAACCCGTTACTTTGTGGAAACATGCGACTAGATGTTGTATGGTTAAAATCCCATTGCTTTGCAAAATCTGCAAAATCTTGAGAACTATATTGGGGACCATTGTCACTAACAACGATCTCTGGGTTGCCATGGCGACTAAAGAAACTTTTCAGTTATTTCTTAATTACAGTCTGTGACCTTGTATTTAGTAGTATACTTACTTCGAAGTATCTACTGTAGTAGTCAACCAAAACTACATAGTCAGAATTGTTCCAGTGTAACAAATCAGTACCGACTTTTGCCACGGTCTGTCAGGTAGTTCGCTAGGTTGTAATTGTTCCTTAACATTAGTGTTTCTGTGTCCAATACATATAGGACATTTAAGAACTACTGTCATTATGTCTGTAGACATGTTTGGCCAAAACAGAACTTCACGTGCACGCTGTGTGCATTTCTCAACATCTAAGTATGCATCGTGGATTTTCTCAAGCATGGTAGGTCTACATGTTTTGGGAATGAGGATTTTTGTTCCTTTGAGTATTATACCATCAGCCATGGTTAATTTGTCTCTGTAGTTCCAGAAGTCAGTCAGTTGTTTAGGACAGTCAATCCTTTTATTTGGCCAACCATTAGAGATAACCTGTTTGAGTACTTGCATTTGTAGGTCTGAGTTTGTGGCATTTTTTATATACTCCATTTTCTGAGGTAAATTAGACATTACGGCGTGTACTTGCGTGTCAATGTCATCAGCTATTTCTGGGTATGTGTCAGGTAAATTGCGTCGAGATAGCGTGTCAGCAAATGGTATCAATTTACCAGGAATAAATGTCAGAGTTATGTCATATTTCTGCAGCAGTATTAGCATGCGTTGTAGACGCGGTGGTGTTGAGTGCAAGCTTTTCTTGAATATGGCAACTAACGGTTTATGGTCAGTCTGAACAGTTATGTGTCTGCCATATACGTACTGGTGAAAGTGTTTTACACCGAAGACCAACGAATATAATTGTTTTTCAATTTGGCTATAATTAACTTCACATGGGGTTAGAGATTTAGATGCAAAGCATATTGGTCTCTCATTTTAAATGATCACAGCACCGAGACTATATTTTGACGCATCTTCTTGCAATGTGATGTCCTTGTTTGGATCGAAGTATGCTAGTATAAGTCAAGGATTCACGGTAATTATACTTTTAAGCATTTGGAAGGCATGTTCTTGAGGTGTGTCCCAAATAAATTCAACATCCTTTGCTAAAATCCGTCTCATTGGCTGTGTCAATGTTGGTAGACTTGGTGCAAATCTTTGCAGATATGTTATCATGCCAATTACTGTTTCTATCTCTGACCTTGAAGTAGGGGATGGCATTTTATTGATCGCTTTGACCTTGGCGGGGTCAATTTCAGCCCTTTAGCCGATAGCAGGTGACTAAAGAAAGGTATTTCACTTTTACTGATCTCTGTCTTGTCACCATTAAGTTTGATTCCCGTTTCACGACACCTGTTCATAAGCATGTCGAGTATTTTGTCATGGGTGGCTTGATCTTTACCAAAAACAACAATGTCGTCAACTATTGTCTTGACTCCTGGCAAGTTTTCAAGACATTGATAAGTTATGAGCTGGAATAGATCATTTGCAGATTTAATTTAAAATGGTAACCGTAAGAATCTATACCGTCCAAATGGTGAATTAAATGTTGTCAAGTATGATGACTTGATTGACCAATAGCCACTCCTGGCATCAAGTTTTGAGAATACTGTTGCACCTGTTAGGTCGGTAAGTATGTCGTCAAGTGACTTATTAGCCTAAGGATAGTGTGGTCGTTTTATGGCACCATTCAAGTCTTTAGTGTTTAAGCATATTCTCAGGCTGCCATTGGCCTTTGCTACTGTGACCAAACTGTTAACCCAATCTGTGGGTTCAGTAACCTTGGAAATGATGTCGCATTTCTCCATACGTTCAAGTTCAGTTTTGAGTCTGTCTTTAACTGCTACCGGTACTCTACGTGGAGCATGTACTACTGAGGTGGCGTTGTGTCGTAAGTGTATGTCACTCTCCCAAGGTAGTTGACCTATACCGTCAAACACGTCTGAGTATTTTGTCAGAACATTCTGTTTGGTAAGAGAAGGGTGGTCTGAAGTTGTGGATAACATAAGCTTTATCAGAGTAAGTGATCAACATGTTTCAAGACCTAGAATTGGACATGACCCAGTTTCTACCACAAACAGTTCTTCGTTTGACGTTTAACCATTATATCTACATGGCAGCTTAATGAAACCATCGACTTCATATGCTGAAAGGCGCTAAGTTTTAGATTTAAGCAGACCTTGTATAGCTAGTGATCTATAGACAGATCTTGGAAGGACATTGACCTGTGCACCAGTGTCAATTTTCATGTTGACCATTGTGGGTTTCGAACCTATACCCATTTTAACAAAGGCCTGATTTAACTTTGTATCATGTTCAATGGTATTAACATAGAAATCTGGAGAGGGGTTACAATCAAGATTTAGTTCAGTGAATTCATTTACCTCATTGACTCTCATAGACTTATACATTGCTATTTTGCGACACACTTTTGCAAAATGGTTATATTTCTTACAATGTAACATAGTTCACCCTTTGTTGGGCATAAATCCAATCGGTTATGGTTTTGTTCACAGTAATTGCACATTAGTGGTTTCCTCTGTTTATTGGAATGTCTCTGTTCTGGTCCTCTGTGTGTATGAATTTTTTTCCACTTTATGTGAAAACAATATGGTCACGGATCGTTTCATCTTGTAGTTCTGCTGCATAGCCACAGTCCTTTATAAGTAATTTGAGTTCAGTAACGAATGATTCATCTTCATGCTGTGTTCGAGTTTTGAACTGGTATCTGCTATATATGATGTTTGACTTAGGCTTACAGTATGCCTCAGATTCATCGTAGTACGTTTTAAGCACAGTTTTTGTTTCTTTTGTCCAAGATTTTATTTGACGACCTTTCTCTCTGACCCACAGCATAAGGTAATTGCACTGCACTGCTTCTGCTTTGTTTTGTAGTGGTCCACCAAACATGCACGTTGCATGTTCTTTGAATACTTTGGATGTATTTGGTAGACCTCTTGCCTCCTAGTCCATTCTGGGATACTGGGTTTGATTATTATCCATTTTTGACAATGGCGTGATAAACTCCAGTAAAGGCCTCGGAATATTTAATTCCTTTTTTTTTTAATTATTAAATTCAACTTTCAAATTTAATAACATATATAATCCGAAAATTATTCACTTTTCTTCTGACACCATGGCCGACTAGGAATCACCCCGTCCGAATAAATCTATTAAAATAGCTCATCATAATGTTTGTGGCTGGACCAATGAAAATAACGTATTACGCCAAAGTCTTATTACGTCCTTAAATGCAGGCATTTACAGTAGATGCGAAACCCATTTAGCTAACCAATCTGTTATCGATGTACCTGACTATACATGGTATGGATTCAGTTGTGTTGAAATTCACAGAAATGTCCTTAAAGCGTCTGTTGGGGTAAGGATTTTAGTGCATCGCCGTATTTATGAAAACTTTGATATTTCCTTTATTGACAAAACGTACGATGGAATGTTAAGTATACAATGTATACATAAAACGTCGGAATATGTATTTTTGGTATATTCCTGTTACCAACCGCCGGAAAACTCTACTCTTGGACCTGACACTCAAGTGTTTTATTCCCATTTGCTTCCCCAAGTGTATATGGATGGTGAGGCTGACAGTATCTTCGTCGCGGCAGACTTTAATTCACGCATTGGATCTGTATCAGACATAATGAGTGACATCAAAACGGAGTATAATCGGTAAATCTATTATTAACAAGGACATAAGTTTTTAGATTTTTTGAACGAATCAAAGTGCTGCGTGCTTAACGGTAGATTTGACATTAATAATGACAATTTCACATCAATATCCCGTAATGGTAAAGCATCGGTGGACTAAATATGTGTTCTCCATGACTGCTTCCAAATATGTGTAGATTTCCAGTCTATCACAGTCCAGCTTATTGTTGAAAATCATAAACTGTACGAATTAAAAGGGGAGTGATCACGTTTACCTGATCCTGGTGTCCTGTTAACCCAGTTTAGTCTTTCTGAATGTCATCTCGTAAATAAACATTATCCAGTATTTAAACCTTTGCGTTTTAAGTTACATAAAATCCCAGACATTTGTATGGACAACGAGCTGTTGAGATTAGCCATACTAGATTGAAGGATGTAGGGAATCCAAACAAGACATTGATTGTATATATAATAAGCTGTGTGACGTCATCAAAGCGGAAATGAATGCTAAAATACCAAAGTATGATATGTACAAATAGAACAGACCTTTGGCATGTTATGCGACAAAATAATGTGATTTTTTACGATGTAAGGGTTCAGTAATAGAAATGTTAAAATGGCTTTGCATATATCTTATATTGGAGCCAGAAAAACTTTCGATAAAGTTTTGAGGCAGACAGAACGCGCACACAGACAGGCAGTCGCGTATGATATTGAATAAATACATGTCGTTCAATAACACTAATGACTAATGACTAATGACTTGGAAAAAAATAAAATCTTGGTCTAAGAACTAATAAATATATACCCATAGAAATAGTTGACAATTATGGAATCCAATCAAATGGCGAAAATGTTGTTTTTGAGAGGTGGAAGCTAGACTTTGAGAATTGATATACGTGCCAAAATAATGATGACTTCGACGATAATCATTACATGTATAATCAAGCGAAAATTCATAAACTCTTAATTGAAAATAATATGAACGACCCATTGTATGTTCTGAATGAAGTCCTTAATTGCAGCGTTAGCATAGATGAAGTCACATACATTGTTATGAACGCAAAACCGCGATCGGCCAGGGATATGACGAAATTCCTTACTGTGTGTTAAAAAACCCTCCAGTAATTGTAGTGCTACAGCAATTATTTCAGTTTATTTTCGATATTAGTATAATACCGTCGGCTAGGCGAAAATCTATCATTTGCCCCATCTAAAAGGACTGCACCACGGATAAACGTAAACATTGAACTACAGAGGCATTAGTCTATTATCGTGTGTAAGTAAACGTTACAGTTCGTTTATAAACAAACATATAAAACAATACCTAGAGCAAAACAATATACATGCGGATGAGCAAAATGGATTTAGGAGCAACAGACCATGTGAAGATCACAAGTTTACATTAAGCAGTTTAATACGAAACAATTGTTTAGTTTTTTACAGCGTTTATTGACCTACGTAAATGTTTTGATTTTATCGATAGAAACATGTTGCTTTACAAGATACTGCTTAATCATATTGATAGTAAAATATACAACTCCATAAGAAGCATATACTCCCAGTCTTCGTCATGTGATCGCATAAATAATAAGCTTACTGGGTGGTCCTCTTGCAACACTGGTGTTAAGCAGGGAGACAATATTTTACCAACATTATCTTCTATATTCGCAAATGACCTTGTCAAAGAAATAAATGACCTAGACCTTGGATAGATATTGGCGATAATAAACTATCGATGTTGCTATGTGCCGATGATATTTGTCTTTTAACCGAGTCCGAGAAGAAGTTATAGACTAGGCTAGACACGCTGCATAGTTGGTGCAAGAAATGTCGTGTACTGATAAACACAGACAAAGGTAAATGCATGCATTTCAGGGAAAACCGAACTGCTCAACCAAATCATGTCACTCTATAGACATCAATATCGGATCGACATCGGGCTGATATAGAATGTTTGCTGGGTATGATTGTGCTTTTAAATTTTAACAAACCAGAATGTTCATTTTTAATCTAATTTAAATGTGGTATTTTACCACTAAGAACAGAAATGAGACGATATGTTGGTGAGTCACGAAAGCAAAGACTCTGCACACTTTGTAACCTACTTCAGATTGAAGATGAAACTCATTTTTTGA
Organism: Panopea generosa; assembly: GCA_029582155.1. Lineage (NCBI taxonomy): Eukaryota > Metazoa > Mollusca > Bivalvia > Adapedonta > Hiatellidae > Panopea > Panopea generosa. The sequence goes on from CM055907.1 coordinate 35,157,394, forward strand.
ACCAATGCACATTTTACAATGATATGAGAGCAGACATTTTCAATGAACAATTTTCAAATATGCAGTTTAATTGTATGGATAAATTTGTATATCTTGTCACACACCTACCTACCTACCTACTTATCGCTGTATTAAAACAACGTCAAAATTGTTATTAGTATTTGATAGAGGACATCGGAGATGCTCGGTACAAGATGTAAAAAAAATCCAAAATATTTCAATATTTTGGTAATCAACAGTAACTAAATTTACTCGTAAAAATATTTTTCAAAAAACTATGTTCTATACAGTTGTAAGGAGGTCCAGGGGTAAGGTCTTCCCAAAAAAAAATCGGCTTTCTGTGCGTTTTGGTGAATATTATGTTTTTTACGGGCCTGGTCATCATTTTTATATTAACATTGATTTCATTGTTTTATAAACAAATAAACTGATATTAAATGTTATGTTTTAATGTTTGTTCACTTTAATAAAGAGTAAATGAAGAGGCTTTCCTAGGGTTCGGATTATTATTGCATTTTGGTTTGTTTTTTTTTAATTCTCAGAAAAAAGTGCAGACATGTACCTATAGGAAGCTACACCCCTGATAATATAAAACAAACTAAAACCGGTTGTAAAATCTAATTAATTTCAGAATTGTTTCTTTATTTTCCCGACGAATCTACCATTATAAAAGAGCGACAATTGATGTGTGACCAATTATTTATAATTGCTATGAAGAATCAGATTATTAAAGTGACGATGAGAAGTGTATACAGACAAGGAATAAGATATTTTTCTATAATCCCTTGAAACAAGGCAATGTGCCGAGACAATGTGATTAAAGAATAATGATAAAATATGATAATAAACCTATGTTGTTGTTTTTTTGTTTTTGTTTTTTTTTTAATATTGAAGTTTAAATGGAGGAAGATATTTGTCATTAAATTACCGGTATTTTATTAATTTAAATCATTAACCGTTTCTACTGTTGTGTGTAAAAAATCCCCAAATTCTGAACATTGTGCATGATTTTTTCCCCCTAAAAAAAGTGTGAGCCCCATTCCCGTTGTCTAAAAAATACCCTGGTATGATGTGATTTTAGAATTTATATGTTTGCGATTTTTCTAAAATAACTAAATTTTATTTTTTTCTTTCAAATAACGTAGCCGGACATCACCACTTATTTATGGAAAAAAATGTAATATCTCATAATCGCAATAGAAAAACAACATTGAATACCATTAAGTTAAACAATGAACATATACACACAAATTAATGCAATTACTAACCATCATTCTTCATTTTAACGATTCGGTATAACTTAATTGATTTTTTTTCGGGACATTTAACATGTGCGTTATGAACCGCATGTTGCGGTTAAGTTTGTTGTAATGAAAAAAACAAAGTCTGTTACCGGAAATGATGCCACTTTCTCTCGTGTATAGAACTGACGTTTTTCCTTTCGCGCCGTTTCTAAACCAGACATTTTAGGTCGGGACACGTGGTAAATGTTACGCCGGGACACTGGGGAAATGACGTTAATTGTTACTTATTGTCAAATTAAAACCATTATCGTGCGCAACGTTAATGCATTGGACGTCGCTGATTAAGGTCGTTTGGTCAAAAGTACTTCGGGAAAAGCAATACATATATATATAGAACATTGTTACGGAGTAATGGCTTTATATTGGACTTGTTAGATATGTTTCCTTTTCATTCTTAAATTTCCATTTGCAACCATTAGTTATTCTTATGCACAAACAACATGGTATTGATTACAAATAACACATGCATGTCACGTACATAGCACATACTTTACTTTTATCTCTTCCTGTTACTACTAAGAAATATCGATAACTACAAATAAACCAATGTGTAATCCGTATGCATATGTAGGCATATCACAAATATACATCACGTACCGTAATTATGGTAAATGTTTATTACGATATGTTCATACTGAATACACGTACATTTCTTATTATGCTGTGTAGTTCTTCCAGCAACACACACACTTCATCAATTTTCGTCTGAACTGTTTGTTCAGACATATGTATACCATTGGGTTTGAAAACGTGTTTACTAGGTATGTCATTCTTCCAAACAAAGATAACTTCAACATAAGGCTATTTCTGCGCATGCTTGGAAAAACAAACGATATGAAAAAAACCCATGGTGGAATCCAGCTGATAATAAAGATTAAACAAACGATAAACGATATCCGTGTAGTTTTTATAGTCTGCCTCATTTTCAAAATGTTGAGTTTATTAGAAGTGTTAGTGTGATTGACGGTATCGCCCGAAACGTTTAAATACTGACTTCCTCCCTCGGGTTTGTCCGTTACGACAGTCTCTATTACTTCCTTTGTATTAGAACCATTTGATATCTTAGTCATCCAAATTTTTTGATTGTTTGATGGCTTTGATTGTTGCATTATTTCTTCTGGTTGTTCTTCTCTTTCCTTTTTAACTGACTGTATCGTCATGGTTGTGTCGTTTACATTATTACTTTTACGGCTTGTATGAACTTTGTGGAAAGCTACTGAAAGTTGATCACTTGGCTTGACGTGCTGTTGGCTTTGTACTAATTGTCCTCGTTGACTACTGCTTGTACATGGAACTGCATCAGATTCAGTATTGCGTGATATGTATGAACGTGTAGGATATGGCTGAACTGTGTTCAATCCCAAACGTGACATACAGCAACACATGGTAAACAGCATATTGGAATTTGACTGTGTAAGTCTGTTATGTGATAAAAGTTGTTTCTCACTTCTCCGGATTGCAAGGGAAATGTTCGTATAGCAGAAAACGACAATAGCTGCTGCTATAATATACGTCTCAAATATAACCATGTAATATACCATTAATGCAGTTCCCATCCCAACTGCTGTACACCTTCCATTTTTGTTCTGATAAAACTGTATACATGGTATCGAAACTAGCATTGTACATGTGCAAATGACAAGGCATATATTCCTTGATTTCTCTTTTGTCATCTGAAATGACCCAGCCCTACAAACTTTTAAATATCGTTCCAAAGACAAAGCACATATGAGAAACGTTGCTGAAAACGTTACTGATTGACTGAAAAACATATGTAATTTACATATTACGTCATTTCCGTAAGTTGTCCATGTACCGGAAGTAAATGTTATATAGACTGGTACGTTGACCAGAGAAGAAATAAAATCAAACATGGCTATGAATACGATCAACCAGTCGGTGCTATTTTTTGGTTTCGATTTTATTAAAACCAAAATCACCAACAAATTGCCCGGTACTCCAAGAGCAATGGTGACGTACAGAAATATTTCGTAGGCGTAGATAAGGGCCATAGGAAAAACAACTAAACTATAATTGAGTTCCGGAGAAATGTCCGTATCGTTGTTGGAGCCTGAGGTATTCATACTGTGGTCAGTTCAATGACCACCGATTATGTGCTTGCGAAATCTTTAATCAAAATTTGATTCTGAAAAGTAAAATTCATAGGGTTTTTATTAATACACATCAAATCATCATACAACAATATTTAATGTGTCATTATCAGTACAGTCAAACCTGTTTTAAGCTGCCAGTCAATAGAATGAGCAAATGTGGCCTTTAAAGACACGCTATTGCTAAATACAGGTTAATTCGCTCTCTTAGCATATATATAGAAAATAGCAAATGGTTTACATTGTACATGTATGTACATGTAAGTGCGTTCGCCGTAGTAGTCTTGTCTGTACATTTATGTCTGGTTGTTCACAAATGATTCTCTCCATATATAGATATGTTATACATATTGCTTTTTTGTATCGTATGTATATGTATGTCTTTACACATCTTTATTATAATTAAATCAATGTGAATCCAATATCATAGCTCCCATAAAATATAGCTTTTGCTATTTTTGTCATAAATGAACAAATAGAACAATGAAATATATATTGTTATGTCATGTCAATCAATACGAGTATTGCTTTTATTAAACAACATTGGATAATGGAGAGTGTGGTCCAGTGGTACAGCATCGAAGCAATGATCGAATGGTTGTGGGTTTAAACCTCCGCCGCAGCTATGTGGGTGTCCTTGAACAAGACATTTTCCCGCATATGCTTAATACTTCGAGCGTGATTTGTTTAAGTTGTAAGAAGTTATTACACAATCGAAGTAAAATAAAAAAATGTTTAAAATAACTAAACTAAACTACACAACAATAACTTTAAAGTTATGGTATTAAGCTATCAGCCAAATTAAGCCAGAAAAATGCGCCAGATACATTTTTCTAACAGCACATGTTTCCGCACTCCGCTGATTGCTTTTGTAAACGTCTTATTAACGTATCAGCATTTCCGATGGCTGAGTGATTCTTGGAGAGCTGCAGAAACATGGTTAAGTCTATAGTACTAGAAAGCCTATAATGAATAGGAAGCATCCCGACTTATCGCTTTGTACAGCGAAATGACAGTAGTTTATTTTCGTTGAATAAAAAAATGCCTTAAACATGTTTATTGAGTCATTGCTGTTGAATTATAGTCTGCATGAAAACAAAATGCGCTGACGGATATGTGCCTCATTAAAGTTACCAAGCACTACCGCCGTTGTTGTAGAGGAACATAACGTTCTTAGTTCTACAATATGCAACATATCAATAAGCATTTATTGGTCACAATAAGTCATGTTTGCATATACATTTATGTGTGGTGTCCTTGAGAATGATACTTTAACCGCATATGTTTAGTACTGGTTCTGCCCAGCAAGACTCCGAGCGTGATTTGTCTAAGTTGTAATAACTTGTTTCACAATTGAAGTCAAATAAATAATTCGAAACAAAGCAGCACCTGTGTGCTTTATACATGACAAATTCGCTGACAAACAAGGTAAAACTTCATTTGTCTAATGCTCAGCAATTACAATACGTTCTTGGTAGGGCAATTTTGCGTCGAAATGAGAAAAGAAAATTACAAGTAGACCTCTGAATTCAAAACAATTATTACTGGTTCTGCCCAACAAGACTCCGAGCGTGATTTGTCTAAGTTGTAATAACAATTATTTAATGTTTCAGAATGAATTGATCGAGCCATATCTAATATAAGTTATTATTAACGTTTATTATTAGTTTTGCCCGTAGCTTTCTCTTACTGTATAAAGCCCGAGTAGCTATAGTCAATAAAGTGCTGTTGATCCGTATGTTTCATATATAATACGAATTCTTCACCTGTATAAGAATTTTCATGCAAATTTGTGAAATTTACGTTTGGCATCAGTTTCATAAAAAACTAAAAAGTAGTTTTACATGTCAAAAAAATACAAAAATGCAATAAAAAGTGTTAAGACGAACACATGATATGCTTATGCAGGTCGATACAATTTAACATCATTAGTAAAATATAGAATATAATAAAATTACCCTTTATGTGCACTTTAAACGGTAACACATGTGTACTAAGTTGGCCTGTGTGCAGCTGTACGGTGTACGTTTTTTATTTCTTTTAAATGATCCATTAAGAAAGAGGCGGCAGACTATTTTTAGGATACACCAAGATACAATGCCAGTGTTCGAAGGTGATATAGTTGTACTTTGTCGTCGCATCTTTTCGCTACGTTATCGAATTTTCGTTATTCTATAATGATTCTTTTGTGATGGCACACATGACATACCTAATGATATGTATTGATAAAAATGCTTTACATTGTTTGGTTCGTGAAACAAATGAAAATACCATTACAAGTAGATTATATGTTATAAAGGTTCATTAGCTACAAATATGTCCATGGAGGATGGCCACCCCTGATTAAGTGACTTAATGTGTCTTTAAGAACTGTTGTAACGAGGAAATAATATTAAACATAAAAAAAAGAAATGAACATGAAAATTTCACCAATGCAATCTTTACATTGAAGGTAGCCACCTGGTGGTTGCACGTGAAACACTGTTTGTTTCGAGGTAATTCCCTTAATGAATAGGTGCAAAATATCGGACGGACGGACTAATGCACATACAAAATGTAAATTAAGCATTGTCTCAATTCGTTTTAGCTTTTCGGGTGGAATTCTGACTTTCATTTCAAGTGATTCAATTTCTAGACCTAAAAATGTAAGCCCAAATTTTTTATCACTTGCAACTGGAATACCCATCTCTAAGCATAAGTTATCAAATGAACATTTTAACGTACTGCATTGACTGGATTCTTTTTTGCCACCAAACAAAAAATTCATCCAAATAATGAAGAACACAAACAAGTTCTACTCTTTGTTTTGATGCCCACTCTAAAAAGGTTGAAAAAAAAAGCGAGCAGGAAATAGAGCATCCCATAAAGGTACTTTCCTCCTAAACTAAAGTCCAGTAGCTCATAGTCCGGTGGATGGACTGGTAAAACCTTAAGTGCAGATTTAAAATTCATTTTTTCTAATAAAGCCCCGTCCAAGGGTACTGACCATGGTCACTGCCTCATCAAATGAGGTTTAATGAAATTTACACAATTCTTCACTAATAAAGCCATTTACACTTGAACCAGGAGGATGTGACAAATCTTGGAAGAGTAAAAAAATTGTTTTATCCTTTTTAGTCATAATACCAATGAGGGATAATCTAATATTGGGAAATGGTTTCTCCTCAAAAGGGGCTGCCATTCTGGCTAAAACTATTTCTTTAATCTCTAACTTAAAGGCAACTTTTTATTACTTTTAAAGGAAACTAGATTTTTACTAAAACTTAAAAATTATACATTATATGGATATATACAGTACATAATTGCCATTTAATTGGTCTTTTCTAACAAAATTATTAGTATTTTTTCTATTTTTCACTTTTTACGTCCGCGAACAAAACCAGAACAATATTGATCACGTGACTACCTGCGGGCGATAGTTAAAGGTCGCGTTTTAAGAGCCGAGCTACTGCTATGCAACTTTATAACTTTAAAATTATTAAGAAATCATGCTGCTTAACATTATTAATGAATGTATGTATAAATGTATCATGAGTAAATTTATCATGAATAGTGAAACTTTAGTAAATTTTATCTATATTAAATAAAGTATTGTTAATAATAAGATAATGCGCTATTTGAATGACTTGTGATTTAATGATTTATTAATTGCCATACATTATGTTAATCTGCTTTTTTGCTGTTGTTATAAAATAAACAAAGTAATTATGAAAGCAAGTTTATCAATTGTATTTTCACAGTTTTTACAGCGCTCATTGGCTGCGGACCGAACCATATTGTCCTTAATGACAATTAGCAACAGTTTATACATTCATTATGTCTTAGGACATGTTTTGTTTTTAATATTTTGCCAGTATGAGATACATAATTAAATATAACTAAAAGTCATCATTTAAAAAAATGTTGACACAATTTTAAAAAGGAACATTTTCGTTTATTCACCAGGTAATAAAATATTACAAAAAGGGGACAGGTTCCTATTGGTTTTATTGCCGCCATATAATGATAACCGTATAAACTGTTAAACTGTTAACTTTAGATGTACGTGATTAATACCTTAAGGCCAAAGTACCAGTCGATACAGTATTTTCTCATTGTATGATCTTTTTTAGAATAAAAATAAATGTTAATTACGAGCAATGGCTTGCATTAAAACAACAACTGTATGAACAGAAAATCAAAACGAACAAAAATGAATTAGCAAACAAAAAAACGCACGCGCGCGTATATGTATACGTGGGTCCATTCAAACAGACCAGTGTTAAGGTGTGTAGAATAAAGTATCATTTCTTTAAGAAAATATTAAAAAAAAAAAGAAAAGTTCTTTTTTTCTCTTCTTTAAATGAATATTTTGTATATAAAATAGTTCTCTAGCGAAAATGTCCAGTAACGTTAGAAGTAGTCTGACGTAACGTTGCAACGCCGGATAATTTAATCAGTTTTATTGTCTTTAAGTTTATTGGTCATAAAACAGTAGGGTGCCCCTAATAAACTGATCATGAAAGGTAATTTGCAAACAGAGCATTTGTTTATTGTTTTCATGATGACGTTTATTGATTAATTTTTAAAAACGAATTAATCTTAATGAAATTAAGAATTAAGAAATAAAAAATTAGACATTGGTCCATTTTACAGTTAATTTTTCTGCTTATTATTGTAGGCGTGAATTTGATATTGTCAATATTTGTATTAAATGTAAGTCAGTGATTATTAACTACATGTGTCTAGATTAAAACCATTTTTTAACAAAATTTAAATTCGATATTTTTCACCCCAACTTTTGTCATCATTTTTACTCAAAAAAAATAGAGATAGAAGGAATTTAAGTTCAATAAATGTTTTTTTTTTCAATATAGGAAATCTTGTTTTCTTTCGAAAAGTTGTCCAATTGTATGAAAGAATGTATTTGACTAATTTTGATTAATTATTTAGATGTCAAATACATGTAAAACTATTTTTAAAATAACTCCAAAAAAATGTCAACTGATTTATTTCACTGAGTGAATGAATGAATGAAATTAAGAAATATCAATAAATGAATGAATGAAATAATGAATGAATGAAATCGTTGTGCCTCCAGGCAGAGACATAATACAGAGCTCTGTATTATGTCTCTGCTCAAGGCGGGGTCATAAAACTTGCGAAATCTAAAATATTGATTATCTGACCATATTTTACGCATGTTTGGTTTGATAGACCAAACACATGACGCCCTGCTTGTTAGAAAGCGATTTGAACTTAGTTTTGTACAGAATTGCGATAGGGAAACGCAGAAGTACGTAAAAACGGTCAGTACATTTTGGGCAAATGAACGATCGTTGCAAATAACAAAGAAAAAGCAGAAAATCACTGACGAACAAATTGAAGCCAATTTAAAATATCAGGCTGAAACGGTAACTGGAGATTGTGACTTGGAAGAATTAACCCGTGCCTTTGGACACTTCTAATATAGAAGGCTTTTCAAATATTGGGCGAATTATGTTTATATTAACTGCCAGAGTAGAAAACAGTGCAGGAAGTGTTCAGAGTTAAATGCAAATGAACTGAAAATGACACTAAGTGCATTAGGTGTACACACCAAATTCAGAAAGAAAGTAAAAATCATAGATTTACTAAAATCAAAATTACGATCATAATCACGGGTACACGCCAGATTAATCAGTGAAAAATATGCTTAATGAGATGTATGTACATGTATTAGATATTTATTATATGTCTTATTAGTATCGTAGTATGCTATATTAAGATATGGATATTTTGTTTATAAAACATAAATAAATAAAATAAAGCTTAATGAACAATTAATGAAAAATAAAAAATTAAAAAAGATGAAATAAATTATTTTACTATTTAATGGTTGCCATGTCTTCTTTCTTAATACATTGCATATACCCATGCATTACATTAAAACTGCCGCAACAATTGATTAAGCAAAAATGATCTTTATAACAATTTTATCGATTTAATCTTAATATGCCCGCAGGCAAAATATGTAGCGACAGGTAGTTTATTTCTCATTAACGGAAAATGTGAAGGGAAGCAATACGTTATCGACTACTAGACAGAGTAGCCTTTATTGGATTTTATCGATTTAAGTGTCTGAGGTAGTTTCTGTGATATGAATACAAACTGCCCGCAAGCAACTGCCCAAAGCTACACGGAATAATTACATTAAACCATTTATCATAAATTTCAATAATAAACTGTTTCGTTATTTCGAACATTGTTTTAAACCGAAAACGTTGGTAAAGTTTTCCCAGAAGACGAATAGTGTACGACGTCTCGCCTTGTCATTGCTTTTCATTCAAAATCCATCAGAATCAAGAAAAATCAAAGTGAAAAAGCAGTTATAATATATATAACAACATGAATTAGAATTATTAGCACAAATCTGTCAAGTTAATTTTTGCAATACATAAAAACACAATGGGTTATTAATATTTTTTCTGCGATTGGATGTGCGAACAGCTTCTCAAAACCTGAGAAACATTAAGATGAAATTAACGTTGACATTAGATATGGGATATATTCAGTAACTTGAAAATTGTTGAGATGTAATAACCACTAGTGAATTCAGTTTTGTTTGTTAAAAGCAAGTTTATTAAATACATTCTTTTCATTTGATAGAGGCGTATGTTTTATAGCAACTTATTAATTACCATTAAATAGTTTAATCGAGAATTATTGGATCAATGAAGATAATACATAACGTTAGTAAATTGGAAAGTATAATAATAACATTTACATGTATGTACTTGAATAATTGCCCGCATTTCAATGGGATGTAAAGGTTGTCATATATGATGAATGACGGCCTGTCAAGAATAAAGCGTAACCAGGTCTAAAAATAGAAATGTGAACTTAGTTTATGATTAAAACTGTCATTCTACTGGATAAATGTACTGAAATGATAAAAGCTTCAGTTGGGTTTGAGTAGGCAGTGAGATTCGTGTTTAGGCTCCAAGATGGGAGTCTTGTCTGAACTATGTTTTGAAGTGTATATCATGTTTAAGTAGTGACCATGAAAGTTTAAACGAAAGATAATAATGTAGAAATAAAAGCTGTATCGAAAAACTCTGGCGCTTTCTGTGTTTTATTCCAAACTATAAAGACATATACATATTACATGTAAAAGCATTCAACTAATTACGTCAAAAGGTTTCGAACGTGTTCGTTAAAAAATTATCTATAAGTGATCACTACGCGATATTGTGTAATAGTAAGCTTAACTGTATCCAGACGAAAAATAATCACAATTTCATTACTTATAGATCTTTTAAAACTTTTAACGAATTTAACTTCTTAAACGACCTAAGGGAAATCCAGTGGGAAAAAATAAATTTGTTGAGACTTGAGTATCCCTTTAAGATTAATGTATATATGTATATACGGTGAAAGGAAAAAGAAAGTATACATTCCTATAAACGTCGACAGGTCAAGGAACAATAAATGTATTGCATATAAATTTTGTATATTTATATTTCATCGTATTGTTGAATAAAAAAAACAACATTTAATTCATTTCAAAGCAAAACAATCAGAAAAAATCAGTTCATTTTCCATCACATGAATAAACTTAGCCAATAATAAAAAAATTTAAAAAAAAACAACATGTATGCTTTCTTTTTCCTTTCAGTGCACACATATATATATATATATATATATATATACATACATACATATATGAATGTATGTTACAACTTGACTGATACATATATTTGTACGGTTTGTTGAGGGATGGCCCACCCTGAACATCACAGACCTATTAAGGGGTGATTAAATGGATCACCTTTCAGTGATTGAAAAAAATAAATAAAGAAATAATCATACAAATGTTGATGACATGCTAGAACATTGGATCAATTTCTTCTTAAAAGTAGTAGACAAACATGCCCCCATAAAGTAACACAGAACAAAGCATAACAAACAACCAGACTAGATAAGTACTAGCATTTTAAATAGCATGAAGGTTAGAAATAAATATAAAATCAACGGGGATATAGATAAATACAAAGCAGAACGAAATAAGGTTTCACAAATGATATACGATGCAAGGAAAAATCGAAAAGTACAAAAATAGAACAGGGAAAAGATGATTCACGGTCAATATGGAAGTTATTAAAGAATACGGCACGGCTTAAAGCTCTGATAATAATCAAACTCTTGGGATAAAAACAGATGAAAATTGTATATCTAATGATTTAGATATGGCTAATGTATTAAATGAATATTTTGTAAACATAGCTTCGAAATTAAAGGGTCTGATAGAGCATTCAAAATTTGATTTACTTAACACTTTTGACAGCTCTAATATGCCTCAAAACATATTTTTTGACGTCCCAGATATAAAATTAACTTTTGTTTCAAAATATTTGTCTAATTTAGATATACCCAAAGCCACAGGATTAGATGGCATTCTAAAACCATTCGATGAAAGCGGCCGAAAGGATGACGTAAATAATTATCGTGTCATATCTATTTTGCCAACATTATCATTATGAAATTAATAAATAAATATAACTTATTGCATAAAACACAAAGTGGTTTTAGGGAAGGTCATTCAACTGAATCTGCATTAATTCGTATGATTAATAAGTGGCTAACGGCAATCAATGATGGCAAGTCAGTTTGGGCTGTCACGGTCGATTTTCGGAAGGCCTTTGATCTCGTCATAGTATTTTACTAGCAAAAATAAAGTGCTATAAATGTAGTGAACATTTTATGATGTGGATGAAATCTTACATAACAAACAGAGGTCAAGCTGTGTCTATAAATTCAGCAACTTCAAAAACCAATTGTATAACATCAGGGGTTCCATAGGGTTCTATTTTAGGTCCATTGATATTTTTACTTTTCATAAATGATTTACCATTGTTTATAAATAACGTTTCAACAACTGACTACTAAGCAGATGACAAAACGTTATATGACATACAAACAAATACAGATATTTTAAAAGATAATTTGCAAACTTCAATTAATCGTCTTAATATGTGGTGTGGCATGGTATTGAATACTGACCAAACAAAAGTACTGTAAATCACATCTCGTCAGAAACGACAGCATTTAATTCAAATCAATTTACAACTTACGTACAACAGTACAGAATTAACTACTTCAAAAGGAGATAAAATCCTTGGAATATTTATTGACAATTGAATGCTATGGAATAAACATTTACGAAAAATTTTCGTCATATATCTGGCTATTTTCAAAGATAAAATCAACCATAGAACGTTAAATTATAAAGCATACATACAACAACATTTCAATTAGTGTTGTACAGTTTGGGGAAGTACCTATTTTATCTATCGATCAAACTGTTTTTCTAAAAACGGTAAAACTCATGTATAACATAGCAAATGGTGCAGCTCCACCATATTTATGTGAACTATTCAACTTCGATTAGTCAATCAATAATACATCCATCATGTTGCGTTCAAGGCTTCAAGCTCAAATAAAAAAGTCTCTATTCCGAAACCTAAATAGAACTGTTTAAAAGTAGTCTATCATATTCGGATGCAATTATTTGGAATTATATGCTTAATAAATACCAATCCGTTATTAGTTTTTGTAAAAAAAAAAGATTTTTTTGTTTCTATCGAGTTTATATTGTTGTGTTGTTTTTCCTCTATTATATTCAAATTTACATGTACAATTGCATGTGTATCTAAATTGAACAATGTTCCTTTATACGAATATAAAAAACGAGAGTATGTGTATGTGTATACGTGCTCGAAAATGAGAGTTGTAACCAGGAGCATTGTGTGAGAATTTTGTTAATCTATAATGTGTGATATATGCAGCAGATGAATGAAAGTTATTTTCTATATTTTTGAAAATGTATATGTACTTGTTTGTTTATACGAGGGCCTCAATGAAGTTACCCTCTTTAAATAAAGAAATTAGTCACTCACTCACTCACTCACTCACTCACTCACTCACTCACTCACTCACTCACTCACTCACTCACTCACTCACTCACTCACTCACTCACTCACTCACTCACTCACTCACTCACTCACTCACTCACTCACTCACTCACTCACTCACTCACTCACTCACTCACTCACTTACTTACATTAGTTATGGCAATCCCCTTAATCTGTTATTATATATCAGGCTGGAAGTATGATAAACTATAAGACACAATACTTTCTAGAATGCTACTTTAATAGCGTGTATAGATGAACCGTGATAAGACTCGAATGTCTCTCTAATAGCTGAATACAGTTTACACTCGTAAGTTGGTCAGTGTGTCAGTGTGTTAATGTGAACCCCTAATTAGATGTGACCAATTGACCCCCTTATACATAACAAGGAGCATCTCAAAAACTGTTAGTTAAAATGATACAACAAATCTAATATAAAATTGTCATAAATCTTGAAGTATTGAAACCTCTAATCCAGCATTCTTAACTTTATTATTCAGATTTTGTGAAAATAACCTAAATTAACCTAAGCTTAATTGTGTGGGGGAATCGAACATATCTATAGCAATGCGATTTGGACTTGATTTGATCTTATCACTGAATAACCTATTACATTTCAGATTTTGCGCATAGCTATTGATTTTAAGATATAAATTATTCATGTAGTATAAATTATATATTTATGATTATTATTAATAGTGTCGCTATTTCAGAGATAGGGTTAATGTCGATAATCTCTAGATGAGAACTTATATCTACGAGTAAGGTATGTTATGAATGTATAAAGGATACATTGTACAAATGGGATACATGCATCATTGTTGACATACCGAAATGAAGTAACAATAATCATATAAAACACTATCTATCTGTTTGAATCTCCTCCCGCCCACTGTCTCTATGATGGTTGATAAACGAAATTGCGTCTCATTGCCAATCTTACCCACCTCGGATTCAAGCTATCAGTTACTTGCGGTGATGGATGAACTTACCAATCAAGGATCACAGAAACGAGTGATTAGGTTAACTTACCGTCAGCCTTCGATGGCATAAAATGATGCTAAGTATAAAAATAAAACGAACAAATAAAACAATAGAAGTACTTACAATATATTTGCTTTGATCAACATGCAACTCCGTCATTAAATACAAAATGAAACGTGTGAATCATTTTAATAATTCATTTACTGTTTTATCGCATTACCCTAACGTATACATTTGTATCCAATAATCTGGTACATATGCGGTACGCTCCGCCGCTAAGATGACTTTATATGTCAGAGTAAAGCCGAATACAGTGACGCAAATTGTTGCTATTGGATTGTTTCATAACAGTATAATGTGAAATGTCTGAGTTTTGTGTTAACTTGTAATGGAAACTCAGTACTGTTATACATATTTGTTTAAGACGCTGTCAGTTAATATGCTTAACATTACGTCGTTCTGTTATCATTGTTTTGATCCTCTTGTATGTTATCATAGAGATATAGTCAAAAAGCAAGTATCAATATTAATTCTAAAACTTTACCGTTTGGTAGTACAAAAGAGGCAAATAGTTATTTTAACCTAACTATGGCATTATATCACGTATCATTTTATACTACTCGATGCTTGTTGTGTGTTTGTATATAAGCTTTTTTTTTCATGTATCATTTAATACTGCTCGATGCTTGTTGTGTGTTTGTACATAAGCTATATTTTCACGTATCATTTTATACTACTCGATGCTTGTTGTGTGTTTGTATATAAGCTATATTTTCATGTATCATTTTATACTACTCGATGCTTGTTGTGTGTTTGTACATTAGCTATATGTTCACGTATCATTTTATACTACTCGATGCTTGTTGTGTGTTTGTATATAAGCTATATTTTCATGTATCATTTTATACTACTCGATGCTTGTTGTGTGTTTGTACATTAGCTATATTTTCACGTATCCTTTTATACTACTCGATGCTTGTTGTGTGTTTGTATATAAGCTATATTTTCACGTATCATTTTATACTACTCGATGCTTGTTGTGTGTTTGTATATAAGCTATATTTTCACGTATCATTTTATACTACTCGATGCTTGTTGTGTGTTTGTATATAAGCTTTATCACATGTATCATTTAATGTGTTGTGAGACGCCCTAACTTTATTTTATATTAGATAAAAGAGTCGCTGATATTGCTTGAAACATCACGCCATTTTAGTTCAGGGAACTAAAATATAGGTGTTTGTTTAACATTTAATTTGTGTATATATCCTTTTCACTAACTTAAAAGAAATAGTCAGGTTTTTCGAAGTTCTTAAATTGGCTATAAGCATTTTTTCCAATATGTCATGCCTTTATATACTCACTGATCCAGTTTTGCAAAAATGATATATATTTAAACATGACAAAATAACATATTGAAAGGGGATTTCCTAACGTGGGCTACGCACCTAGGTAAGTCTAATTTCAATTTGAAACATATTATGTGACGCATTAAATGGGCCACGTGATTTCATTTGAATTTTATTTGACCCGTGTTACAGGTTTACATGATATAAAAATCCGAACGACCACATTAAGGTCATCAAGCAGTATTTAAGTGCTGTCTATTTTTTGGAATGTTTGATGTTTACCACTTCAATTGTAATATCGATTGTATCATGTTTTGGTGGAATAGACATTCGTATTTTATTTATTAATGATAATTATCTGCTTTTTTCATCTAAAAATTTTTTTAAGACATTTATAGCATTTTTTTCCTGAAATACTCCCTTTAAGTTTTTTTGACAGGATTAATTTGGCAAAAGAATTTTGTGTATTAAAATAAATTTACACGTTTCTGTATCATTATTAACCAATTCGAGCACAACTATGGACACGATAATAAAACTATGAATAGAGAGATAATTGGCAATTTATATTCTACATTTCCTGGACTTTGAAAATAACTAACTTAGGAATTAGTAATATTTCGATTCATTTATGAATTAGCAAATGATTTATATTGGACTTTTGAAATTCAATTCTAAGATATTAAACTTACGGAAATTTATTTTAAACTTTGTTTGGAATTTTCTGCCATATATCATCAGTGCATGTAAATAAGGAATTTTATTAAGTTTGATATCATGATAAATGTAAGCGTTTGTTAGGCAGTCACTGAATGTAGGCAGAATCATATACAAATTATATTTATAAAATGCATGACATTTGTCCAACTTTAATTTTGCAGTTTAAATAATTGTTGTTTGTATTACATAGTTTTGATGTACCTTATGCATTATATGTTATGCATTTTGTTAGATATATAACTCTCACACTTAAATCAAAGAGTATTTACGGATTCTGGCCTATCCTTATTAAGTCAGCTTGACACGACATATGAGATACCGAACAAGAAACAAACACATACTTTAACGGTCTCGTAAAGTATCGATGTACTGCCGAGAAAAAAGCTATGATCAAAACTTTGATGACAATGGTCACGTCTATTACAAAATGGTGTCAGATATTGGTGGTGGTGCCCCCCTCCCTTACCCCCACTCCCCCAACCCCGCGCATACGTCTATGTTCCTACTATGTCTTTGGGAAAGCGGGTTCTATACAAGACCCCACAATCGTTGTACCACATAATCGCTATATTTCCGCTTACGTTATCGTGTGTAACAAACATCCACAAGTCGGTCTCAGAAGGAAATAATATATAAGTTGAGTAAAGGGTCATATATATGCATACATATATATATATATATGTGTGTGTGTGTGTGTGAAAGCACGCTATGGGTTATATGTTTACTAGTATCTATATAGTAACTAATTATGGGGCGTTCGACAAAACCCCGGAACCAGGTTTGAAATTTTGACCTCAGAACTAACCAGTTGTCTTTATATATAATTTTCATTATGGATTTAATTTATTTTTAGATCATCAATTTTTGACGTCCCAATTTATAGCAGCAAAATCGCGTATGTTTCGACCTCAGTTGAGTTAATTTCAATATAAAGAATAGAAACATATATCACTACGTACACATTTGACGGATGAAAGGATCTATAAATACAAAAATTAC
Source organism: Panopea generosa (assembly GCA_029582155.1). Lineage (NCBI taxonomy): Eukaryota > Metazoa > Mollusca > Bivalvia > Adapedonta > Hiatellidae > Panopea > Panopea generosa. Next base: position 35,174,793 of record CM055907.1, read on the forward strand.
GACGAACGCCAAATTCTGAAAATATTAGCGAAAATCGAGAACTATTTTTTTTCTCGATTTTTAAAAAAAAAACAAAAAAAAACGGCTTCAAATGAAAATTACAAAAAAAAAACAGACCGCGCGATTTTTTGCATAATTTCTATATGACTTTATACAATATACTGTACAATTATTGTGAGAGTTTTAGAAAAATTGACAAACCAGATTTTTTTATAATATATAATTAGTTAACCCTACTCTACGGCGAAAATCGCTTTAAAGCAAAATGTCAACGTTGGTATAGCGCATTAAAAGTTGCGTTTGTGATCATTAAATAAAACTAGACATGCAATACTTAACCTTATAAATGTGTTGACATTGGCGTTAAACCTCATTCTACAAAAAACAGTACTTTGTGCGCACTAGTTATATCTACTATTGCAATAGACATAGACATAGACATATTTTATTAAGTAATATAGGCCTCCGGCCCAAAATACAACATGTAAATACATCATATAGAGTGACACAAATTGAATATTATACATTTATACAAGTCAATATTACAGAATTCACATATTAAAGTGAATATAAGCTTATAACATGCCATATAAATCCAAAAATAATAACATTTGTATTAGATCATTTCAGGTTTAAGCATTTCAAAAGTTTTATAAAGTAACAGATGTGACATATATTTTTGAAGATATATGATTTGAAATAAATGTAGCTATATATAAATCCAAAATTAACACTATAATGAACAAGACTATTAAATCATATCATGAATATTTATATTCAAAATAAAGTGAAACTATTTATACTGTCTAATTAATAATACAGTAGTTTACTCTTGGTAATATTTCTTTAAATGGGCAAATCTAGAATTTCTTTTCTTCTTTTAAAAGCATTTAAAAGATATCTAGCAATACTGACAATGCTTTTCTCATCTTTCAAGCTAAATATTATGTAATACATGTTAAGCGATCTATTTCTTAACCAATTAGATTTGAAAAAAGTTTGTCTAAAATGTTCATACTCATTACATTCAAAGAAGAAGTGAAACTCATCTTCGACTACAGAAATATTATTTTTCATACATATAGGACAGAATCTTAAATTTTTATCTATTGATAAGTGTCTTCCCTTCTCGATCATTAAAGTATGGGTCGAACAACGAAAATTTGACAACGTTTTTCTTAAAATATATGATAAATCAATGTCTAAGTATGATTCTGAATACAGATAAGATTTAAAATGTTTATAATGCAGAGATTTAGGAGAATCATTTAGACCTGCGATCCATCTTTGTAAATAGCAGTCTTTAATGCGTGTTTTAAATAAATGAATAAAATTTATGTCATTTCCAACATCTTGTGCAAGCCAAGCATATCCAAATCCATATGTAAAAAGTAATTCTTTAATATGACTAGCCCAAGTTCTTCTGCCTGCTTCATCTAATTGTTTTAGCATTTTATAACATTGTTTAGGGTATCTATGGTTTTCCATACGTATAATTCTTAGCCAAAATTTTACACAGTTGGGAATATAAGTAATACATAACGGTAATCTTCCGCATTCTCCTAGCGCTAGAATATCAGATGTATTTTGTGATAAATTACAATACTGTTTACAGAATTTGATTTGCACTTTTTCAATTTTTTCAACATACTTGTATCCCCAGATTTCAGAGCCATAACAAAGTATAGGTTTGACCATAGCATCAAATACTTTAAACATATCTACTGAATTTAGATGTCCAAATTTACGTTGAAATCTAAATATACAGGCAACAGACTTAATACCTTGCAATGCCAACATTTCTTGCGTTTTTGACCATAGCAATTTTGGCGTGAAATAAACACCTAAATATTTATAAAATTTGACAACATCTATAGTTTCTCCACAATAAGTCCACTTTTCTGTAAGCTTGACGATGCCTCCATTTCTAAAAACAACAATTTTTGATTTATCGAGATTAATTTTCATATCAACAGATGCACAGAATTGTTCAATATAATTAATTTGTCTTTGAAGATGTACAACAGTATCTGAGAAACTTGAAACATCATCAGCAAACATTAAGGCTACTAACTCATTAATATCATCAGAAACAAATATACCACGATCACATTTAGAATGTAGAAATGTAACTAAATCATTTATAAACATAGAAAAGATTATGGGGCTGGCCACACAGCCTTGCCTGGTTCCAATGTTACATGGGAAAAACTCAGTTAGTCCATTATTAACCTTAACACATGATTTTAATTTGCTATACATAGACTGTAAAATTATTAAGAACTTTCCATCGACACCTTTTCTTGTAAAAGCATTCCATAGTTTTTGGTGTTGAATACTATCAAATGCTTTAGCAAAATCAACAAATATACAATAAAAACGTCCTTTTCTCTTAGAAAGATACTTTTGTCCTAAAGCCATTAAAGTAAATATGTTATCTATAGTGGTATACTTTTTCCTAAATCCTGCCTGTGACTCATCAATGACATCAAAAGTATCGCACCATTTAGTTAATCTATTACTTAATATGTGACAGAATATTTTACATAGGGAATCGATAAGTGAAATGCCTCGATAGTTATTTGGGTCATTTACTGGACCTTTTTTATGTAATGGTGTTATAATGCTTTCGCTCCAATTTTCAGGAAACGAACCTGAATCAAATATTTCATTAAAAAGTTGATTTAAAAACGGCAATATGTCATTAAGTGTATACTTATACATTTCTATACATACTCCGTCAGGGCCTCCAGAACGGTTAGATTTTAAATGACGTATACTATCGATTATTTCTTGATTATATATAGGTTCGTTTAGGCTGCTAGAATCGTAATGTGTATTTTCAAAGATATTATCGTTATGCTCATCATCGTCATTTTCTCTTGAAACAAATAAACTTTTAAAATAATCGTGCCACTTTTCTGGTGTAATATCATTGTTTTGCTTATTACAATTTCCTTTTAATGTTTTCCAAAACACTTTAGAATTTTTTCGAGAACTAACTAATTCGTTCCGTTTTTTCTTAGCTAATAGAGCCTTTTTGTTCAGACAAATAGATTTAAAATGATTCCTTTTTGTTTTATATGTAATAAGGTCTTTTCTATCATTCGTAATTCTAAAATATCGTAGTGCTCGTGATTTGTCAACTTTAGCAGAATTACAATCATGATCCCACCAGGAAGGTTGGGTTGAACTGTATTGTTTACAATTAGACTTTAATTTCATATTATCGCCGGCCTTTTTAAAAACATCAATAAAATCGGGTATATATGAACTGAGAGAACGATCATTACGGTTACTTATTATTTCATTAAAGGAACGGAAATTATCACAAAACTTAACATAAAAATCATCTTTTAACTCCTCTTTCCATTTATATTTTTGCCAAGTACGCAAATTTGAACTATCAATATTATTAAAGGACTGGTTATATGAACAGGATTTAAAACAAAACTGACAATGAAGGGGGAAATGTACAGAGTAATCCTTATCCCCAATTTTAAAATCAGTAATAAACTTAAATAAGCTGGATGAAGCTATCATATAGTCAACAATGCTTGCCCCATTGTTGGCAAAACATGTAAAATTACCATCCATATCACTAAATAGACGGCCATTTAAAGTATGAACATCATACGTACAACATAACTCAATTAGTGACAAACCAAAACGATTATAATTTTCATCTTTAGATTTTCTTGGAGTCGAAAAATTGTCAGACGGGTAGTCAACATCATTGCCAAATATATATGAAATATCATCATCTGGAATGTAATCATTAAAATCTTTAATTCTAGAATTAAGATCACCAGACAAGAACAATTCTGCATTAGGGTATTCAGCGATAATATTATTAATCTTATTATTAAGTATTTCAATACCATTATTGTCATTTTCATCATAAATAGGTGAGTTTTCAGGCGACACATATGTAAAAATAAAGACAATATCATTTACATTACGGAACAATGAACTATATAGTTTAGTGACATATTATTTGAGCCAGTCGACAAACCTTCCGAATTAAGGTCACTTACTAGATCGTGATCAACATCATCGTAATAAAAAAGCAAAATATCATCCTCATTATCACTGTCATCATCATCATTATCATCATCATCATCATAATCATCATGATCATCATAATTGTTTTCATCATGGTTATCGTCATTTGCCTAGACAGTCTTAATATCCCTTGTTTTGTTTTTGTTTTTATTCTACATAAAAGTCCTTTAGATCCAATACTTCGTCTTTCCTTCAACCAACAATGTTTTAATTTTTTCATACATGTATTTCTATTCTCTATGAAATATCACCAGTATTATGTAAAAATCAGTTAGGAGAAAACCTGCGTTTTCAATAATGTGTAAATGGACGTCGGCTATTTGCACGCCTGTGACTTTTTTTGTCGGCTTGGCACTTTTTATTGGCAACGCTTTTTATCCACAGAAATACGTCGTTTTGACAAAATATGAAGTTTGTTTTTTTCTGGGAACAAAATGCGTGAGGCGGACAAAAAGAGAATGCATACACGTGCGTTTCTGTGTTTGTGTTTTTTTCTTCCCTTCAAACATTGATGGAAGTAATTCACATGTATCTCAAAAATCGATAGAACATCGGTCACTGACCACATATCTTCGAACACTTCACTGTAAATCTAAAATATTAGTAAATTACAAAATTCCATTAATTTAAAGTGACACTTCGCTATTTTTACTCTCGAGGTTCTAGTAATGTTCAGAGCAAGCCTATCATTGGCTGTAGTTTTTTTTTAACCAAGTTATATTATTGAGGTAGATACATTACAGATTCACTGTACTGTTCTGAATAACAAAATAACCATTTGTTCAGGGCAGTATTCTCTGTCTCTCTGTGCGGCCATGTTTGATATCGTACAGCACACACATTAGTTAAGTATAATGCAGAATATATGTAACGGAAATGATTTAGATGAAAAGTAAATAACAATAAGAATGTGATGTTGTTTTTTTAGTTTGTGGAAAAAATAGGGTCAGCAATAAAGATTAAGGACGGCCAACCAACCGAAACTGATGTTTTTTTTACCTTATCAAATATGAAATTAAATACCTCAGTAAAAAAAAATCCAAAGAAATATTTCATATGTTCAAGTATTTCCCGGACACGTCCATTCAAAACTAACGTGACTGCACCTGTTAAAATTACAATCTTCGAATCTCCGCCCGGCCAAAATCTCCGTGATGATTTATATACATGTACTACATTGCATCTAATTGTCATTCTTCTCTCACTGCTGATTCCAAGCGAAAATTTAACAGTTTCTTGCGGAAATGATTCTGCTCGACTATTGGTTAACCTTCTAAGATCTCAGGAAAGACTGGTTTAATTAAATGATCGTTTATTAACATTCGATGACACAAAAATGACGCTCATATTCAAATAAACAATCTATTTTTATAAAAATATATATTCATATATAAACGAATTATTGCATTATGAATGTATTACTATATGAAGATATTAATCATTCATAATGCAATAATTCGTTTGATGCGGAAATATAAGTAAAATGGAATTTAACATTGATGTGAGTCTCTCAATATAGAGCACAATACGTTCTAAGAAGAGTGGTAGCGCAGTTGAAAGAGTGTTAACCGCTTACTCCAAAGGTCGCGAGTTTAATCGTCTTAATGGACATAAAGATTTGCCAGTCCTCGTCTGTTCATTCATCATCAAAAGAGTCAATGAGCCTTACAACATAACCAACCTCTGAAATGTGTCTCTGAAATATATATGTATTATTTTAATTGCTGTTTCAAAAAAAACAACTTAAAGTGCCTTTTCATCATACTTCTTTTTAATATTGAATTTAGTATTGATACAACTTAATGTTTTGGAAAGGAATACATCTGCGTAAGGGTAATTTTACCAAAACGGCTTGGAAGTGTATTTAATCGGAAGTAGTAACCGCTGATCACGTGACTGCCCACTTGCGTGTTTCTACAAATGAAAAAGTTTCACAAACAATAGTAATATTATTTAATGGGGCTGGGTAGAAGGGTGCTCCACTGTACGCACAATGACGCTATACCTGGATCGTGGCTTTTCACTGCTAATCATAGTAGGTATAGATTCAAGCTAATTTTATGAATGTAACAGTTTGCTCCGACCTTCAGAAAAGTCAGACTTGTTATAATAATTGACAACCATGATGTCCACATTTCACTAGCAGTCGTGGAGGTAGTCAGAAATGAGAATATTGTTTTGGAATCAGTGAAATAAAAATTACGGTTTTGTACGTGTACCAAACAGACACGTTATCATAAATACTATATACTATTAGTTGCCACTAAACAGCAAGAGTATATATAACTAGTGTGCACATAATATCAATATAATGTTGAACATTGTCCGCTTCATGCAGTTTGTTCGCAAAAAGAAATACTTCATATTTTGTCAATACGACGTATTTCTGTGGATAAAAAGCGTTGCCAACATTAATTCAACTTGTTTAATTATCACAAACCGTATGCTTAATGCGCTATACTGACGTTGACGTTTACTTTAAAACGTTTTATTTCGACGTATGGTATGGTTAAACTATTGAATATTATAAAAAAATCTAGTTCGTCATTATTTTTATTAATCTCACAAAAATTGTACAATAATTATGTAATATAAAATCATATAAAAATTATGCAAAAACCGCTCGATTCGTTTTTTGGTAATTTTGATTTGTAAAAAAATAGTTTCCGTTTTTCGAAAGTATTTTCAGAATTTGGCGTTTGTCGTAAATTTTGCATTTGTAAATCTTTACATTCGTCAAATGTGTACATGGGGATATATGTTTTGATTCTGTACATTTGGTATAACTCAGCTGAGGTAGAAAAATACGGGATTTTGCTGCTATAAATTGAGACGTCAAAAAGGCTGAACATGGCCATGTTTATGACGTCACATATAAATATATGTTATAATTACCGCAGAAAAAATACATATTCACATTGGAAATCACTTCTAGTTTCAAAATATATTAATTATACTGATTTCGAAAATAATTTAGAAGGTATATTCCTCTTTAAGAAGTATCATTGAAAAAGGGACTTCAAACCGGTCGTTTCCACACTATTGAATCCCCTATAGGGTTAATTGTTATCGATAGTGCACGTGTCGGCACGTGCTTCTGATGGCAGGATTAAGCGTGTAAAATCTAAATAATTATTGTTGTGCTCATTATTCTGAACATTACCCGAAAGTGGCCAAAACCCGGGGTTTTTTTTCTTAATTGAAAATGATCCTAAATCACTTGGTATATGGTTTAGAATTATTTTTCTTACACCAACCGCTTCATTTTTTACCATATGCAGAAAAACAGAGTTAAAGTTCAAGGTCGAGTTACTGACCTCTGGCGAGCCGGTCAAACAGTGCCCGGCGAAAAAACATTCGGACTTTCTCAAAAAAAACTTCCAAATTACTGTGTCTGATGCATGTTGGTACTTGCCGGACATGCCTATGATATGTTTGATTTGTGGGGGCTGTATGTATTGTGTTTCTCTAAAGAATGACGTAAAAATCATCTATCGAGTGCTAGGAATAAGGTACCGGGGATGCGTGGAACATGGTCAAAATTTTTGAAAAAGTCATATTTATCGGTTTGCAATTTTTTCAAAAATACTTATCGGAACCTATCAATCTGGATATCAGAGTGTACGTAGAACGACTACCAACAAATACACGTGCATGTTCGAAGCACGTGCGCTACAGCATAAAGAGTAAAAATAAAATTTCTGCGCTAAGGTACAGTCTTTGCCCATGCCACACAGGTCGTAAATGAGTTTTTGAAAAGATATTTGTGGTAAAAACAAGAAAATATACATGTTCCGATAAAGAATGGTACAACAATCATAGCTGTATACCAATTATTAAGGCCTATGGAAACTTTTTGAAAATGATGTTTTTTTTACTTTTTTCAGAAAAAGCCATGCTTAGACTTGCCATGTTGAAATCGCTGTCAAGAGTTCACTCCTTGACCGATTTTGTTAAACTTGGTATCATTGTGTAGGTATGCCTGAATGGTTCAGTTTCTAGGCGGCGCCAGTGGGTCTAAGTTCAGATTGGACTCTGTAAGAGTGCGGAAAAACTAAATCGCTCATGGAATTGGTTTATAATATGTTGTATATTTAACGATTCTAAGCAACTTTTGTTTTTAAACAAATAGGCTATCTACCACCGTTCTGCCAGAAACGCGCCCGTGCCGACATGTGCATTGCGGGAATGGGGTAGTCATGTTCAAACCCCTGTACTGAACTCATTCTTGAGATGTTTTTAACCAGAATAAAGGGTTTGGAAGGTATTGAGAAGCTCTTGAGGTTGGTATAATTTTGGTTTTAAAAGATGGCCGCCATGGGTCGCCAGCGGACCTCGAACTTAGGTCATGTTGTAGCAAGTGCCGGAAAATGAGAGGCACATGCTTTTAGGTCATGTTCAAATATATTGTAGATAATTTCATTCCGTGCAACATTTGTTCTTAAAGTGATAAGCTATCTGTCTTTCTTTAGTCAGAAACGCGTCCCGTGCAATTCAACCCAACTCAACATATTTGGTCAATTATAGGTGCCATATTTAAACCCCTGCCCAGAGGCCATTTCTTTTCAAATTTGATGATCTTAGTGTCGTTCGACAGGTATTGAATAGATCTTATGTTTGTTGTACCTCATTGACCCGATCAAGTTATTCCCGTGGCTTAGAACTGTGGTGGTCACCCTGGCACGTGCGCCATTTTTAGAGCCACATGCAATCCCTTTATGACCCTCCAGCTGTCAGTATGTGATTTCGGGTTATGGCTCTACTGGCTAAACAGTTTGAGTTTATCTCATAAATGTTATAGAGAATTTAATTCTTAGTAACTTTTGTCTATTAACTATATGGCTTACTCAAACTGTATAGCCAGTAGAGCCATAACTCACATACTGTCAGCCGGAGGGTCAAAAATTGCTAGAACCTCTGCCGAGACGCAGTTTCCGATCCGATTTTTTCAAGTTTGTTATGATTGGAAAGGTCTCGGCGAATTTTATAAAGAAACCCGTGCCCGTGCACGTGCAAAAAAAAGAAAATATATCTAGGGTAAAAGTATGTTTTTTATTAACTCAATCTCGTCAAATATAGGCTTGTTTTTTTTACCGTTGCTTTTTTGTATAGCTCGGGTCAAAATTAATAACACGTGCTAAAAATTGAGAGGCACGTGCATTGGGTTCATTTTCATATATGTTGTATAACATGTGATTCTGAGCAACTTTTGTTCTTTGAGTGTTCAGCTTTCTGTCTTCGTTCAGTCAGAACTGGAAAAAAATGTTTGCAATTTGGGGTGTCATGTTCAAATCCTGGTCCTGAGCTCATTCGTTTGACGTTTTTAACAAAAACAAAGTGTTTGACAGGTAGTGAGTAGCTCTTGAGGTTGGTACAATTCTTTTTTTTAAAAAAAAGTGGCCGCAAAGGTCGCAAGCGAGCCTTTAACTTAGGTCATGCTGTAGCACGTGTCGGAAAATAAGAGGCACGTGCATTTGGGTTGATGTTTGTATATGTTATAGAGAATTTAATTTTGAGCAATTTTTGTTCTTTAAGTGATAATCTAACTGCCCCCGTTTAGTCAAAAACAGGGAATCTACCATCATTTGGTAACAAAGTGTAAGAGTTCACATATATGAAAACTTATGGTTAGCTTGAGAGAGATTATTTACTTTAATTATTTGATGTAATTTAATATTAAAATTTAACAGGTAACATTTTAACCAGATTTTTATAGCTTACAGTGATGTGTCTTGTTCTAGAAAGCCCGTGTGGTTCCGGCTTAGAACAGAATCGCTGTCGATCTCTGCATAGGGGTAGGAATCCTCCATGGTATCACGTTCATTTCATCATTTTTTGTCATGTTCACTTGTGTTAAATTACCAACCCCTGTGTTGTTCCAGAAAGCGATATAAGTGATGGTAAGAATAGGATCACAGGGGCTCACGCATATCGTAGGAAACGACAATTCGAGTAATACAAGAACATTTGCTGAAACTCGGTAGTATCAAGGTTCTAGGTTCATTCTGCATATTCATGTGTTTATGTATTTTTTAATATGTAAGTCAATTCGTTGTGTTTGTACGTGTAGAGTTAACCTGGAATCTTAATTCCTGTTGGTGTCGAATAACCAATAATGTGTTGGTACGCCGTAAAACACTATTCATTCATTCTTGTTCTTGTAATTGGGATTGCTTAATGTCGTTTGAAGGGCAAGTGCTGTCAATTTTTTTCCATGTTGAGTCACTTGCAGCTTGGTTTGGTAATCCCTTGTGCGGAGACCTATAAACCAAAACTACGTCATTCTATTTATAGTTAACACTTGTCCATCACATGTAACACATTAATATTTAATCTATTGTTTTGCATAACGTATGTAACAGATAAGAGTGCTGTCATCCCTAAAACGGTAGGTTCCTTCTAAGAATAGAATGGCGTAGTTTCAAAATAGCGTATTGGGTTTATAGATTTGGTATTGTACACTCAAGAGATATGAAAACGCAACGCTGGACTTAGAGGTGTATATCTGAAGATTGAAAACAGTGACAGAAATATCAAAGGTGCCAAATTATTAAGTAATATCTCAATTAAAGAGCCAATAACAAAACAAGTGGCTATTTAGTTGATAATGTTATCTAATCGTCCTTCCACTGACATCAGACATCAAAAGTCTTAGTACCGGGTATGGCCACCGTGCTTGATAATGACTTCCTGTATCGGAGATCGCATTGATCGGCAAAGTGTTCTGTACACCTGACGTGGAATGCGATTCCACTCTTCAACGAGTGCAGCAGTGAGCTCTTGTACGCTGGTAGCAGCGTTAGGACGTCGACGTATTCTACGTCCCAACTCGTCCCACATGTGCTCTGTAGGATTTAGATATGGAGACAATGACGGCCATGCTAACACGGGAATGCCATGTGCGTTAAGGAAGTTCATGGTAACCCTACCCGATGATGGGGCGCATTATCCTGTTGAAACGTCAACCCGTTACGTGCATGAAACATGGGCAATACACTGGGTGTAAGAATCTGGGTGATTTACCGGTTGGCATTTAAAATCCCATAGCAAATTACCAGTTCTGACTTAAAGTCCCAGTTGATAGCCCCCCAAACCATCACGCCGCCACCACCGTAACGTTCATGTTCCTGTACGCAAACATCGGCGTAACGTTCGTTGCGCCTACGGTATATTCTTATCCTGCCGTCGGCATTGAACAAATTGAACCGGGACTCATCGGAAAACACAACACTGTTCCAATAAGGACGTTGTGCGTTATTACGCGCCCATTGTAGTCGCGCACGTCGATGTTGGGCGCTTAAAACGGGTACTTTCACAGGCCTCCGACAACGTATCCCATAATCCCGCAAACGTTTGGTCACTGTGGTACGGTGAATTGGCCGACCCCTTGTACCGACGACTAAGATCGCTGTCGATGATGCCGTCAGATATCGATTACGGAGATGACGTTGACGGATATAAACGTCCTGATGTCTCGTGGTTGCACGCATTGCACCCGGTCGGGGTTGGTCTGAAACGGATCCGGTAGCGTTGAAGCGTTGAACAAGCCGAGATATCGTCGAACGGTTGACGTTAAAACGTCTAGCAACAACAGTTTGTGTTAATCCACCTTGCAAAAGTCCCAAAATTCGGTTTCGATTGTCATTATTTAACCTTGGCATGTTGCACATTAAAAGTATCCAATATTTCAAACGATTTTCACATTCGCAATCGGAGAATACATGTGTTGATGCAAAAATTACATCCAACAGACCACGTGGTTAGGCGTGCACGGAGCGCACGTGAAAATGGACCGGTTGCAGCCTATTCGACTTGCGGTAAATCGTGATCGATAATTTTATTCACGATTAGTGCAAGATATAGCTATAAATAGGTGTGTTAAATTTTAAGGTTGTACCATTTCAATTAAGAAAAAAATTAATAGATTTCTTGTTGCGTTTACATATCTCTTCAGTGTATATGGGGTGTTTTGTGTAAAGTTAAGGTCATTATTTATAAAATATAAAAATCCGCTATTAGTATGAGACACTGATCAGCTGATTGAAAAGTAACGTTTATACAAATGTTTCGTGCTATACTGGAACAAAATGCATAAAGTATAAATATTATTTGTGGACCCTACCGCAACCGGTTGACATGACATGACAAAAATCAGTTCAAACCACTATATACCTTTGGTGTAATGGTCAAGCGATTTTTTTAATGAAGAAGCTTCATACAATTGAACAGAAAGCCGTGTCCATTCAAACTTTATGGCATAATAAGTTAAAATTAACTTTTACATTGATTGGAAGGCGAGCGAAGCGAAGAGATATTAAAATTGACTTGAGATGTAGCACAAAATATATGATTGCCAGACTGAAGATTATTCATGGAAAAACAAAATCTGGAGTTCGAAGTTAAAACATAATGTATATCTGGAGCTGAATCGTTGAAATTCTTGCTTGAGGAGTTGGACAAGTTAAGAGTTCAGATGACTCATTTGAATTGTATATTTGTGTTTCTTCTTAAGAATTTTAAATAAATAATAATTCATTCATTGTTGGTGGTTGTTTGCACATTATTAAAAGGAACTTTAAAGCGGTACATTCTTCTTTTTTTATGAAATAATGGGGATAAATATTGAGCAGTGGAGATGTAAAATTGGTAGTTTTTATGGGAAGCATGTGTCTATCAATACTCTATGAAAAAGTCAAACGTCAGAATATGAAGTTTTTTTGGTCAAGCTTTCATATAGGTTGTTCATGTTGATAACTTTTAAGTTGATTTTATATGGAGATGTGAAAAGGAATCCTGGACCACCACGTTACCAGTTTACCAAATTCCCTGTAAATGGCAATTTTCACCAGAGTCATCGAATATTCAGTCAATTTTCACAGGGAAGACAGTGTGTACCATGTTGTTTAGCATTTTTTTGCAAATTCGAATGAAACCGTTTGATAACTACTGTTGGAAAAGTATTGATATGGAATCTGTATCGTGTGCAGGGGATTATTTATACACATACTCAAAAGAAATATTAAACACACCACATTCTTTTTTAAATTCCAATGTATTGCCTTCTTACTTAACATTTCAGAAATCTAACTAAGTTTTTCGAACCGACATTTTCGGATTAACCCAAGCAGCGAGTCTTCACTCAGCCTTTTAGGCCTTTGATTTTAATATTGCAGCCATGTACACTTTTCCTTTTGTGACATTTTGCCACCAACAATCTGCATTATTTGTAGATTAATCAGCAAAAGTGCATGTTTATTACTTTACTATTAAAATATCATTGTACATACATATAGCAAGACATCACTTTTCATAACAAGAGGCCCATGGGCCTTAATGGTCACCTGATTATCCTTGATGACATAAAGCTATATGAACTTATTTTCCATATTTTGTCTTTCGGGAAGCGGCAAAATTCCAAACATGGATTTTGAACATCTCACGATCTGCATCAGCACATGACATCATGTATTCTTATACAGATTTAGTCAAGTAGTACCTACCGCAAGGGTCAAACCATGAAACCCACGGACATGAAATTCATATTTTTTATGACGGACTCCTAGGCCTCATTAACTATGCTTGCAATATGCTTTCTAGTGCTTCCCATAATAAAAATTTTAAAAGTTTGCCTTAAATTTGACTGTTTTGGACCAAGGTTACAGAGGGAGTGGGACACTCAATAAAACAAGCATTAAATCACACCAAAAAACATTCAAAAACTATTCATTCATCAAAAATGATGTGTTTTTTTCTGTTTCTCCTATAGATTTAATAAAGTAGCCCCACTCCCAGCGAAAAACTATGAGACTAGGGACATGAAAGTCACAATTTTCACAAAGAATGTCAATAATCATACGCGCCAACTGTTTCACAGTGCTTCTTATAATATTTTTTTTTAAAATTTACCTTAAATTTGACTCCATTGGCTCTGTCCCTAAGACTTCGGGGGATGGGGGAATGGAGGTAGGTGACCATGAGTTCACACAGGTATTAACCGTTGTGTCAGCCACATCAAATCACATAAAAAAAACTTTTGCAGAAGTCGTTTTTGTCAATTTCTCTTATATAGATTAAGTAAAGTGGGCCTTGCCCCAGGGTCAAACCTCAAGACCTAGAAGCATAAAGTTAAAAAATTTGATAAAGGACCCCTAGTCGGCAATAATCTACTCACAATTTTCTTCTGAGTGCTTCCTATAATAAATTTTTATTTTTTAAATTTACCTTGAATTCGACTGTTTTAGCCCTGCCCCCAAGACCTAATGGAGTGGGGACCATGAACTTCACAAAGGTATTAACCGTCATGTCAGCAACAACAAATCACACCAAAAAGCATTCGCACAAGTCTTATCTAGGTATAAATGCTGTATACAATTCATTACGACTGAGTTTGTGGTATTTGAGAAGAATTCGAAAATTTGAATTGTTTAGATGCCCTAAAATATTTTAAGCCCCACCCCCAGGGACAAACCATGAGACCCAGGGACATCCAATTCTTATAAAGGTATCATATACGTCCAAGCGCTCGGTTTTTTTAAAGAATTTTAAAGAATTCAGTATTGTTTGGGTGTATTAATTAATTTTTAATAATTAATTTATTATCTCTCACATACTATTACCTTCACACCCTTGTATCAATCCGTAATCCAATACTATTGAAAGGATCTTGTTAGAGGTGTATTTCTATTCTCCATTTATATACATAAATATATATATATATATGATAGGGAGAATCATACGTCTAACAAAACATCTTTCAGGAGCACAGGATCCGCGAAGGATACATAAATGGTAGAAATAGTGAATACAGTAGAGAGAATTACCATTTTACAGTGCTTAAACTAATAACGAGATATCCTTAGCTAGCTTTCTGCTTTACGCCTTCATCAGAGGACAAAAATAAAGTTGTTAAATGGTAATTCTCTCTACTGTATATATATGATATATATAATATATATATATATATATATATATATATATATATATATACTTTTAGCTAGCAATAGTGAGGAGTAAAATGTAAACTGATCTCATGTGGTTCGATTTAATTATTTTTCAGTAACATAAAACAGCAGTTAATTAGACCCTATAAAAGCTGTTAACATTGTTGATACTTAGTGTTTCAGTTACATGTAGTAATAAGATTTATATAAATCTAATGTATATGTAGGGCCTACGGATATGTACGTATTTGAAACGTTATATTTCAGTGTCGTTTTAAAACAATAATAACCTTGCCACTGACGTCGTCAGAGACATCACATTCTTAAATTACTTATAAATTAGTAACGGAACAGTTGATTAAAAAACTCTTTCTAAAACTGTCTCAGAAACAGATCTGGATGCATTTCTAGATGATACTACAATTTAAGATATTCAGTCAGATAAGGCAAATCTCGAATACAATTGACAGCGTTTGCTAAAGTGTGATTTAAAGGGAACGTAAAACTATTTAACACCGACAAAACAAAAGGCATTGCAATAACAACACCATGTGTTAGTATCAAGCATATTTATCATAGATTGTAAATATTATGGTATTTCTGTTGATTCTGCATATAAAAGAACCGAAGTGTTATCTTTCAAAACGTCCTCCTGTAATGTATTTTAATGTATTTATTTTCAAAGCATATTCAAACGTATCGGTGAAAACGAAGCTCGTATGAGCATTTAACAAATCAATATTGAAACCATTAAGCTTAACAAACCATAATACAATATCATAAAGAGATTGAATTTCTTCTAAAAGCGTTCCTTGAATAATCTGTATATATATTCAGTATCATAGCGAAAGGCACTAACCTTCTATTCTATCAATCCTGTTGAACAATCAAGTAGCGTATTGATCAAACGGAGGATTACGCTGGAAGAATTAAGCTTCTAACTATTGGTAGAATATAACTATCACGTCTGTTTGTTCAGTATTTTAATAAATGGTTGAATAAAATCAAATAATCCTTGTTCTTTTCTAATTTGCTTTTCATAAACGAAAATAAACTATTTATTTTCTTTTTAAAGCAGGGAATTAAACAATACAAGACATGGTATAGGATTGTCATTAGCATTGCCGTTATAACATATTTTACAGTAATGATGTACAAAGCGAGCTGCCAAACATCCTGTCATAATAAGAGAATCTGCAAGAGCTGATACCACGGAGGTTTTATTCGCACGAAGCATAATTGTCCTGCAATGGCTATCTGGCAGTATACAAACTCAATTAAATTACAACCTTATTAAAAATGTCCAACATCTGACAGAAAGTGTGTACCAAATTTTAATTACAATTGCTTCATAATCACAATGCCGACCTCATTTAACTGTATATACAGTTGAAATTACCACATAAATGTTTTTCCTCTCATGTACTTTAATTTGACTTCTTTTGGTTGGGGTTGGGATCTTTTGTGAACATGAAGCTATTCAGCAAACGCAATGACTTCGAACGGAGAGGGTCTATACATGTATCACTTATATACAGACTTATCGCACGAGTTGGCTCGTGCTCTATACCATTGACTGAACATTACACGTATATTTATTCATTTGTTTTAAATCCATAATAAATACATTTTTCATTGTATGTTTATCGTGTAAATATATTGCTGTCATAATCTAAGTCGAAAATAATTCCGGCATTGCGTCAGTTTCAGCCACAACATCTCGGACACTAACATTTACACGAAGAAGTCAATTTAATTTGAAATTAAAGATTATTTGGAAAGCTGCTTTTATTCTGTCACTACTTCATTATGTCATAAAATGGCTGGTGATAGGATGAAATACCATTTTGCTCAGTGTAATTTGCAATTTTACTATTTATTACAGGACAATAAATATTATAAAAAACAGATGTAAATGTTACGGAATTACGGCTAAATATTCAGGAATTCGACTAATATCAATTGTTTTCATATTTCTTTTTAGCTACATCTACACTTTTAAAATATTATTTATTCTTCTGCTATTAAGGATTTTAAAATGTAATCAGTAATAAGTGAGTGATCCAGTTTACTACTCGACTCTATAGTTCGTGCTTTTGCCATATCCGATGTAAAAGTTATACTTACATTATATATACATTAAATGTCTTCAGAATTATGAAGTTATTAACAACGGAACTGCCGTTCGTTAAAACACATGTGAAATTATATTTTTCATATCTCCCGCTATTTGTACAACACTTTCTATCAATTGCAAAGTTAGGCGAAATGTGTCAATATGCATTTTACTGAAATCAACCATACCTTTTTCCAAACCAGTATGAAAACATTCAATAAATTCTGACAGAAGATCAAAAATATCTGCTGTTAAAATAGCAGGCACTAGTTTTGATATTCATAAATGTTTCTTATCTATCTATTCAGAGCTGATCATACATTCGTTTAGATTTCCATATCTAGATGATCTTAGGGGATGTTAATACATGTAACATACTCATAAGTTAAAAGACAATAGTGTTACCCATAAAACACCGTCATTGGACTTCTTTGATGCATTTATATCAAGTTCGTCTCAGACTTTTAGTTACATTAATCACCTTGTGTGTCTTCCTTTACCAACGAGTAAAGGCTTGCTGTAGATTCAACCCTGTGTACGCATTTAAAGTATAACAAGTGCATCTTATCAGTTTGAGAAACATGTTTCTAGTTATGAACAATGTCAGTTTGAGATTTTTAGTGAAACCGTTCTCTGTTTCGTATTATGCTTGATAAACATAAAAATACATATTTAAAACAAGATCGTTTTTTTAGTATATGTTTAATGCTATGCCAATGATACACATTTTATAAAACTTCCCAGTATTTAGGTTTAATGTATTTGTTCAAACTTATTTATTTTACTTTGATTGTGAAAAAAAAGTTCTTACAACTTAGACAAATCACGCTCGAAATATTTTCTGGGTAAAACCAGAACTAAGCCTATGTGGAAAAGTGTCTTGCTCAAGTACATCACACATAGCCATGATAAAGGATCGAACCCACGTCCCTCCGATCATGAATTCGGTGCTTTACCACTGGACAATGCGCTTCATATAATGTATTAATGTATGTTAATGCAATATCAGAAATAAACAATACAAGGTTCCGTACGGATAGTTTTTAATTACCGGCTCAACAACATACCAGCCATTGAATGTTGTCGTAAAAATGCAGGTTTTACTAGAGATGCAAAAAACTATTTAAAATTGTTTACATTTAGTATTTGATTAAAACCAATACATAAATGCATGCAGAAACAAAATCATTCCAGCCGAGTGTCATTATTTTCAATTTTGCAATAACAATATAGCATGTGTTTTTTTAATACTTTGATATAATGGTTGGATACATTTTGTTTTAAGTTCCACAAAAATCTTTAAGATACCCATTCTAATGACAATCAAAATAAAATATACTGACACTTTACCGGATAACTGGACAAAAAAAATAGCTCTTAAAGTATATCATCGTAAAATAAAATTTACGTTTTATACTAAATGAATATATTTGTATAAAGATTAAGTTTTATATAATATACAATGATTTATAAACAACTTTGACATTGACAGTATAAGAAATTAGAACACGCTTGAATTGCTTTTTTTCTCAATGGATTATTTCTTTTTTGCTACTAATATTCTAGATAACAAATTACACCACGAACATTCAGAACCACTAGATTGATTACATATAAATGTGCGTGTCTGTAAGTACATGTGACATAGGACCATCTTACTGCAGGAACAGACAGTTCCAGGAGAATAACAAATAGTTTCTGTAAAAAAGACCATTCTGGTGAATGAAACATTTATTTACAAATATGAATAGGATTATTTTTCATTTTAATGCTTTTATAGTGTAGATTACCAGTGTTGTTTCTTGTGTGTGTGTGTGTGTGTGTGTGTGTGTGTGTGTGTGTGTGTGTGTGTGTTTCAGGGTTTTCTTTCTTTTTTCTTTACTAGAAAAGGACTCTTACTGGATACCAGAAAAATATGTGGTAAGAAATCGATCATTGATTTAAAATTTTATTTTTTCTAAATCAATATTAGTTAAAAACAGTAAATAAACAAAAGTATACCATTGGCTAAATAAACACTCAAAGATGTCAACTTCAGACAGATGGTAACATATATATAATTTAGTTTTTACAGAACAAGGGAACAACTAATGACAACATATCTTAAAATACATGATATTCATACCGATAACTATCTGACACAAACTATCCATGATTCCAGATTTTAAGTTAAAAAAAAACAACAACATGAGTAAATAAATTTTACCCATCTGGATCAATTATAGATATATTTAAAATATGTTAATAAAGCTTTTTGTACAAATTCTTCCATTAGGTATTGCATATTGATAAAGCAATATAGTTGTTCACACATCGACTTCTTTATAAGTCTGATGTTATTCCCCTTCTAGCTCTCATAAATCTAATGCTAGGGGAGTAGCTATAACGATCAATACCAATTTTGATTATAAAGTTCACAAATCCAAGTCTGACCCTAATGACAATTTCCTGATATTAGATATAACAGTAGATTCTTATAGGTTTACTTTAGTTTTTATATATTGGCCAAATATTGATGACCCGAAGTTTTATGAAAATATACAAAATGCATTGCGGGAATTTAGTAGTGAACATATTGTATGGTGCGTTGACTTTAATCTTGTTATAAATCCTGAGATCGCCTATCACAATTGTAAATGTAACATTATTAAAAAAGCTAGAGAAAAAACTGTTAGAAATTATACAGGAGAAATATTTGATAGACCCTTTTAGAGAAACCCGTCCTTCAATTAAAAGATACTCATGTAGGAGACGTTAACCATTCCAGCAAGCTAGACTAAATTTATTCCTATCTCTGAATATTTTTGACATTGTATAGAAAGCTGTACTATAGAAAATAGCTATAGATCCGATCATTCAGCTTTAAAACTTGTTTTATGTTTTAATAAATTTGTAAAGGGAAAACCCCTGTGGAAACAACTCTCTACTCAAAGATTTGATATATTTAGAGACTATAAAAGAAACAATTAAAGAGGTCAAACAACAATATGATCTACCAGTTTATAACATAGATAATATTGAGACTATCCCAAACAATGAAATTCAGTTTTCGGTTAATGACCAGCTGTTTCTAGAAACACTTATGATAGAAATAAGAGGGAAATCTATTTTGTATTCAAGTTAGTTAAAAAAGCCAATATAAAAAAAGAGATAAAAAATTTGACTATAAATTACCGGCCTTGAAAAAAATCTAAATTCAGAAAAAATAATAGAATTAGAAACACTTCAGTGTCAATTAAAAGAAATAAGAAACAATAAATTAGATGGATCGGTTATTTGATCAAGGGCAATAAATATTATAGATGACTAAAAGCCAACAAAACACATTGTGCGTTAGAATAATATAATTATTTAAACAAAATAATACTTAAATTGTAAAAACCTGATGGATCAGTCTTAACTGATCAACATGATATATTAAAAGAAACTGATAACTTTAATAAAACACTTTATAGCAGTAAAGGTAATCAGTTGAAAGATTGGAAACTTTAAAACATTCTAATATACCAAAGCTTGATAAGCTGGAATCAAATAAATTAGAAGGTCAACTTTCATATTCAGAAATGTATGTCTCATTAAAAAATATGGTAAACAACCGCAGCCTAGGAAGTAAGTTTTTTTGGGGGCAAATTGAACATTTTGTCCTTATAGCTCTTAACCACAGTTGTGAAATAGGAGAGCTATTTATAACTCAGAAACAAGGCATCGTAACTCGTATACCAAAAATAATAAAGAAAGACACTTTTTTAAAAACTATCGCCCAATAACTCTATTAAATGCTGTGAACAGAATGGCTTCAGCCTCGGTAACCAATAGAATGTAAACTGTATTATATAATTTTATAAATAGAGTTCAAACTGGATTTTCAACATGCGTTATATAGGTGAAAATACAAAATTAAGGTATGACTTAATTTATTATTATGAGGAAAATCATATTCCAGGATTACTGCTCCTTGTTGACTTTGAAAAATCTTTTGATTCCTTATATTGGTCATTTATACAAAACGTATTAAAAAATTTCAATTTTGGTCCTTCAATACAGTCCTGGATCAATCTTATTTATAAAAACTAAGAATCAACAATTTATCAAGAAGGCAATATGTCGTCCTTCATCAACATTGGACACGGTTGTAGGCAAGGTGATCCCCTGTCCCCCTATATATTTATACTCTGTGCGGAAATATTAGCTATTAGAATCAGAAAAAAATAAATCTATCAAAGCGATTAAAATAGATAGACAGAATACAAACAATTTGCTCATGATACAACTTCCTTTTTAAAAATGGGTCTTTAACATTACTAAATGAAACACTGAGTGACCTGGATTATTTTGCAAACATTTCAGGATTACAAGTAAATTTTAAAAAAACACAAGCAGTTTGGTTAAGGGCAAAAAGAATAGCACTCAATCAATAAAAACAAAATGGAAATTAACCTTGGCCAAAACTAGATTTAAATTGCCAGGGATTAGCTTTGACACAGATCTATTAAAAATGAGCGATTTAAATTACCAGGATAAAATAATTGCTATGAAAAGTAAAATAATGGGTTGGCAACGTAGGTTCTTGACTCCTATTGGTAGAATTACAGTTATTAAGTCTCAACTATTACCTGCCTTTAATCACCTCCTCTTGTATTACCAGATCCAAAGGATAAGGTTATTAAAGAAATAAGCGACATTTGTTACAATTTCGTTTGGCAATACAACCCAGAATCGAACATACTGTATTGGGTAAAGATTATGTAGATGGTGGTCTGAAAATGACTGATATGTTTGCATATAAAACAGTATTAAAAGCAACATGGCTTATGAAACTACTTTTAGAAAAAAGCAATTTTGCTAACATAGCTGAATACATTTTAATTTTAACACAAGTTTCTGTCTGTGGAGGTATGTATGTAAAAGAAATCTTATCAAGTGTAACAAACACTTTTGGAAAGACGTTTTAAAATCACATATGAAAGTTTTAAAGGCTCATCCACCTATTAACGAAACAACTTTCTTATTAGCACCAATATTTTACAATGAAGATGTTAAAAAAAACAAGCTTATTTTGTAACTATCTGGTATGAAAAGGGGATACATATATAGCATACAATACACAGTATCAAAAGTATCCCATTTCCATTAGAACAAAAGTCATTTATTTTTGGAATGTATGATAGAATAAAAGTAAAAATAATTCAGCTCAAGTTAGAGACAAAATATTGTATATACTACTGTAGATCCTCGGAAAAAATTTAAATTTTAAAACACTCCAGCTCAGACTTCAACTTTTATATAAAACAAACAAAGAAATATCTATCACAAAAAACAAGTATAATAT
This sequence comes from Panopea generosa, assembly GCA_029582155.1. Taxonomy (NCBI): domain Eukaryota; kingdom Metazoa; phylum Mollusca; class Bivalvia; order Adapedonta; family Hiatellidae; genus Panopea; species Panopea generosa. Next base: position 35,197,243 of record CM055907.1, read on the forward strand.
GTTTTTGAAAACTTGGGAATTGTTTCATGACATACTTACTTAGTTTTGTATATAAGACACTTTTGATAAACGTGCATGTTTCAAAACAAAAGCTTCAAGCCAGAGAACCCCTTCCCATATCCCCCACCCTTTTTCAGTTATCTCTTAGATACATTATTGTATAAAGGATAATAATTACAATATAATATATGCTAGGTTTAACTACCAGTTTAAACAGTGCATGAAAGCAATGTGTGAATATTGAATGAAAGTGAGAACATATACAATATCAATCATTACTATTTCTCTTTTATATGTGCACTTATTGTAAGCTGTATGAGGAGCTGTTCCTCCTCGACACCTCATACAGTTGAGACGGGGAGAATATATGGGACTCCACTTTCGAGTCTGAAACTGAAAAAAAGAGATTTATATATTATTTTATATTCAGGTAAAATTACTATAAACAAATATATTATGCCGGTATGCATAATTCACATATTGAACATAATACAATAGCCCAATTTGAAACGTATTCGTAAAAATAGTCAGTTGTAGAAATATAGTGCGTACATATGTGGCACTGGGTGGTCTTATAGGTGAAAGAAAACTATGTCGCCGATTGATAAGTTTTAATTTCATTACTTCAATACCTTTTGCGTCTTTCATGATCACTTTACCATTTATATATTTTCTACTGTTATAAAACTAAATCTTTGTGGCGCGCGTGGACTGGTGATAGAGCATCGACCCCAAGGTAGGAGGAACGTGGGTTCGATCCTCCTCTTAGGCTAGGTGTAGTGGTGTCCTTGAGCAAGACGTTTTTTCCGCATATTGTGTAGTACTTGTTCTACCAAGGAAGACTTCGAGCGTGATTTGCATAAGTTGTAATAACTTGCTTAACAATCGAAGTAAAATATATAAATTTAAACTAAACCAAATCTTTATATGTAAAATACTAATAAACTAATTCAATCAGTATGCTAATGTAAATGCGTCTTTTATTTATTGACACCGTTTATCACAGAAATTTAACAGCAGATATGTAAAAGAGAAGTTTCATTTTGCAATGTCTTTATCTGTTAGCCCACCAGATTATATATAGTGTTGCCATGGAGTCAATAAAATGTCTTAAATTTACAAAAACAGGTGATAAAAGCTCTACGAACTCTTGTCTTCATTTAAATGCCATCCATATCATGTAACTACAAGAAGTACCAACTGTAACTGTTAAGATTGAAGTAATCACGTCGTCTATTTGAAAATCTCCGTGGCCTTGAGTTGTTTGTTTTCAAATGCGTTGATATAATCAATACTCTGACATAGACAGAGCTTATGATTAAGTTGATATATCGCCTTCGTCTGATTAAATTATTACAAAAAAAAGCATGAATAAAAGTGCTGCAATTCGCAATTTCTTTAATCAGCGTTTCAACAGACAGTTTATTTATTAGCTTACCTTTCGACTTATTGTCTGCGGTAAAGAAGAAAACAAAACGGGAATTTTCCGAGGACGAGCGTTCTAAAGGCATAGCGCCACTTTTTGAAACACCGATTGGGCGATAAAACACGTCAATGCATTCATGTATATCAATTTGTAATTCTATTACAAGTATTCAGGTAATATGTAATGCTTTATTTGCGAAGGCTACACATTTCTATCAGATCATTACTTAATCAAATTCATACCAAAGTTCATTCGGGCATTGCCTTTCAGTCAAATAGTAAATTGTATTATGCATGTTTGAACATATAGGGGGAAAACAAAAAAATGAGATAAATCAGGAACAGATATCGTGAGAGAAACAATTGCACAATAATGTTAATGGCAATACAAGAACATTATAACATGTAATTCATCTGGTCATTTTGCTTCAAGCTGGAGAAGACATCATAGATTCCAATGTTCGATTTTTAGATTGTGTAACATCAAAACAACAAAAACTACTATTAAATGAATAGTTTTTAACTACATATAACTATCACAAGCATGCCAACTTGTCAACCAGCCTGGTACTTAATGAATACATTCATGCGATCAAAACACATCAACTTATTGTGACATAGCGTTGAGCTTTTCACTGATTATCCTGCTTATTAAATCACGTGACAGTGACCATTAAGAGGTTCCATTTAGTGATTGATTATTGCATTTACCGTAGCTCTAATTATGGATCAATACAAGATCATACATGTGCAAGAAGCAATTGACATTATAAATGGTAACAGGTTAACGTGACACACGGCATGGTATTACAGGGAGTAGGTAGGTAGTCAATAGAACGTAACCAACTCTCCCGATGCAATGTAGGGAAAGTCACATTTGAGCACGTTGTTTGGTAAGTTGTCTCAACTGAACGTTTGTATGACGTCAAAGTTTAGTAAGCGTTAATGTGCTATGACTTGTGGGACAGGCATTGAATTCCATGCTTTTCCATTTGGGGTAAATAGACCTGATTCGGGAGATATCAAGTTCTGGGATAGACTAGGAAAAAGGTAATCCATTGTTTATTATTGCCACATTGAATCGAACTAACACCATTGCTATTATTGTTGTTATATTATAGCATTCTTATTACTGCTATTATATAGGTATTACAATCATTATTATTTTAGTATTGTTTTTTTGGTTTAATAGCATATATTAAAATACATAAAAATGTGATCGGTTTTTATTCAATTTTGTTTTGTTTGGTATAAAAATAACCCAAATAGCTTCTAGTTTGATTAGGTATTTCAACATAAACACTTTAAACCAATATTCAGTTTCATATGTCTAAAGGGAAAACTCTTCATTTCTAGGTATATTTATGAACAAAATAAATTTGTATTTACAATTTTACTAGTTTAATAACATATGTTACCATAGTCAGTTTAACATATTTATGTTACAAATTTGGAGAAAGTTTTTACATATTATGTGGTAATATTATTCCACATTTGTGACCATTTTCACATTAATTGTGTGATCTTGTTCACATTTGAGGGTTCTACATACGTTTATTAAACAACAAGAAATTGATATTGGCGGATGTGAAGTTACACTGCAATTGACGGCATATCTGGATATATGTTGTTGTTTAACACTGGCATATATACTGTCATGTATTCTCTAGGTTAACAGCAACACTGTATATATCAAATCACACTCCTTAGAATATGAAACTTATGGTACCCAACAGATCATTTATTTAAGACAGCATATCTTTCATTGTTTTGTCATTTAAAACGTGTATCGTTGCGACCATGTGTATAAACACATTGTGCTCAACCTTGAAAACTAATATCAAAATTATGATAATTGTCCAATGATATTAACAAACCCGCCATTGCTTTGCTGTTTGAAAATGAGTAACTGTTTACTAAGACGAAGCTGTATTCTATAATACCAATTACAATTTTGCACTCAGAATGATACTTTTGTAATTTGATCAACAACATTTTTGTATGCTGAGTGACGGCTATTGAAAGTCGCCCCATACTCAGTCTTGTTATTATTAATAATCAATTCCTTCACGGTTGCTTGAAAGTAAAATAGCGCATAAGCCGGTGCTAGAGGACGTAAGGTACTGTCTATGTTTCGTTATCCCTCATCATCAGGCTCGAGCTCAGTAAGTCCAAGTCTACTATGTACTTCTTTTGTTTTGGATGATCTCTGTGTTTCAAGGGGATCGTTAATCATAATGTACTACCATAATATATCATTGATTAACACAACAGCAGTCTAACATGAAGTGTAGCGTTCGTAAAAGAACTCTCTGTCGTTTGAGTCGCACTGTGCAGGTTGTGTACAAAAGCCACTCAATTCCATACGTATGGCTTTTGTTGCATTGAGCGTCGCTATAATACACCGATGTTTGACTTCACACGCAAACGTTCAAAATATAAACAATAGCCACTTTTCATTTTTGGATTAGTCTTTTTCATTATTTTAAACTCCATATTATTTAAGAAGGATTTAAGTAACGAAAGTAATGTTGGCTTCCCCTTGGTCAATGACACCTGGGCTACGCCTGTTTGCGAATGATTTGTGTGACACGGAATTTTTTTTTATTGTGTTTACTAATTGATAGTATTGTTCCTAGTCAATAAACTACAACTATGAAAGTGTCAGACAGAACAATATCTTAGGTTATCTTACAGCATATCCATCTTATGTAAATGTTTATTTATGAAGTTCGCCTGTGTGTTAAACTTTAAAATAAGTCGTATATCTGTAACTTTACTTTCAACTGGTATCTAGTTACGAAACTTAATAGAGTATTCCTTATCATTATTGATGTCTTAAATAAAATGTATCATTTTCATGAGCGTAGTCAGCATTATATTATTTATGAGTACTCAGAAACAATGAGTACCACATACTAGTTCGATCCGGTAAATATTTCATCGTTCCGCCGTCGCATCTGACCTAGTACTTGATGCTGTCGCACGAGCTAATACGTAATGAAACAGTTTCTCGCTGTCAATATTAATAGGCTATCAAGGTCATTTAAAAATACTCTTAATATGAATTTTATATGAACGATTCGTCGCTTCCGCACTCTCAATTAGCTCGTGGGTTCCAATTCATATTTCAACCGATGCAACTCAGGTAAAATGCTGCAAGACACAACTGTAGCACTCCGATCCCATCAACTTAATTATAAACTTCATTCCAAACCAGTGCAATAAGAAAATAATGATAAATGGGTGTGGTTTGGACGGTGAACAGTTAAGTTGATCATTCCTAGATATTCTAGCACTATAGTCAGAATTTTATTCTTTACAAATTTGACCATCCTACATTTATTGTAAGATCCATTTTATATTAAACTAAACTTAAACGTGTTATACAATGTACTTTATGAAGTTGCACAACGTATATGTAAATTCTATTATTCTCTTTTCACCTGGCCACGATATTTTCAGAAATAATATCCACGGTAAAATTCATATGAATGATATGGTAAAATTTCTTAAGGATATTTTCTATTTTTAAAATTAAAAATTATCAATAAGTTTTGCCTTTTAACATATTTTTCAGTTAACAAACAAACAAAAAACAAATAAAAACAAATATTATAAACCAATTTTAATAAGAGATTCCGCATAACAATAGCTCTCGAACTTGTGATATCGGGTGTTTACTATGAGTATCGTATTGCGAATATTGCAGTTAATGTTAACACAAATCCGAATACGTGAAACAAATTGTCCATGAGTTCAAACTGAAGTTATCTCACATTTGATTACCAGATATCACATATCCGAGGCAACACATGTACATTCATGTGTGAAAATATGCGGGTTATTAATAATGAACTGGCGGTTGGGGATGCTTTCAAAGTGAGAAATATCAGGTGAAGTTGTCATTCGTCGTATTTGATTTCAAAAGACTATATATATCTTTATCAAATTAACACTCTTCCTTCGTTATCGGTTTTTAGTAAACAATACGTAATTTAAATACAGGTGTCCCTTATATACGGTATGATTAACATTTAGTCAAGAGTCGACTTCTCATAAACAAAAGAAACCAGTCAAATAATTATTTGCAATCCGTGACTTGGTTAAGATTAGAACTTATATGATCAGGTAAGTTGTAATTTAATGAGTCAACTAATTCAACGCAGATGTAATTCTTTAAGTGCTGAATTTCTAAACTTTATGAGATTTAAATGGCTTTCAGAAATTGATCAAATTTCATTTCTATGGTTTCTTTTTAAGCTCAAAATATGTGTACTTAGGTACTGAATTTGAAATTGTGCTGAAAATGTGCCCACTTTTGACATTCTTTTCATTTTTATCCACTTGAAAACCAGCATGTCATGCCATATTGTATGGCAATTTTTCACATTTAACCTCTTTTATTGTGCAGTTATAAGTAAAACCAGTTGAATAGTTGCAATAATGGGTGCCTGGTAGTATCAACTGCACTTCAATGTTGCTAAATCATTTACATTCAAGAAATACTTGAGCTATATAATTTTGGAAATATTTTCCATTTTGCCCTATTTTGTCTGACATTTTTTTTTTTGCTTAAATGTAACATTTGATGGATAATTTGTAACTAGAATGTTGTAGTGCAAGAAAAGTGTGTGTTTTGTGTCCCAAATTCGATAGAACTGATACTAGTTGTGATTTACTACTAAATATCATGACTTTTCACGCTTGAATGATTTTGATATACATTCTGTCATCTCCATATATCTTTTAATTTAAAACAAAGACAGGAATGTATACTTATTTCATTGGATTAAAAAAATATTAAACCGCTAAATAAATATGACATTTGTTTTCTGTTTTGGTAACCGGTGTTCTGAAAGGCTCTCTTTCTACCGGAAAGTATGTAATCCCAATGTAATTCTTCAACCGAAGCGACAATGAAATTTTACGAAATGGTCTAATTTATCATTCGGTTATTAATTTAATTCCATCAAATGCATTCGACAACATCTTTAAAAAAATATCTACACATGTATTATGAAATTAGAGCAAATGGTAAATTTAGCCTTTCTTCATCTAATTTTAGTGGGTGGGGTATGAAACTATCATGTATACACATTTCGTATGCAAAGTAATCTTAAAAGTTAATATGCAAAGCTATTATTACATGTTTATATACTTGTTTCAAAAATTATATAAAAAAAAACAAGAATTATTAGTTCAAATATTGAAGATCAAGTGTCTAAATAAATTTGAACTGAAGTACAGTTTTGTCTTTGGGAATTTGGTAAAATTATGTATACTTTTTTGTGCACGGAAAAGGCCACATTTTCATCAAATTATGTAGCAGAAGAATAAAAATGGTATCATATTGTTCAAAAATATTTATTCTAAGAATTTGCATCAGTGAAATAATAAAAAGGAAAATTAAATGCCCCTTTAGGACGAGCTCTCTGGTTGACTGATAAAAGTATAGGGATGTTAAGGGCATAGATTTTTATAGTAAGCTTAATTCTGGTTGGATGAAAATGTTAAACTGGCAAATGATCACAATTAAATATAAGTTTATTATGTTTGTGTCAATAAAAAATTAGAATTATGTTTCTGTGACTGACTAAATTCATTTTATCAAAGAACTGCATGGAAAGTAAAATTGGTGAAATTTATTTTTTTTCATGCTGAAAGTGGGGGTACCCAACTTCAGGGGGGCAAAAAGTGGTCAAAAGTGGTACTTTTGACCCCAAATTGGGTCAAACGTTATAATGTAAGTCTATGGAGAACGCAATGGTGGTAGCTGACCTAAAACATCCTACATTTGAGGAAAGTGATCCATACTTCTTTGAATTAAATGAAATGTATACATTGTACTCTGTAAATAAATCTTGTAACATACTCAAATATAGAGTAAAATTTCAAATCCATTTGTTGAGGCCTTTTCCCTTATATTCTTCACATATAATCATTTATATGTACATGTAATGCATAACGATAGCGTCAGCATTTTCCCTATTTTTAACTCTTATTTTTCTCTGTCTCATTTTTCTTCTATCAAATTCTTACAATTTTACCTTCAGCAATAGCAACTTGCAGATTACGCTTGTATATAGCGGTTCAGTATTCTTCGATAGCATTGTTGAACATGTAAGACCCAACAATAAAAGCGATATACTCAAAGTATATCTGCCTTTAAAAACAATATAAAAATGTCTCCTCAAAAACCACCTATATGTAGCTCAAAGAATTGAGGTTTTTTTTCGCTCCATTAGAGCTCCATTAGAACATTCAACGCAATAGGTTTAATGTTAATATATTATGGCAACTCTAATTTGTATACGATAATATAATAAAAATAAAAAGGTAAAAAACCATTTATATTAAATAAATAAAAAATGGTTTGGTATTTCAAATCCACCAAAACATGACAAATCGATAATTAAATTATAGTGGAAAGCTGTAAATGAAATCCCCTTTCTAAAAACAGACATTTACATACTGCATGACGACCTTCCATCGTCGTACGGACTCTCTCTAAGATGAAACCATTTTTACTACGTGTAAACCTGTGTAACGGATCAAATTGAAATGAAAATGAAATCATGTAATTCATTTAATACGTCAAAAATATGTTGTAATTATCAGAAATCTATTTCAGTCAAACCTAGGTGCGTAGTCCAGGTTAGGAAATCCCTTTTCAATATATGAGTTTGGCATGTTAAAATAAAGATCAAATTAACAATACGGGTTAGATGATATGTAGGCATGATATATTGAGGGGAAAATGTTTTAAATCTATTTTAGATTTTGAAAAGTCCTGATACATTCCACCTAATGTAATGAAATATATGTATTTTTAAAGCTTTTATTTCTTATAGCTAACCTGTTCTCCGTTTGGTGTACTTGAAAATTGGAACCAACAGGAGAGGTAGCATGTACACAGTACAGACCACAGTAACCAAAGCAGTATGAACATAATTAAAACAAGGAAGCAGGAAGCATGTGCCATTCCCCTGCAAACTTTAGTATGCGCGGCACGCACGTAAATCAACAAAAGTCTCGCTTGCCTTTGTAGCTTGGATAGAATTTGCCGTATGAATGGTTTTCGGGTCCTATTTAATGGATTGTAAACGTCATTGCAACATTGTAATTCATGTTTGAAGTAATTAGATCTTATTTTAAGCGGAAGTTTTCGATCGTTTTACGTGGAAATGTGATTAATGGTCGTTGCTTCAACACATTCATTCGGTATATTTTTAATTTTCAAGTTACATATTTTTGTTATTTTTATACGATAATGTGTTCCACCTGTATTATTTGGTGATTGAACAAAATACCTTTGTTATGGACAAATTACTGCATGACAGACAGCTGGTTATGCACATGCATGAAAATGTCGTTAAGGCTCTCGGAAAAAAAAGTTAAAATTTTGTGGTAATTGTGTAGTTTCTAAAAACGAAAATGGACTTAAACGATGAGTTAAGTGTATTTTATTGAATATTACAAAAAAAGCTGACTACTCTGATCGTAAACTCTGATTTTTCCTTTGTCTAAATATTAAAGACCAAATTTCACCTTGACTAAAAGGTCACAGTGGATTATTCTTTATATCGCTTCAGAGCATGGACCGTTATGGTGCTCACCACAGACTTTAATAACCGTTATTGTTTGCAACAATAAAGCAATCGTTGGCCAGCTGCAGTCAGAGTATTACTACAGTCCTGCAGAACCCGGTGACACTCTTGAACAGACGATGTACACTAATTTACAACCGGCAGCTGGTCCATATCCGGCATACGGAAGTAGCCCACAGTTATATTCTAACACCGGGCTGCAATACCAACACCGAAGCGACACGTGTGAACGGTATTTAGCGGACAGCACAAATCCAAATCTGTGTACACCTGAACAAGGAGATCATATAAACAACACCCAAAACGACGTCCCAAATCCCGGAGTGCCACCTAGTTGCATACTTGGTCGCGAACTTCTCAACGTACTAAGAGATTTGTATATTGATAAACTTGTTAAATTCACTTACGGATCTGAGTCTCATATAATGTCATACAGAGACACCGTGCATCGATGCGCCTTTTGTTTTGCAACATGCCCCAACAGGCAAATTGTTTTACAGAAGGGGGTCAAGGACAAGTCCACCATGTTCCATGTTGGCAAACGATTATTTTATACTTCAAATGTTGTTAGACGGCGAGGACTCGGAAATGACAGCAATACTCATTAGATTTCTCGGTCAATCCTACTGAAGATGTTAAATTGATAGAATTTCAAAATGAAAAAGAAAAACATTTAACATTGAACTCTGTCAAGTGCATTTAAACGTAATTGATCTCTGTAATAGAATGCTCAAATGCAAAAGGAGCAACATCAAGACAGAGAAACAATAGCAATACTTCAAAGACAGGCAAACACGATCAAAGAAGAAAATCTAAATAGTAGACAAAAACAAACAGGATGTGAAATCGTATATGTCAGCTGCTACGCAACTAAGTGTATTGGAAACTAAAGATAATGCTCGTAAACTACCGGCTGTGTTTCATCAACAGACTAAGCTACAGTTCCCTGTGGTTGCAGACAATACCGAGATTATTCAACCGGAAGTACCCGGAAGTTTGGTATCAGCTGGCATGCAATTTATCGCAAAACAAACTATATCCCCTAAAAAAGCTAATGGTTCTGTGTGATAAATTCGACAAAAGTAGATTTAACCGCTGAAAACAAACTTCCGTATGCCGATTGTGTTAAAAAGCAACCACCGGAACATAAAGGACATTGTTGGAAACAGTGTTAAAAATGTCACTGAAGAATCAGCCTCCCAGTAGCCAACGGGAATCGACCGGAAGCAAGAGCTGCGATGCGCCGAGAACCAGGAAAGACAGCGTACATCTGAAGGTATTATCGGCCCTGTCAGAAACATAGAAACTAAATTCAAGAGAAATGCGCGGTAAAAAAATCAAATTAGTCCAAGACGTCGGAATGCACGTTTAGAGGAAGATATCGCGGACGCAAAAAGACGTTCTACATGGGTAACGTGGATCTGAATTCAATGGAACAATGTCTCTGCGAGAACCAGGAAGAACGCGGAGTGACGCTGGTGGACCTACCGTTATTTACCAGCAAAGCTGGAGATTTAACTTGTAAAGTGACTGTCCCATTTTATCAGTGCAGTTTACTACGGGAACATAAATTTTGGTAAAGGTTTATGCGCTATCGCGAATGGCTACCACGAACTTCCTGGACCAATCACCAACACAAAGTGCGAAATGACTATTATAACGGCCAATCTGGTCGTAATCATGTTAACGACTATGCCAAGTATGTATCGGACCGCTGCGAATATCAATATAGGGTGCAAAATGACAATTACGCATCGGACGGCAGTGAATATTAATATTGGGTGCAAAATCGGACCGCAGCGAATATCAGTATAGGGTGAAAAATGACAATTACGCATCGGACCGCAGCGAATAAAGGGTGCAAAATGACAATTACGCATCGGACCGCAGCGAATATTAATAAATGGTGCAAAATGACAATTATACATCGGACCGCAATGAATATCAATAAAGGGTGCAAAATGACAATTACGCATCGGACCGCAGTGAATATCAATAAAGAGTGCAAAATGACAATTACGCATCGGACCGCAGTGAATATTAATATAGTGTGCAAAACGACAATTACGCATCGGACCGCAGTGAATATCAATAAAGAGTGCAAAATGACAATTACGCATCGGACCGCAGTGAATATTAATATAGGGTGCAAAATGACAATTACGCATCGGACCGCAGTGAATATTAATATAGGGTGCAAAATGACAATAATTACGCATCAGACCGCAGCGAATACCAAGGAGAACAAGATTATAACGGTATCAATGGTTATGATAGCAATGTTCAATATGTACAGTTCCGGGTTAATATTGACTAAATTGCCAGTATAAACCGAATCAGCTATTTTGAAACTACTTCATTCTATTTTTAGATGGAACATTCCGCATTGTGGGTGTTTGTAGTATGATAACAGATCTATCTGTTACATAAACTATAAAATAAACTAGATATCAATATTAAGTGTGTTATACTACATGTCTGTTCTGATAGCGTAGTGGTAACGGTTTGAACTGTGTCAACCCAAATGCCGCGAAACCGAGCAGTATCTATGTTGATTTTTTTTTCGATTTAATTTGCCATAATAGTATCAGAGTGTCTTTTTTTTACATGGATGGGTGGTGACCACCGTCACTTTAATAGACATAAAGTATTTGTTAAGATAATTTTAAGATAAATAAAAACAGTCAAAATCACAACTAGCTACAGGCTTTTCATTCCTGACACTGCTAGAAAAAATAATATTATAAATTTGAATTATCAGAGTGTCTTGATACATGTATATAATATTAACTGTGTTATACTATAAATACATAATTAATAGATTCAACGATTTCTTTGGTTAAAATAAACGTTCGGGGAGGTAATTTACCTTTATTTTTTTATTCGTATGCATACGTACATATGAGGACGTGAATCAAAAAACACGAAGATTATTTTATTAGATTACACGACTAATTTTGGACAATGAAAGCACGAGATCGTTGTGTAAGTCATACACTTATTAACTTATAAAATGACTAGAACCTACATACACTCCACATTTTGTGTGTTTTATCGAAACAACCATGTCAAAAGAAAAGAAACGTTCAACACAGCATGTATATGACGGCCAGGCCAGGAGAATAATATCAAATGTCTACGAATATTTCAAGGGCGAGAAAGAAACTGGGATACTGGTAGCACCGCTCTCTGCACCACTATACAGGACATCAGCAGCTTGTGAAGCAACTACGTCAGCTGTAATCAGCAGCAGCAAGTCGACACCGGCGTCAGAGGCTCCTCGGAAGCCCCGATCAGACAGAATCGTTTTAAATGATTTTGACTTGGGTGTGGTGAGACACTGTATACAGGTAATGTATATAGAGGAGAGGTCGCTACCAACACTTACAAGCATCAAGCACGAGCTTGATACTCGTCTGTCGATGCAGTTGTCAAAGTCTTCCATTGGGCGCACACTCCAGGCGATGGGCTTCAGGTATTGCAGATGCAAGACAAATTGCAAGGTAGTGATGAAACTGTCGTGGTTCTCGCGAGGGTTAGGAAGTACTGGGAACAAGGTCGCCCCATCATTTATACGGATGAAACCTACGTTCACTCAACCTATTCTGCAAACACGCGTTGGCAGCATGAGCATTCCGGGCTTAAGATACCTTTCAGTAAAGGGGAACGGATGATTGTAGTTCATGCCGGAAGCAGGAATGGGTTCGTACCAGGCGCTCTGCTGGTATTCAAATCAAAATCTGCCTCCGGGGATTACAATGCCGATATGAACTCCGAGAACTTCATGAAGTGGCTCAGAGAGAGTCTTATTCCTAACCACCCTGCACACAGTGTGCTGGTCCTAGATAACGCCGCCTATCACAACATTCAACTATTACTCACAACGTACGAGGCATCCAGGAGTTTTCTCTTGAGCTCCACGTTTCAGCTTTTCGGATACAATGTAAAAACAAATAACATATGAACAGATTCATTAAGCGGACCGATTCGTATATTAAGCCATGAACAGTCTGAGTTACACGTTTAACGGATGATTACTTATATAAACATACAAACGGAGATTTTATTTTATTGTTTTTTCATTTTTGTTTTTATTTAACATACACTCTTATTCCAGATTGACAGACTGTAGAAAATGGAAATTTTCCACAGTACGTTGTATAGGGGAAAATATATGTCTCAACGTAATGAGAAGCAAAATCACTTGCTTTTGGGGCAAATATGTGGTCACGTGATTTCTGGCGTATGTTTGCACAGGGCATTCATGTTAAGATAAATCAGTTCTAGTCGAGTCTTCGCGCAGGTAACATCTGGTCTAAAAGCTAAGGCCGTCGACAACAAGGACGAGAAAAAGATATACCCAAGAAGGCTAATAGGGACAGGACGAAGAGGTCCATGGGTAAAGCGTGGTTTTACAACAAAGAAAAGCAACACATGGACCATGACAGAGCTCAATACTGAGTAGACGAAATGGGGATGTTTTATATGCGGGAAGCCTTTTCATTGAAAAAAATGAGTGTCCACAGAGAAATACAAAAATAAGCTAAGTAGTGTTATTCTAATCTATTCTAGTTATAATAAGGTAGAGAGTGTAGATATTGAACGATTGTAAAGTACAGGTGACTTTGATACAGGTCACCAGACAGGTAGTGTGTCAGATAAAGTCACGTGATCAGAAACGAATAATTGTTGCAGTACAATTTACTCGAGCATGACACTTGATCAAAACAAAGATGTATTAACTCAAGTTGGTAGTTTGAAACACTGTTTACAAATATGGAGAGAAGTATCGAATAATCCATTTATTATAGACGTTGAAGATGGTTATATGTTACCATTTAAAACCATTATTTCAAGTATTCACTTGAAAAATAACAAATCATCTTTGTAAAATCAAATTTTGTTGAAAAAGAAATACAATTATTATATGATATGGTAGTTATGACGAGAGTTCAAGACAAACCAAAGGTCATGGATCCACTAAGGGTAACCTAAAATGGTTTTTAGAAGGTAGGCATATAATTATATAAATACTTATTTATATACATTCAAAATAGAAGTTGAAAGCATCAAAGTAGCAGAACTTTTATTTGATATGTCGAGCTACGTGTTAAATTTTGATTTTGAAATGTGCATATTATCACATTGATATTTTTCACAAGACATTTAGTTTTGTGTTAGGAACACAAAGGTTAAGAAAAATATTATGTTTTTAATTAATCGCCTTTAGGAATAAAAACAGCAGTTAACATATTTACCAAGAGATTAAAAATGTTTTTTGTAAAATATTGTAGACCTTCAAATGTTTTTCGAAGGCGGCATTGGGGGTCATGTCAGTCATGAATATGCAATTCACTCTGAGATTTTGTTTTCATATTAGCTGATAGATGCAAATGGACACCAACAAAAATCTCTTGATGGTTTGGCTATTTATTAGATTTTGAGCAAAATCGAAGTTTAATTACAAAAAAAGGATAATTTTAAAGATTAGAATTGGTTTTGAGTACCTGATTAGTTTAGTCGATAAAAGATACATATGATAGAGTGTATGTAAAAATGTTGGCTTTAGTTGTTGGTAAAATTGCGTCTTTACACTACCGGAAATGAGTTATAGTTATGGGCAACACCCGGAAGTAAGTTGAAGATATGTACAACTCCTGGACGTGAGTTATAGTTATGTACAACTCACAAATGTGAATTATAGTAATGTTCAACTCACAAATATGAGTTATAATTTTATACAACTCCCGGAAGCGAGTTACAGCTATGTAAAACTACCAAAAGTGAGTTACAGTTATGCCCGACTCCCGGGAGTGAGTTATAGTTATGTACAACTCCGAAAAGTGAGTTATATGTATGTACAACTCCCGGAAGTGAGTTATAGTTATGTACAACTCCTGGATGTTAGTTACAGTTTTGTACAACTCCCGGAAGTGAGTTATAGTTATGTACAACTCCCGGAAGAAGTGAGTTATAGTTATGTGCAACTCCTGGATGTGAGTTGTAGTTAGTGCAACTCCTGGAAGTGAGTTATAGTTATGTACAACTCCCGGAAGTGAGTTATAGTTATGTGCAACTCCCGAAAGTGAGTTATAGTTAGGTACAACTCCTGGAAGTGAGGAATAGTTTTGTACAACTCCTGGAAGTTAGCTGTAACTTAAAGTTGTGTACAACTCTCGGAAATGAGATATAGTTATGTACAACTCTCGGAAGTGAGTTATGGTTATGAACAACCCATAGAAGTGAGTATTTATTAGGTGTAAATCCCGAAAGTAAGTTTTGTTATACTCAATACCCATAAGTGAGTTACGGTTATTGCAACTCATGGAAGTGAGTTATGGTTATGTGCAAAGAAAACAGCTGTCTTTTTGTATATGAAGTAATAGTAAAAATAGTAAAGTTTTAATCAAAACTATCGAACACCTTAATATCGAGTTAGAGGTTCGAGGGTCTTTGACAGATCAAGAATCGGTTAAGAGTACTACATGGCGAGAACTCGAAGCAAAACACAGGGTGCTGTTAAGTAATTTACACTTATTACAAAATTCGTGTTCACGGATATTTACTGACAATAAAAATAGGATATGTATACTTAAAGGGGGGGGGGGGGGGGGGGGAGGGGGGTAGTATGAAAATCAAACAAACAATCATACTTATATCAAAATAAAAACCAAGATGATTGGTAAATCAGTGATTCTGCGTTTGATAATTAAAAAAAAGTATGGGGACATATATCGGTAGACGGGTTTTCGTCCCTTTATAATAATAAATATAAAATGTTTAATTCTAGGTGGTGGTTTCAAAGTACAGAAGCAATAGATTGCTGAAGTCAGAGCTGGAAAAACAAAACAAATCGGATAATAAGTTTAATAACTTAATATGTAAATAAAATGAAATCCGAGAGAAAAATGCATCGTTGGTTATTCCACACTGGGAATCACCTATTTGGCCACGAACTAGGAGACTATAAAGATTGTAAAGACTGTATAAATGTTGTGTATATTTACCTTCGACAGGTGCAGTAGTTAAAAAAAAGCAATAATGGAATATTTGCAAATAAACCATTTTCTTTCAGGTTGTTGGCATTACGGCGTTTATTTCAAAATATATTTTAAATATATATTTGGAAAAGAAAATTTCATTTGATATATATTTTTGACAGATACTGGTTGGAAGCTTACATTGAAACGAAAGTTTGAGGATGCAGAAGTCAAGGTAGATGAAAGATACACAGCCATTAAAAGAATGGCGTCGCAAAATATAGCATCTAGAGCAGACAGTACAGTGACAAAATAGTCATATCAAGTAAACGCATGTGTTGACTTTTGTACGTCAAAAGGATTAGCTGCGAAACCTGCATGTGGTATACATGTTGCTATGTATTTGTATCATTTGATAACCATTGGAAAACCGGCTACAGTAAAAACTTCAGCATTTTACGGATTAAATGGATGCATGATACCAGTGACTTTACAGATCCATCACAGAGTTCGATTGTTATAACAATATTTGAATGCGCAAAAAGGTTGATCTCCCAACTTCTCAAAAAGAACGATATAATACATACAAATCACCTTATTGAGCTTTGCGGTACAGATGTTATACTTTTGTGAGACTTTACCATGAGTTTGTTAAGTTTTGCAGTGTTTAAGATTTAACGCGATGAATGGATTACATTGTTAAAGCAATTCATGTTATTTCACATATCAGAAAAAGTAAAACTGATAAACAGGTCGGGAAATGACGTTATAACAGCAAAAGGCTCCACAAGTGCGTGTCCTTTATTAATGCTGCAGAGATAAATCCTCTGCGCTGTTAGAAATGGATTCGGATTTCTATTTACATGTATTTAAATCTGCATATAGATCTGGTTCAAAGTGGTCTTTGTTAAAACAAAATAAGAAAATCAGCTGCCGCGTCCAACATTCATGATGTATATTTAAAAAGACGGTCATGTTTGGTGGAAAACTGACTCGGCCAAAGACGGATATAAAGATGATACAACCGGAAAGAGTTTGTTTATAACAAAGCAACTTATATGTAAAAAATGTGTTTTCAGTTAACTGTTTTGGTCGAATTCGAATAGCATTTTTCATACTCTAACATTTGTAACAGTTCTCGTGATTTTGTTATATGTATAACCAAATAAATTATATATTGTGTATATATCACGTGCACGATGTTATAATAAAGCGCACGACTCGTACAATGCAAAAGGTGTTTTGTTGTTTTTTTATTGAAATTAAGGTTGAGACGCTGATATCCAAGCCTGGCTACGTCGTCACAATACTCGATTTTTGGACGACATGTTAAAGATTGAATTACTCCAGCTGTGCAAAATGAAAAAGCCTGATCCAACTTACACCATTGACCAGATTCTCAAGGAACATGGACATGTAGCGATTAGGTTGCCGCCCTACCATGCTGACTCAATCCTATTGAAATGATATGGTCTCAGCTAATAGGTAAATGGACCGCCTCGCACAAAAATTAGCACTCGGGCGTTTTCGTAAAGGCCCAAACCAATCTGCACAGTACCCGCATGCTGGTCCGGGCAGACTCTTTTGCAGTATTTTTATATCAGAAATATGCCCAAACATTTCTTTCCACAGCAAGCGGAAGCGTTTGCACATTATTCATTTTTTACCTTTCATCTATATTGATGCTATTTGACCTTTGTAGAATTCATCGGTAGAAGAAACGTTAATTTCAAATTAGCAGACGTAAAGAGGCTGAATCATGAAGGCGTCTAATCTATCACTCCAGATTCATGGGCATCATGCTTTGAGGGGGTCAACAAGGATGAGGCAGCATGCTTGGTGAATGATATCGCAAAAGAGGAAAATGTCGAGCGTGTTGCCATCACCCGTGACGTCAGCACCGACGATGACGAAGCCACCGACACGGCATCTGAAAGAGGAGAAATAACCGACACTTCTGATGAAATTTGTTAAAATAATATTTGTATTATAATTGTAATAATATTAAAAGATAAATAATATAAAACATCTCACGACAAAAATAAATGAACAAAATATATATAATAAACACAAGATATATTAAAAACAAATTAAAACAGTACACTCTGATACTGTTATGGCAAATTAAAATGCAAAAAAAATCAACATAGATACGGTTCGAACTCGCGACATTTGGGTTGACAGTTCAAACCGTTACCACAATGCTATCCGAACAGACAGTAATACAACTTAATATTGATACCAAGTTTATTTTATAGTTTATTTAACAGATAAATCTGCTATCATACTACAAACACCCGTAATACGGTAGGTTCCATCTAAAAATAGAATGACGTAGTTTCAAAATAGCTGAATCGGTTTATACGTGCATAACAACAAAAATAATAATAAAATAATAGTTACACATAAAGACGCCATCCGGTTAGTGACCTGGAATGTCTGAGGAGGTAATACATGTATGTCCTCAGGTCTTTGGTATCCTGTGGTTGTCTAGGGGTCTTCTCTCAACTTATATCATTTAATTATGGATGACCTTCTAAATGACCTTGAGCACAAAGTAACCTCGGCACAACAGTTACGTCACAAAACCGGATACACAACACTCGCAAACGACATAACACTATGTGCCATAAGTTCAGTTAACTTACAAAAAAATTTGAACATTACCTACCAGTATACCTGTATGTACAGTTTTAATATAAATCCATCTAAAACGTTGGTAATTATATTGGGTAATAAATCAAGATTCCGACCGGAAATGCAGCTTTTGTTGTGACAAGACATTTTAAGCCATATAAGCACAATCAAACATGTACATGTAGGTATACACCTAAATAATCGCCTGTCATAGAATGGATAAAGTCGACAACGCGTGTCAGAAAGCAAAATCGGCCATTTACTCCATATTATCTATCAATATAGACACTCTCTATATAAAACTGATACATTCTGCAAACCTTTTATCAAACGTATGCATCCCAAGACTATAACCTTGGACTGAACTATGGTAAAGCATTGCAAAGCAAAATTATAGTCAGTTAGAAAAATGTGTACGAATGGCCACCAAACCGATACAAAAATTCCATATAAGAACGCGAACAGATATGTGTCTAAGCATGTTAGGGTGGAAAACAGTTCAATCTGAGATATATTGCAGAAAACTGTTTTCTTGGTAGAATATGCAACATGCCAAATAACATACTTACTAAACAGATCTTCAATACTAGGTTATTAGTATATGTTTGTAGAAACGATCATATATAACGAGGATTTGTACCCGATATTGTCAGAATTCTTGAAAAATATCCACTGTCAATGCATCTTGTCAAATATACAAATCAAAATCACGGAACAGTTCCGAAAACAGAACACTGGAACTGGAAACAGTTATTATGCAATCAGAAAATCAGTAATGGCTAACAAGAATGCAAGATGGTGACTGTTTCAAAAGATTTCGCAGTTTGCACACATCAATTGAAAGGGTCATATCTGGAAATGCCTAACAGATCATGAAAGTACGCGTTGTGCATTTCACGTGAACCGGTTGTAGGTAGACCAAGGTGTTCCAACTATGTCTCTTTCACTTAGTCAATTCTATGGCACAACCTATGCCGATGCAAATATGCACATGCTTATGAATTGCAGTTTGAAAATGACCAAAGGAATAATTTCTACAGCACAGTACGTAGAACGTTTGGCCATGACACACTGTCTGAGATTACACAGGGGCATAGCGAAACACAGCTCCAGAATCTAATAGTAAAACGGATATTGACCTTAATCAGCAGGAGTGCAAATAAGCACTTTTAAAGAATAACGAACCAATTTGTTTCCGATTGCTTACACACTGCTTAATATCTAATTGTATTATTCAGGGTAATGCTTTTTGCTGATGATATGGTAATATTAGGTAAAAACAAAAAAGTATTAATCGTTTACATAAATATTGTGAAACTTGGGGGTTAGAGGTAAATACTGTTTAAACTAAGATTGTTAAATTTCGAAAAAGGTGCCCTTTAAAAGCGACGAAAATTAGACTTTTGATTTATCAACTGTTAGAAGTAGTGAATGATTTTAGTTATCTTGGCACTATTTTTAGTTACACTAGTAACTATTCCCTTAACCAGGAAGCTTTGGCTGGAAAGGGTCTTAAATCATTATATATTTTACTGGCTAATATTTGTAAATCTTGAAATATTGGGATTTTCTAAATCAAAAGAAATCGAAAAAATTCATCTGAAATTTTGTAAATATTTGTTAAATGTTAAAAATGGGAGTATTTGGAGAGTTAGGTAGATACCCATTGTATATAAATAGATATGTTCGCATGATTAAATACTGGACTAAAAGTGTTAAATCTGATAACAATATAGTAAATATTTATATAATTCATTACTTATTGATTGTAATAAAGGTGGTAAGAATTGTGTAAAAAATTAAAAAAAATACTAGAAAATTATGGATTTTCATATAAATGGTCAAGAACTGATGATGCTAATTTGTTAAACTTCCATATTGTTTTTAAAGAGAGAGTTCCAGATAATTTTTAAACAAAAATGGTTTAATGAAATCGAAAACAGTAGTTCAATGTGTAAAATGTTAAAAACTACTTTGGAATTCGAAACTTATTTAGATATGTTTCAAAGAAAATTAAGAGTTCCTTTGTTAAGATTAAGATTATCATCACATGAGTTAAAAGTTGATACCGGTGGTTATACACAGAACAGAATTGAACGTTAGTTAGTTGGGTGGACCGATCTAACCACCAGCTTGTCCTTCCTCAAATAGATATCTACATTTATTATGTCTACTATGTAGAACTTAATACTTAAATTACTTGCTTTTTGTGGTGATATGGGTTGTCAATCATTTCATAATTAAAATTCTTGGAACAAAGAGAAATAAAGAGTATATAATGGTATATAAGCTATTTAAAATATAGTTCTTTTGTTTAACTATTATAAAACATCAACAAAAAGAAACTTCTTAAATTGAACTGCTGAACGCTAATAATTGTATTGAGGTTTATTATTAGAATTATATATCAATACAATAATGCTTTATTTTTAAATACCACTTTCGGAGCAGAATGGGTTTGACAGCAATATTGAAAGCTTGATGTTGGCTTGTCCTGTATTTTAAGTAAGTGTTGCAATAACAGAGACAATTCAATCTGGCTAGAAAATAGAATTATCAAATAAATGTACAAGAATTACTCAATCCTGCGCTAGAGAGAGAGTGATAGATGCTGGATTTTATATTACCCCTTCAATCCCAACCGGGCTTAACCCTAGTAACAGAATAAAGTGTGCTTCTTGGTTTAACTGACGTTCTGTTCTATCACAGGGCAACAAATAAGGAGAAGATGAATGTAACAAAGTTAACCTTTTGACACATAAAATGACTATGAGCATAACCCTTAAACTTTCAAAGTACCTTTATGTACAGGTAATTACATGTAATAACATAACATTTAGTACCTTTAAGTACAGGTAATTACATGTAATCACATAACATTTAGTACCTTTATGTACAGGTAATTACATATAATAACATAACATTTAGTACCTTTATGTACAGGTAATTACATGTAATAACATAAACTTTAGTACCTTTATGTACAGGTTATTACATGTAATAACATAACATTTAGTATCTTAATGTACAGGTAATTACATGTAATAACATAACAATTAGTATCTTTATGTACAGGTAACTACATGTAATAACATAACATTTAATACCTTTATGTACAGGTAATTACATGTAATAACATAAACTTTAGTTTACACTTCTTTGTGTGTAGACTGCTCAGTATGACTGGTCAGTTATATTGTTTGCTGTTATTTTTTTTTTTTTTTGAGAGCGAGAAAGATGCATTAAGTTACATAGTGGTCTGGAAATTAGCACAGGTATTACAATAGAAACACGGGTTATTAAGTTAAGATACTAAATTAAGCGAAAATGATGACAAGAAATTGATGTTTAAGAATTCTAGTGAAGTTCGGTGAGAGATACATTGTAAATATTTGATTTTGATGAAATTATATTTTTGTCTCGTGTTAAGTATCCCATACACTCAAATGTGTTTCGCGAAAATACGATATTCATATGTTAAAACGGTTTACGCGAATATCCTTAATGTCATTTCTCTATAGTAAAAGCAATTTCCTTTTTACTTCTAGAAATATCTCCTCCTTTTAAGTCACGGTAATAAATGGTATTACCATGGATGAAAAGAACCATAAAGTTATACAGTGTCAGCACAATGCCAAATACAATACTCTACAGTACATATTGATAACACGGTGAACGTCATTTTGTTATGAAGTATGAAACAGGTGATATATGCTTGGATCAACGACATATGTAAATTCCATGGTAATGTTAAATTCCACAACTAGATGATATATCTTGATATAGTATTCATTATATAAAAATGTTACGTGAGTCAGAAATATAACATGTACATGTATACGGGAGTTCAGAAGTGTCCTTCAGTATAACATTTCACAATATACATTTTGTGTCATTGCAGTTTAAGCTGTTTAAGATGAAAACTGATATATGATACATCCACATATTGTTATGAATTATATTAATCTTTTTTTCCATGTTTTCTCTTCTTTGTCTATATCAAACTTACCTATCTAACTATTTCTTTGATTTACTATATTGAATTGAATTTCAAAAAAGAATACTAACGTAGTAGTCGTTTGTGAAAACAATATCTTAACTAAACAAAATAACAACATAAATATTGCCACATTAGTGTGCTTAAAGCCCCAACTGCCATATAAAAGCCGCAAGATGACTCTGGGGTAGGTTTTATACGATTCAGTTCATAATTTAAATAGAGAACCCTTTACCACAATCACCAATGCATTGTTTTGGTTATAATGTTGCATACTACTAGATTATTGTTAATACATTTAATTGGCAAAAATATAATTTCCAAAAAGTGTTTGTTATATGTAGTTTGAAAAACAAGTTAAACTACAACTGCCAAAAATTAGAAATTCGAGGGAGATGCATTCTGTACACAAGGATCTGTGTTAACTCACCATCAGCAGATTCCATAGTGTAACGTTGTATTTTGATAGTCTCCTCTTATAAATATTTACTACCCTGGCAATGAATGTTGTGGCTTTAATTAAATCTGAATTTGTCCTTCTTTGTAAAACTGTGTGAACGTCTTTACATGGATAAAAACTGAATGCATATATATGAAACAGTAATTATAATTGTTTTGGCGTGTGTGTGTGTGTGTGTGTGTGTGTGTGTGTGTGTGTGTTACGAGTAAATCCTGTCTGAAAATATATATAGAAATCTGCGAAAGCACAACCGCCTAGGAGAGTTTTTACTACCACCACACAGCATGTGATTCTAATGTTGTGAACCTATAGTATATCTGACAAAAGGAGCGTTTTAGGATCACAAAACGCAGAATAATTAATACAACTGTCACATGTTTGTTTTTCCTCCATATGTGAATATGATGACCAAACACATACAAACTTATATACAATAAGGACTTCATGAATATATTGCCGGTGTTTACTCAACCCGATATGTCGGTGGTAGAAGTGGATGAAAATATTAACAAAGTCAAGGGTGCTAATCTTTATTTATTCATCTAAATTGATCTGATCGCTCAGCTCTCTCTCTCTCTCTCTCTCTCTCTCTCTCTCTCTCTCTCTCCGATCTAATTTGATCTGCAATACAAACAATACATTCCATCAATAACAATACATACATATCAAAACATTGATATATACAGGTGAGAACCGTTGTAAACATAACAAGTAGCTTATTATTGATGTTAAATACATATGATAATTGCCAGGCACGATTTGACTACTTTACCTATATCCAAATACAGTGACCGTATCTCATTTGCATTCAAATTTGATGGTGCGTAATGAGAAAATGTAAATAAATGCTGATATTTACAATAATATCCTATTTAATTACTAAGTAGTAAATAGTTTGATACAATAATTTAAATATATAACAAGAATGAAAATAAATGTGTAATTATCTGCAGGTATATTGAATTAAATATTGGTAAAATGGTTTCTAATCTTACACATTAAGCGTCTTTAATATTCCAATATGGCTGACAAATGTATCGTGCAGTGATGTTAACGTATGAGCAGGTTAATAGGTTACTTTAGTAATAAATTTAGTAAACTACATTGATCTACAAATCACTTACTCATAATGCAATACGAAAATATAGGACTTAATCTATTTTTACTTCAAATGCCATGAACACGCTTTACGACATGGCTTTACGACATGGCTTTACAAGGCTTTACGACATTGCTTTGCGACATGACTTTATGAACACGCTTTACGACATGGCTTTACGACATGGCTTTAAAGTTTTATTTCATCATGACAATTAGTAGGCACAGTTAGTAAACTGTCAATTACAAATAAAGGCAAACTTCTATGCAAATGACAGTAACTGATTTAAACCGAAATTAATTATTCAAAGAAACGTGATTATGTCATAATAAAGAGTATTTAATAATATTTACCTTGTCAGTCATTGTAGTTTATTGAGCACTGGCTCTTTGTAGGTCACATTAGTTTTAAATAGTTGTTAATAATAACTTTGTGAATTATGTTTTAATCTATAATATCATATTCACATAATAAATATAAGTGATGTTGTTATTACATTGTTACATGTACCGATTTCAATATATATATTTTTGTTTAATGTTCAGTTGATCATTAATGTTTGCGTGCAGACGTCTTTTAACCGCGCGGCAGTTCTGTAACATATTATTCGTCTGTACAATTTTTCTGTATCCCATCTATTGATACAGTTTATGACACGTGTCAAAAATACAAGAATTGGCTTGTAATGAGTAATGGGAATGGATAAAGTAATTTAGGTTTTGATGAATTTACAAATCGACTTACAACAGATTCTAGATGCCCGGGCTGTGGTAACGAAAAAGTAAACGTCGAACATTATTTTATGAAATGTGTTATATTCTCAAACAAACGAATCCTACTTTTTCGAGCCACACGTCGATTTCATCCTCTCAGCCATCATACTTTACTGTTAGGTTAATAAACTTACACTAACGATGAAAACTCATTTATGACGATTATCTTATTATTATACTATACAACCGTTATTTCCAATTTCCTTTTCTTTCTTTCCAGATCCTTGATCTCTATAATAGTTATCTGAAATCTAAATCATATTGTTATAATTAAAATATGTTGTTTATCTCCAATTGTCTTTTTTTGTTTCCATATATATATATGGAGATAATTACTTGTATATAACCAAGACATAAATGTACAGACCAGCTTACGACGAGCGCGCCTAGCTACAATGTAAACCATAGATACAATATCAAGGCCTCTGCCAAACCAGTAAATTTGGTGTCGACCATGACTTATATATTATGGATTTACATGCAACACATCTGGAATGGACAGACAGTTTTACATACATATCAATAAATCTCATTCTCTTTGCGACTGCGTTGAACTTAAGCTTTATAAACTCGGATTCCGCCAAATATAGAGAGATTTCTTGGGGGCAAACTCTTTTTTCAACAAATTGATGGATAGCTTAACAAAGGACAAATTGCTTAAAAGTTGTTTTTATTTGTCAGCCATTTTTAAAATGTTCTCTATTAAACAAACATAAAACGATGTAGATAATTAATTATCCCCATCAGTTCTATCTCGCTAACGAACTGTTTACAAAAGATAATAACGAAAGCTTGCAATATTAATACTCATTCCATGAATTATAATACCTTCCAAGGTACTTAATTTAATAAATATGGCACATAATATAATAAAGAATGTACACATGATATAGAATACACATATAAATATAATAAAACATGATCACAATATAATAAAGAATGTATGCATGATAAAGAATACACATATTAATATAATAAAACATGATCACAATATAATAAAGAATGTACACATGATAAAGGGTACACATACATGTAATATAATAAAACATGTTCATCAATTAATATACAATTATATAATATATACAAATCAACAACATTTAATTAACATGAAAAAACATACCGGTCCAATAATGTTGTAATCGTGTAAACACTGTTAACTTTATAATCAGCTTTTGTCTAATTGATGTCGCGATACAAACTGCTACTCATAAATAGGTTACTGATGTCGCGAAACAAACTGCTATTCAATAATATATCACTTATGTCGCGATCACACTGATACTAACTAATATAAGTCACTGATGCTGCGATACACACTTTTACTAACTATTATATATCACTGATGTCACGATACAACCTACTACTAGCTATTATATATGTCGCGATACACACTGCTACTAACTATTATATATGTCGCGATACACACTGCTACTAACAATTATATATCACTGATGTCACGATACACCCTGCTACTAGCTATTATATATGTCGCGATATACACTGCTACTAACTATTATATATGTCGCGATACACACTGCTACTAACTATTATATATGTCGCGATACACACTGCTACTAACAATTATATATGTCGCGATACACACTGCTACTAACTATTATATATGTCGCGACTATTATATAACACTTATGTCGCGATACACACTGCTGCTTAATATTACATTGTACAGACCCTAAACCGCTCAAGTACCCTATAATTGCACTCCGTTCGCGCTCCATTTACGCTCCGTTTACATGCACTCGATTAAATGCGGTTAATTTAATGCACTAACAAACGCAAGTATTCACTCATGAGTGATGTATATCTGAGTGCTCTATACTATATTTATTTAATACTCCTCTTAGCGTTTGCGTCGTTCGTTCAGCGTTCACTTAACGTTTAGTCCTCTCAGTTCAGTTTCTGGCCAATAACCAATCGCAACATCTCAACTCTTAAATTAATTCTATATTGACTTTTTAATTTAATCTGTTCCAATGGAGCAATAAATGTATCCATGGGATTTAGTCAAAGTTATCTAATTCATAATCTGATTGTTTGTCTACATATTGTGTCACCCGCTGGGCAAAAAGTTGTAAATTTCCGATAAACCATTATCTATAGTAGGGAAGTTTAACGAAAGTGTCTTTATTTTGATCTGTGATCAGCGGTCTTGCTGATATTATAAGTTTTTATAATTATTTTCGTTATCATTATGTATATATACCTGAAATTAACTTTTTCAGTGGGTTTCTCAAATTATTTCTTTATTGGTAGTATGCTTTATGTTAATATATTATTTAAAATGACAAACTATATCAAACTTATTTGACACTATACCCACTGTGCTATACCGCTACTTATATGACACGCACCAACACGGATACCCGTGGTGTTAATTGCGTTATATAACATGCCAGTGAGAGCCTTGTCAATTAAATTATACGCTTAAATGGTGACTTATCGGTCTGTTGACCACGGAAGATATGTATGATTTCATTTTTATTGTAATTAGTGCCATATGGATGAATCTTAACTGAGCCCGCAGTATGTGATTGAAAAGAAAGATAAAAGAAAAATTGCCAGCCAATTAGCAACACATCAAACAAAAATAATTTAAGATATTGGTTATTCGAGGTTTCAGAATGCTACTTTAGTATGTAAATATCATGATGTTTATATCATTAAATTAACGAACGTTATAAAATATAACTAGTACTGAGCGAATGGTAGAAAGTGTGACATACACGTATTAAGGGATGTGTATTCAGGGCTGTCAACTTACCACATTGACTTTTGATGTAAGTAAAATAAATTTAAAACACAAATAAATGGGCTTGCATGGGCATTATACTTACGATTTAGTGGTTTTATTTTACGTAACATATGCATTTATCATAAATTATGAACCTATATGCAGTTTGAAATATTAGTTCCAATCTCTGCATGGGTGATAATAAACACAGTTTTTACAGTTTGCAGGTAAATAAATTCGTGACGTGATAGCGATTTCGTATAATTAACAGATAAAACTAAAACTCAGAATTGTTAATTTCACAAGATAAAAACAATCCTACAATTTTAAAACTTATAAAAATCAAGGACTTGTCTCTAAATAATTCATTGTGAAATTGTAGTATTTTATTTGTATTAGTATTATATACCACTGATGTCGCGATACACCTGCTGCTAACTATTATATATCACTTATGTCGCTATACACCCTGCTGCTAACTATTATATACGATTGATGTCGCGATACAACCTGTTACTAACTATTACATAACACTGATGTCGCGATACATCATGCTACTAATTATTATATACCACTGATGTCACAATACACACTGCTACTAACAATTATATATCCCTGATGTCGCGATACACACTGATACTAATTATTCTATACCACTGATGTCGTGATACACCTGCTGCTTATAATTGTATCTTACTGATGTCGCGATACACCATGTTAATCATTACTATATACCACGTATGTCAAGATACACACTGCTATTAACAATTATATATTTCTGATGTCGTGATACACACTGATACTTATTATTCTATATCACTGAAGCCGTGACCAACTTGCTACTAACTTTAAAATACCACTGATGTCGCGATACTAACAATTATAGACCACTGATGTCGCAATACACCATGCTATTAACTATTATATATCACTGGTGACGCGATACTTACTGCTGTATTATTTTATACCCCTAATGCCGCGATATACATTCCTACTTAATATTATATATCCCTGTTGTCGCGATACACACTGATACTAATTATTCTCTGTAATTGTTGTCACGACCATCCTGCTACTAACTATTCTATACCACTGATGCGATACTTACTATTATATACCACTGATGCCGCGATGTTCACCGTTCAGTTAACTATTATATATCACTGATGTCGCGATACATTATGCTACTTATTATTATATACCACTGATGTCGCGATACACCTGCTGCTAACTATTATATCTCACTGATGTCATGATACACCATGCTGCTAACTATTATATATCACTTATGTCGCGATACACCCTGCTGCTAACTATTATATACGATTGATGTCGCGATACAACCTGTTACTAACTATTACATAACACTGATGTCGCGATACACCCTGAAGCTAACTATTATATATCACTGATGTCGCGATACACCCTGCTTCTTACTATTGTATATCACTGATGTCGCGATACACCCTGCTGCTAACTACATGTATTATATATCACTGATGTCGCGTTACATCATGAAGCTAACTATTATATACGATTGATGTCGCGATACAACCTGTTACTAACCATTACATAACACTGATGTCGCGATACACCCTGAAGCTAACTATTATATATCACTGATGTCGCGATACACCCTGCTTCTTACTATTGTATATCACTGATGTCGCGATACACCCTGCTGCTAACTACATGTATTTTATATCACTGATGTCGCGATACACACTGCCACTAACTATTATATATTACTGATGTCGCGATACACCCTGCTTCTTACTATTATATATCACTGATGTCGAGATACACACTGCTGCTAACTATTATATACGATTGATGTCGAGATACACCCTGCTGCTAACTATTATATACGATTGATGTCGAGATACACCCTGCTGCTAACTATAATATATCACTGATGTTGCGATACACACTGCCACTAACTATTATATATCACTGATGTCGCGATAAACCCTGCTGCTAACTATTATATATCACTGAATCGAGATAAACCCTGCTGCTAACTATTGTATACGATTGATATCGCGATACAACCTGTTACTAACTATTACATAACACTGATGTCGCGATACACCCTGCTGCTAACTATTATATACGATTGATGTCGCGATACACACTGTTACTAACTAAAACATATCACTCATGTCGCGATACAACCTGTTTCGTACTATTATATAACACTGATGTCGCGATACACCCTGATACTAACTATTATATACCACTGATGTCGCGATACACCCTGCTGTTAACTATTATATATCACTGATGTTCCGATACACCCTGCTAATAACTATTAGATAGCACTGATATCGCGATACACCCTACTACTAACTACTGTATATCACTGATATGGCGATACACACTGGTGCATACTATTATATTTCACTGATGTCGCGATACACACTGCTGCTAACTATTATATTGACGTCACGATATAAACTGCTGCTAGCTATTAAATATCACTGATGTCGCGATACTCCCTGCTTCTGACTTGCATATATAACTGATGTCGTGATACACACTGCTACTAATTATCATATATCCCTGATGTCGCAAAACACACTGCTGCTAACTATTATATACCACTGATGTCCCGATACACACTGCTACTAACAATTATTTACCACTGATGTCGTGATACACCCTGCTACTAATTATTATTTACTTCTAATGTCGCGATACACCCTGCTTCTAACTTATATATCACTAATGTGACGATACACCTTGCTACTAGCTATTATATATCACTGATAGCGTAAAACACACTGTTACTAACTATTATATATCCCTGATGTCGCGATACACACTGCTGCTAACTATTTTATACCACTGATGTAGTGATAAACACTGCTTCTAACAATTATATATAGCTGAAGTCGCGATACTCACTGGTTCTAACTATTATATATCACTGATGTCGCGATACTCACTGGTTCTAACTATTATATATCACTGATGTCGTGATACACACTGCCACTAACTCTTATATATCACTAATGTCGCGATACATCTGCAACCAACTATTATATATCACTGATGTCGCGATACACACTGCCACTAAGTCTTATATATCACTGATGTCGTGATACACCCTGCAGCCAACTATTATATATCACTGATGTCGCGATACATGCTGCCACTAACTCTTATATATCACTGATGTCGTGATACACCCTGCAACCAACTATTATATATCACTGATGTCGCGATAAATACTGTTATTAACTATTATATATCACTGATGTCGCGATACACACTGCTACTAACTCTTATATATCACTGATGTCGTGATACACACTGCCACTAACTCTTATATATCACTGATGTCGTGATACACCCTGCAACCAACTATTATATATTATTGATGTCGCAATACACACTACTACTAACTCTTATATATCACTGATGTCATGATACACACTGCCACTAACTCTTATATATCACTGATGTCGTGATACACCATGCAACCAACTATTATATATCACTGATGTCACAATAAATACTGTTACTAACCATTATATATCACTGATGTCGCGATACACACTGCTACTAACTCTTATATATCACTGATGTCGTGATACACACTGCCACCAACTCTTATATATTACTGATGTCGTGATACACCCTGCAACCAACAATTATATATTACTGATGTCGCGATACACACTACTACTAACTCTTATATATCACTGATGTCGTGATACACACTGCCACTAACTTTTATATATCACTGATGTCGTGATACACCCTGCCAATAACTATTATATATTAT
Organism: Panopea generosa; assembly: GCA_029582155.1. Lineage (NCBI taxonomy): Eukaryota > Metazoa > Mollusca > Bivalvia > Adapedonta > Hiatellidae > Panopea > Panopea generosa. The sequence goes on from CM055907.1 coordinate 35,228,763, forward strand.
GATGTCGCGATACACACTACTACTAACTCTTATATATCACTGATGTCGTGATACACACTGCCACTAACTCTTATATATCACTGATGTCGTGATACACCCTGCAACCAACTATTATATATCACTGATGTCGCGATAAATACTGTTACTAACTATTATATATCACTGATGTCGCGATACACACTGCTACTTACTCATATATCACTGATGTCGTGATACACACTGCCACTAACTTTTATATATCACTGATGTCGTGATACACCCTGCAACCAACTATTATATATTACTGATGTCGCGAAACACACTACTACTAACTCTTATATATCACTGATGTCGTGATACACACTGCCACTAACTTTTATATATCACTGATGTCGTGATACACCCTGCAACCAACTATTATATATCACTGATGTCGCGATAAATACTGTTACTAACTATTATATATCACTGATGTCGCGATACACACGGCTACTAACTATTATATATCACTGATGTCGAGGTACAAACTACCACTTACTATTATATATCACTAATGTCGAGATACACACTGCCACTTACTATTATATATCACTGATGTCGCGATACACACTGCTACTTACTATAATACACCACTGATGTCGCGATACACACTGCTACTTACTATAATACACCACTGATGTCGCGATACACACTGCCACTTACTTTTATATATCACTGATGTTGCGATACACACTGCTACTTACTATAATACACCACTGATGTCGCGATACACACTGCTACTGTCGATTATACAACACTGATGTCGCGATTCACCCTGCTACTAAATTTTATACACCACTGATGTTGCGATACACCCTGCTAATAATTACTATATATCCCTGATGTCGCGATACTTCTTGCTGCAAACTATTATATATAACAGATGTAGCGATACACCCCGTTGCTAAAAACTATATATCTCTGATGCTGCGATAAAAACTGATACAAAGTATTATATATCCCTGATGTCGCCATACAACCTGCTACTTACTATTATATGTCACTGATGTCAGGTAACTAACTAATATATTTAACTGTTTTCATGATACACACTGCTACAAACTGTTTTATATCACTGACATTGCGATACAACCAGCTACTAACTATTATATATATCTGATGTCGCAATACATCCTGCTGCTAATTGTTGTATATCTCTGATGTCGCGATATATCCTGCTGCTAACTATTATATATCTATGGTGACCCGATCAACCCTGCTGCTTACTTTTATATATTACTGATGTCGTGATACACACTGCTACCAACTATTATATATCACTGATGTCGCGATATACCCTGCTATTAACTATTATATAACCCTGATATCACGATAAACCGAACTGCTAATTATTATATATATCTGATGTCGCGATACATCCTGCAGCTAACTATTATATATCTCTGATGACCTGATAAACCCTGCTGCTTACTTTTATTTATTATTGATGTCGCGATACACACTGCTTAAAACTATTATATATCACTGATATCGCGATATACCCTGCAATTAACTATTATATACCCCTGATGTCACGATTCACCGAGCTGCTAACCATTATTTATCACTGATGTCGCGATACAACCTGCTACTAATTATTGTATATCTCCGATGTCGCGATACATCCTGCTGCTAACTATTATATATCTATGGTAACCAAATTAACCCTGTTGCTCACTTTTATATATTACTGATGTCGCCATACACACTGCTACCAACTATTATATATCACTGATGTCGCGATATACCCTGCTATTAACTATTATATATCCCTGATGTCACGATAAACCGAGCTGCTAATTATAATATATATCTGATGTCGCGATACATCCTGCAGCTAACTATTATATATCTCTGATGACCTGATAAACCCTGCTGCTTACTTTTAATTATTATTGTTGTCGCGATACACACTGCCACTATCTATTATAATTGATGTCGCGTTACACACTGCCACTATCTATTATATATCACTGATGTCGCGATACACACTGCCACTATCTATTATAATTGCTAACGCGTTACACACTGCCACTATCTATTATATATCACTGATGTTGCGATACACACTGCCACTTATTATAATATATCACTGATGTCGCGATACACACTGCCACTAACTATTATATATCACTGATGTCACGATACACTCTGCTGCTAACTATTATATATCACTGATGTCGCGTTACACACTTCCACTATCTATTATAATTGATGTCGCGTTACACACTGCCACTATCTATTATATATCACTGATGTCGCGTTACACACTGCCACTATCTATTATATATCATTGATGTCGCGATGCACCCTGCTGCTAACTACGTTATATGACTGATGTCGCGATACACATTGCTACTTACTATTATATATTATCACTGATGTCGTGATATACACTGCTGCTTAATATTATACATCACTGATGTCGCAACTCCCCTTGCTGCTAACTAATATATATCACTGATGTCGCGATACACACTGCCACTTACTATTACATATCACTGATGTAGCGATACACACTGCCACTAACTAAAATATATCCCTGATGTCGCGATACACACTGCCACTTACTATTATTTATCATTGATGTCGAGATACATACTGCCACTATCTATTATAATTGATGTCGCGTTACACACTGCCACTATCTATTATATATCACTGATGTCGCGTTACACACTGCCACTATCTATTATATATCATTGATGTCGCGATGCACCCTGCTGCTAACTACTATATATGACTGATGTTGCGATACACATTGCTACTTACTATTATATATTATCACTGATGTCGTGATATCCACTGCTGCTAAATATAATACATCACTGATGTCGCAACTCCCCTTGCTGCTAACTCATATATCACTGATGTCGCGATACACAATGTCACTTACTAATATATCACCGATGTCGCGATACACACTGTCACTTACAATTACATATCACTGATGTCGCGATACACACTGCCACTAACTATTATATATCACTGATGTCGAGATACAAAGGGCCACATATTATTATCTATCACTGATGTCGAGATACACACTGCCACTAACTATTATATATCACTGATGTCACGATACACACTGCCTCATATTATTATATATCACTGATGTCGCGATACACACTGCCACTTATTATTATATATCACTGATGTCACGATACACACTGCCACTAATTATTACATATCACTGATGTCACGATACACACTGCCATTTATTATTATATATCACTGATGTCGCGTTACACACTGCCACTTACTATTATATATCACTGATGTCGCGATACACACTGCCACTAACTATTATATATCACTGATGTCGCGATACAAACTGCCACTTACTATTATATATCACTGATGTCGAGATACACACTGCCACTTACTATTATATATCACTGATGTCACGATACACACTGCCACTTACTATTATATATCACTGATGACGCGATACACACAGCCACTAACTATTATATGTCACTGATGTCGAGATACACACTGCCACTTACTATTATATATCAATGATGTCGCGATACAATCTGCTTGTAACTATTATATATCACTGATGTCGAGATACACACTGCCACTTACTATTATATATCACTGATGTCACGATACACACTGCCACTTACTATTATATATCACTGATGTCGCGATACACACTGCCACTAACTATTATATATCACTGATGTCGCGTTACACACTGCCACTTACTATTATATATCACTGATGTCACGATACACACTGCCACTTATTATTATATATCACTGATGTCGAGATACACACTGCCACTTATTATTATATATCACTGATGTCACGATACACACTGCCACTATCTATTATATATCAATGATGTCACGATACACACTGCCAATTACAATTATATATCACTGATGTCACGATACACACTGCCACTTACTATTATATATCACTGATGTCACGATACACACTGCCACTTATTTTTATATATCACTGATGTCTAGATACACACTGCCACTTATTATTATATATCACTAATATCACGATACACACTGCCACTATCTATTATATATCACTGATGTCACGATACTCACTGCCACTATCTATGATATATCACTGATGTCACGATACAAACTGCTACTTACTATTATATATCACTGATGTCACGATACACACTGCCACTATCTATTATATATCAGTGATGTGACGATAAACACTGCCAATTACAATTATATATCACTGATGTCACGATACACACTGCCACTAATTATTATATATCACTGATGTCACGATACACACTGCTACTTACTATTATATATCACTGATGTCACGATATAATCTGCTGCTAACTATTATATATCACTGATGTCGCGTTACAAACTGCCACTATCTAAAAATATCACTGATGTCACGATACACACTGCCACTTACTATTATATATCACTGATGTCACGATACACACTGCTACTATCTATTATATATCACTGATGTCACGATACACACTGCTACTTACTATTATATATCACTGATGTCACGATAGAAACTGCCACTATCTATTATATATCAGTGATGTCACGATACACACTGCCAGTAACTATTATATATCGCTGATGTCGCGTTACACACTGCCACTTACTATTATATATCACTGATGCCACGATACACTCTGCTGCTAACTATTATATATCACTGATGTCACGATACACACTGCCACTTATTATTATATATCACTGATGTCACGATACACACTGCCACTAACGATTATATATCACTGATGTCGAGATATACATTGCCACTAACGATTATATATCACTGATGTCGAGATATACACTGCCACTAACTATTATATATCACGGATATTGAGATACACACTGCCACTAACTATTATAAATCACTGATGTCACGATACACACTGCCACTAACTATTATATATCACTGACGTCGTGATACACACTGCCAATAACTATTATATATCACTGATGTCACGATACACACTGCCACATACTATTATATATCACTGATGTCGCGATACACACTGCCACTTACTATTATACATCACTGATGTCGTGATACACACTGCCACTTACTATTATATATCACTGATGTTACGATACAAACTGCCACTTACTACTATATATCACTAATGTCGCGATACACACTGCCACTTACTATTATATATCACTGATGTCGTGATACACACTGCCACTTACTATTATATATCACTGATGTCGCGTTACACATTGCTACTTACTATTATATATTATCACTGATGTCGTGATATACATTGCTGCTAAATATTATAGATCACTGATGTCGCAACTCCCCTTGCTGCTAACTAATATATATCACTGATGTCGCGAAACACATTGCCACTTACTATTATATATCATTGATGTCGAGATACACACTGCCACTATCTATTATATATCATTGATGTCACGATACACACTGTCACTAACTATAATATAGCCGTGATGTCGAAATACATCCTGCCTATTACTATTATATATCACTGATGTCAAGATACAAATGACCACTTACTATTATATATCACTGATGTCGCGATACACACTGCCACTATCTTTTATATATCACTAATGTCAAGATACACACTGCCACTAACTATTACATACCACTGATGTCTCGATACACACTGCCACTAACTATTATTTACCACTAATGTCGCGATACATCCGGCTACTAACTATTATATACCACTGAGGTCGCAATACACTCTGCTACTAACTATCATATACCACTGATGTCATGATACACTCTGCCACTATCTATTATATATCACTGATGTCATGATACACTCTGTTACTAACTATTATATATCACTGATGTCGCGATACACCCTGCCACAAACTATTATATACCACTGATGTCACGATACACACTACCACTAACTATTATATACCACTGACATCGCGATACATCCTGCCACTAACTATTACATACCACTGATGTCACGATACACACTGCCACTAACTATTATATATCACTGATGTCACGATACACACTGCCACTAACTATTATATACCACTGATGTCACGATACACACTGCCACTAACTATTATATATCACTGATGTCACGATACACACTGCCACTAACTATTATATACCACTGATGTCACGATACACACTGCCACTAACTATTATATATCACTGATGTCACGATACACACTACCACTAACTATTATATACCACTGACATCGCGATACATCCTGCCACTAACTATTATATATCACTGATGTCACGATACGAACTGCTACTTACTATTATATATCACTGATGTCACGATACACACTGCCACTAACTATTATATATCACTGATGTCACGATACATACTGCCACGTATTATTATATATGACTGATGTCGCGATACACACTGCCACTAATTATTATATATCACTGATGTCACGATACACACTGCCACTATCTATTATATATCAATGATGTCACGATACACACTGCCAATTACAATTATATATCACTGATGTCTAGATACACACTGCCACTTATTATTATATATCACTAATATCACGATACACACTGCCACTATCTATTATATATCACTGATGTCACGATACTCACTGCCACTATCTATGATATATCACTGATGTCACGATACAAACTGCTACTTACTATTATATATCACTGATGTCACGATACACACTGCCACTATCTATTATATATCAGTGATGTGACGATACACACTTCCAATTACAATTATATATCACTGATGTCACGATACACACTGCCACTAACTATTATATATCACTGATGTCACGATACACACTGCTACTTATTATTATATATCACTGATGTCACGATACAATCTGCTGCTAACTATTATATATCACTGATGTCGCGTTACAAACTGCCACTATCTAAAAATATCACTGATGTCACGATACACACTGCCACTTACTATTATATATCACTGATGTCACGATACACACTGCCACTATCTATTATATATCACTGATGTCACGATACACACTGCTACTTACTATTATATATCACTGATGTCACGATAGAAACTGCCACTATCTATTATATATCAGTGATGTCACGATACACACTGCCAGTAACTATTATATATCGCTGATGTCGCGTTACACACTGCCACTTACTATTATATATCACTGATGCCACGATACACTCTGCTGCTAACTATTATATATCACTGATGTCACGATACACACTGCCACTTATTATTATATATCACTGATGTCACGATACACACTGCCACTAACGATTATATATCACTGATGTCGAGATATACATTGCCACTAACGATTATATATCACTGATGTCGAGATATACACTGCCACTAACTATTATATATCACGGATATTGAGATACACACTGCCACTAACTATTATAAATCACTGATGTCACGATACACACTGCCACTAACTATTATATATCACTGACGTCGTGATACACACTGCCAATAACTATTATATATCACTGATGTCACGATACACACTGCCACTTACTATTATATATCACTGATGTCGCGATACACACTGCCACTTACTATTATACATCACTGATGTCGTGATACACACTGCCACTTACTATTATATATCACTGATGTTACGATACAAACTGCCACTTACTACTATATATCACTAATGTCGCGATTCACACTGCCACTTACTATTATATATCACTGATGTAGTGATACACACTGCCACTTACTATTATATATCACTGATGTCGCGTTACACATTGCTACTTACTATTATATATTATCACTGATGTCGTGATATACATTGCTGCTAAATATTATACATCACTGATGTCGCAACTCCCCTTGCTGCTAACTAATATATATCACTGATGTCGCGATACATCCTGCCACTAACTATTATATATCACTGATGTCACGATACGAACTGCTACTTACTATTATATATCACTGATGTCACGATACACACTGCCACTAACTATTATATATCACTGATGTCACGATACATACTGCCACGTATTATTATATATGACTGATGTCGCGATACACACTGCCACTAATTATTATATATCACTGATGTCACGATACACACTGCCACTAACTATTATATACCACTGATGTCACGATACACACTGCCACTAACTATTATATATCACTGATGTCGTGATACACACTGCCACTAACTATTATATATCACTGATGTCGCGTTACACACTGCCACTTACTATTATATATCACTGATGCCACGATACACTCTGCTGCTAATTATTATACATCACTGATGTCGTGATACACACTGCCACTTACTATTATATATCACTGATGACACGATACACACTGCCACTAACTATTTTATATCACTGATGCCACGATACACACTGCCACTAACTATTATATATCACTGATGTCACGATACACACAGCCACTAACTATTATATATCACTGATGTTACGATACACACTGCCACTTATTATTATATATCACTGATGCCGATATACACACTGTCACTTACTATTATATATCACTGATGTCACTATACACACTGCCACTTACTATTATATATCACTGATGCCGAGATACAGACTGCCACTAACTATTATACATCACTGATGTCGCGATACACACTGTCACTAACTATTATATATCACTGATGTCGCGATATACACTGTCACTAACTATTATATATCACTGATGCCACGATACACTCTGCTGCTTACTATTATATATCACTGATGTCGCGATACACACTGCCACTTATTATTATATTTCTCTGATGCCACGATACACTCTGCTGCTAACTATTATATATCCCTGATGTCGCGATTCACCCTGCTGCTATCTAATATATATATTACTGATGCCGCGATACACTCTGCCTAACTATGTATATCCCTAATGTCGCGATTCACCCTGCTGCTAACTAATATATATATCACTGATGCCGCGATACACTCTGCCTAACTATTATATATCCCTAATGTCGCGACTCACCCTGCTTCTAACTAATATATATCAATGATATTGCGATACAATCTGCTGCTAACTATCATATATCACTGATGTCGCGATTCACCCTGCTTCTAACTTTTTTATATCACTGATGTCGTGTTACACACTGCAACTCACTATTATATACCACTGATGTCGCCATACACCCCGCTACTTACTATTATGCAAACTGCTCTGCAACGTTAATGAATGATTTAAAGAAGGATATGCTTATCAAAACGCAACTTCCCCGTCCGGATTCGTAGGTATATCTCCAATCGTCCCTTCCGGCGATGATTGTATCCACAGGGTTGAATATATAGTATTGAGCTACTAGTGCCGATTCCAGTCTGACGTCCGGGATGTCAAGATTGACGATCAATTGGGTTATGCGTCCTTTGACGGTACTACCACCAGCCGACTCATGTTACATCGATAACGTCCAGTGCATGACCTACGTCGCACATACACAAAAAACAACTAAATATATATAGATTTACTACTTACTCAATATGCAATATGCAATAGTATTACGTTGATCACATACCATCTAACTATTTCAATGATAGCTTCATTATATATGATAACAGTACATTCGTTCATAACTTACTATCTACCACATTTCATGGCAGTTTTATCAACATATAATAACAGTGCATTCATTCTTATCACCGTCTATTCAATCTGGTGGTATCGTATACATCTCTACATATTTCCACATTATATAATGTAAATATCGACGGACAAACTCTGTATCTATTTGCTTTGCAAAAACACAGAATAAACTTAACACAATTTGATAACATATGTTCAAAATGCGGATTTCCAATACTTCATTATATTCACGATATATATATATCAAAATACGTTCCTCTGTCTATATCTTAATAAACAACTCTCAATACTGCGGATATGAAATAAAATTCGCCACATTCTACTCTGAATATATATCAACAATTTATACAAAACAATACTTAGTTCTGCTTCTGTCGAAATATAGCTATCGGACATTTAACTTTCTAAACTTCTAGAAAACAGAATATAAAATGTACTCACTCAAGATACGGCAATGTCGGGGTCACTTTATGGGTTATACTCTACCGCAACGTTCCGCAATGTTGGAATTTACCAACGCACCAGGTATCTAGGTTTCTACTCGTCTATTTATACATGATATCCGCATACCACAGGTTTATCTCAAATAAACCATGGAATTAAATTATCGTTCTATATCGAACGATACAAATGTACAAAAAATGCTGATGGTAAAATATGATTAGTTTTAGAATAAAAAAAAAACTTCTTTTTTTTAACATATTCATTACTCAACGGATTTGATGAAATAAAATTGAAAATGACTTCTCTAACCAAAACATGAATATGTAAAATTATCTTTAAAATGAGTTATCCCTATCTGGCGATAAGTTTAACGAACCTACGCTACTTAACCGATATACGTTCATACACTGTACATACGTTGTTATTAGCTGACACAGATAATTCAGGCCACATAAACAAACTTATTTTGTTACAATGACCCGACAGCGGAGCGAACCGACGACATTTTGCGTGCGATATTCACTTTATAAGGCGAATCAGTGATTAGTTTACACTTTAAATTAAACAGGGGACCGTGATCCCTTCGCGCTAACGACTGGCTTTCGGCAAGGAAGGAGATTTCTAAAAAAAATGAGATACTAGTAGTCCTGAAGAGAGTACAAAAGTAGGAAAGTCAATAATAGACTAAATGTTATCTTTCCAATTGGTTTAAACAACATTTTATTCAAAAACTGTACATAGTAAATTACATAACATTTACAGTTCATAAATGACAAACAATTCTAAGAATTGGGATTTAAAATAAAGCTAATTAGCTTGTATAAATCTAGCTCCCAGAAATAACTGGTGATTTACAAGTAACGGTATCTTTCCAATTATTAATCTTAATGTAATACTTCCTTATAAGAATCGATTATTCTTATCAAGAGGTAAGTAAATCATAAAGTTTTCAGAATTTGATACGTTCTGAAAACTTCATTGAATACATGTTAGCACTGCGCAAATATATGGTAATAATTATTTCCACATATACGGCTATTTTATTGAATAAAATGGCAACTGGTTATAGATGTAAGTACCAGTGTCGTTATCAAACTTGACCAAGACGACTGGTGTCACATTCATAAAGCTTCTTAGATCTTATAATATCATATCTTAATTCATAAATATACATCTATATAACATTTCCGCTTTTCCAATGGAACGACAGAACATAGGCAATGACATGTTTATGTCTCAGAAAGATTATTTTTGAATGATTGAACAATGAGAAATCCGGAGTTTGCGAACCTTAAAAAAATAGATAGTTTGTAAAATTCTCTGTTTAAAAAGTAATGGAAATAATCCAAGTACTCAGGTGCAGAGGAACACGACAGTAAAATTCATTTTAATAAAAAAATATTAAATAAACTGTTAATGTCTCTAAGTTGTTTTCACGGTGAATCACGGAACATTTCCTTATTAAAATAGTGATATATATTTAGTTGTACATGATACGTCACTGCTTTTAGTAATAATATAAAAGTTGCTGGTTTCAATAAAATAAACCTCTGCAATGATCTAGTGCTAGTGTTTACGCATCGGATGGGGAACGCCATTGATTCGGTCCCTGACTGTGTAAAACAGATACTGAAAAAAAATACTAGAAGGTTCCTCAAACATTCAGGGAGCAGTATACTATGATGACCATAGATGGTTTATCACATCATAGTGTTATTGTTTTCAGTCATAAGTAATAAACATTAATGGTTTTAATAGTATATACTTGGCTGTCCCCACCCTCGCCCACAAATGTCTTATACCTCTGTTTTTGTGTTGTTACATAAATTTATTTATTATTTAATGTGACGCTACCATTCTTTTCTGCCAGTAACCGATTACATGATTATCTCATTCGATATATTTTATTAGTTTATTAATTATACTTGTATTAAGTTTTTAATAAATGAAACAATTAGCTCTTTAGATAATAATTCGGTCAATGACAACGTCAGGATGATGGGTAAATTATAACAAAATTAATGCAGCTAACATCTAAGTTTAAATTTAATTTTATTTATGCGTATTATATTAATTTATAAGAATGACGTTTAAATTACTAATCACTAAATGCATTAATTTTACAGATCACATTAAATATCGTGCTACGTAGCATATTAATAAAAATGTGTGATTTCAAAATCTGGGATGACCAATTCAAGCAGCACAAGTGCGTTTATTTCTAATCAGTTTATAAAGCCAAGTGTTGCATTCATGCTGAAAATCGTGCACAATTACCTTTTTGTAAAAAGTGACTTTGGTACGAATATGATTTTTTTAAAAGCAAGCCGTAGTTTTTAAGAAATTATGAGATGATTTATTTGCTTAGTTGGTTTATAAATTCTACTATAAGCTTTTATATAAGTCTTAGATAAAAATATAAATTTAAGATGAAAAACTAAGAATATAATTAATATCATAGATAATAAAAAATATACAAGAAAAGGTGTGGGGTTTTTTTTTTTTAATGGCAAAAAGTGCAAGATTCAGATCCCCGCCAAAAATGGTTAATTCTGAAGGGTCTTACTCGCCACATAGTCATAAAATCTATACAAAGTCAAACATATATACAGTCATAGTATACAACGTCGTACATATGCAAAGACATACATATACAAAGTCAAACATATATACAGTAATAGTATACAACGTCGTACATATGCAAAGTCATACATATACAACGTCGAACATATATACAGTCATAGTATACAACGTCGTACATATGCAAAGTCATACATATACAAAGTCGAACATATGCAAATTCGTACTATACAAAGTCGTACATATACAAAGTCGTACATATACAAAGTCGTACATATACAAAGTCATACTTATACAAAGTCGAACATATACAAAGTCGTACATATACAAAGTCGTACATATACAAAGTCAAACATATATACAGTCATAGTATACAACGTCGTACATATGCAAAGTCATACATATACAAAGTCGAACATATGCAAATTCGTACTATACAAAGTCGTACATATACAAAGTCGTACATATACAAAGTCGTACATAAACAAAGTCATACTTATACAAAGTCGAACATATACAAAGTCGTACATATACAAAGTCGTACATATACAAAGTCGTACATATACAAAGTCATACTTATACAAAGTCGAACATATACAAAGTCGTACATATACAAAGTCGTACATATAAAACGAACCTACGCTATATATTATACAAAGTCGAACATATATACAGTCATAGTATACAACGTCGTACATATACAAAGTCGTACATATACAAAGTCGTACATATACAAAGTCGTACATATACAAAGTAATATCATACAAAGTCGAACATATGCAAAGTCGTACATATACAAAGTCGTACATATAAAACGAACCTACGCTATATATTATACAAAGTTGAACATATACAAAGTAATATCATACAAAGTCGAACATATGCAAAGTCGTACATATACAAAGTCGTACATATAAAACGAACCTACGCTATATATTATACAAAGTCGAACATATACAAAGTAATATCATACAAAGTCGAACATATGCAAAGTCGTACATAAACAAAGTCGTACATATAAAACGAACTTACGCTATATATTATACAAAGTCGAACATATACAAAGTAATATCATACAAAGTCGAACATATGCAAATTCGTACATATACAAAGTCGTACATATAAAACGAACCTACGTTATATATTATACAAAGTCGAACATATACAAAGTAATATCATACAAAGTCGAACATATACAAAGTCGTACATATACAAAGTCGTATATATACGAGGTATGTCCCAAAAGTAATAGGACGACCCTGTCGTTTTTGTATCTAGGGCGTTACATGCAAACCATTGGTATCAATGGATAGATCGGTATCTCTTCGATTGTCATGAAACATCAAATCAACTTTCAGTCATCATTAAGTTCATGCAAAAGTCACCATAGTAACGCGAGTTTAAAAGTACGGGAGACTTTGAAATTAGACGCCATTTAAAAAAAAAACAGAATTGCCCTGAAAAGCAGACAACTTTCTCAATATCGCGGTAAATGTTATAAAATAACAGTGGACGTAATTTCAGATCATGTGCGAATGTCGTTTAAAAATTCTACGTTATCGATAAACATTTGAATATTGTGCGCACTTGTGAAAGAACAAGTGCGAATTTGAATAGTAAAAATAATGGATAACGTCACGTCTAGTGTGGAAATTTGGAGTGTGGTAAAATTTTGTGTTGGGTGTAATATGACCCCACTGGATACTCGGAAGTTTATTTCACACAACTCTAAAACAGAAAGCATATCCTGGAGTCTTATCTATTGGTTGTACAAAGTGGTTTCCAATGTTGAGAGAAAAGTAACTAACCATCAGAGATCTGGACGACCGAAATATTGTGTGGTTTTCCTGGGATTCAAGTCAAATCTTGATGAAAAGCCCTTTCAGTACCTCCGGGCCATGTGCCATAGTGTACATTCTGTGGTTAGGATCTATGAGTCATTATAATATCGTGACATGTACCAGTAGTGGGTGCAGTACCACAAAAATTGTGTTTTGCACAGCGGTTCATAGTTCGAAAAAAGAATGAATTTCATTTACATGTCAACTTGACGTCGCACAAATAACGTCAAACTCCTCAGTACTTTGTTACATAAACATTTTGACTTGTCAAAGTTAATGTTAAATGGAGGTGTACGATATTGAAATTGTGCATGCTTATACTTTAAATATTGAAAAGTATTCATGCCAAGTCTTGTTTGGATTGAAACACTAAAAGGCATATTATTAATGTGTCCTATTACTTTTGGGACATGCCTCCTACAAAGTCATATATATACAAAGTCATATTATACAAAGTCGTACATATACTAAGTTACACTTATGCAAACTCGTACGTATACAAAGTCATATTATACAAAGTCGTATATATACAAAGTCACACTTATACAGAGTCATACATGTACAAAGGCATCCTTATACAAGGTCATACGTATACAAAGTCATACATATACAAAGTCGTACATATACAAAGTCATACGTATACAAAGTCGTACGTATACAAAACCATACAAATACAAATTCATACGTATACAAAAGTCATACATATACAAAGCCATACATTTACAAAGTCGTACATATACAATGTCGTACGTATACAAAGTCATACGTTTAGAAAGTCGAACGTTTACAAAGTCATACATATACATAGTCATACATATACATGGTCATACATTTACAGAATCGTACATATATAAAGCCATACATATACAAAGTCATACATATACATAGTCATACATATACATAGTCATACTTATACAAAGTCATACATTTACAGAATCGTACATATATAAAGCCATACATATACAAAGTCATACATATACAAAATCGAACATAAACAAAGTCATACATATATAAAATCGAACATAAACAAAGTCATACATATACAAAGTCATACATATACAAAATCGTACATATATAAAGTAATACATATACAAATTCATACATATACAAAGTCATACATATATACAATCACACATGTATAAAGTTATACATGTACAAAATCATACATAAACAAAGTCATACATATACAAAAGCGTACATGTATACAATCGTACATACAAAAAGCATATGTATACAAAGTCGTACGGATACAAAGTCATCCTTATACACAGTCATACTTATACAAAGTCATACGTAAACACAGTCATACTTATACAAAGTCATACTTATACAAAGTCATACTTATACAAAGTCGTACGTATACAAAGTCGTACATATACAATGTCGTACGTATACACAGTCATACTTATACAAAGTCATACGTAAACACAGTCATACTTATACAAAGTCATACTTATACAAAGTCATACTTATACACAGTCATACATATACAAAGTCATACATATGCAATGTCGTACGTATACACAGTCATACTTATACAAAGTCATACATATACAAAGTCATACATATACAAAGTCATACATATACAAAATCGTACATATATAAAGTAATACATATACAAATTCATACATATACAAAGTCATACTTATACAAAATCACACATGTATAAAGTTATACATGTACAAATGCATACATTTACAAAGTCATACATATACAAAATCGTTTAAAACAAAGTCATACATATACAAAGTCATACATATACAAAATCGAACATAAACAAAGTCATACATATACAAAGTCATACATATACAAAATCGTACATATATAAAGTAATACATATACAAATTCATACATATACAAAGTCATACTTATACAAAATCACACATGTATAAAGTTATACATGTACAAATGCATACATTTACAAAGTCATACATATACAAAATCGTTTAAAACAAAGTCATACATATACAAAAGCGTACTTTATAAAATCGTACATATACAAATTCATACTTATACAAAAATCATATGTAAACAAATCATGCATAAATAAAGTCACTAAATAATGTAAAACTGAAACTGTTAAATCTCGCTTTTATAGAATAAAGCATTTAAACAAAGGTCTTTTATTCTTATAATTGTACGTGTATAAGCTATTATTGAAACTTATACCATTGATTCGTTTTCCCCTCGTCTATTCCTTTAAAACACTAAACTCATATTTGCGTTATAAATGTATCAAAGGTACTCTTTATATTGTCTCATTCTCTGTAAAGTAATGAGTTTTTATGTTACATCGACGAAAACATTACATTGGTATTTGCTGAAAATCAATAAGGATAATGGTTTAGTATTCCAGCGGGATTAACTAAGACACTTTCATCAGAGGTAGTATACATTTTGAAAAGATCATACGAAAATAATAATAATAATATAATCTTCTGCTTTTTTTAAGCAAAAGGGTTTATATAGTATCATTATAATACAAAACATAATATATCTTCCTATATGTTGCGTTTATGTGTTATATGTGTAAGCCGCTGTCATTGTTTGCAGTCATCAATATAAAATCAATGTAAAAATGTTCGTTTAATAACTTTATAATCACATTCTCACTTGTCAATATCATTCAGGTCTCTCTACACAGATAAGCCCCTTTTTGTTACAGTAGCAAGTTTCTTGCAATTAAAAAAACTCCTTGAAATTTGGTTTCAAAAATATTTTCAAAATAGTTTATAGGGGTTGTGATATCTTACTGCAGATGAGTAAAGCAAAAGATCGAATTCCATATACTGGAATTGAACATCACTGGTGATAAAAGGTGACTTTTATAGGATATAATCAGATGCATATATGTATGAGCATTTGAGGACTTCTATTTCTATAAAAGCTCAGTTTGTCATTGCACTGTCATTAAAAAAACAAGCTTGTCAACTTACCAGTTGTTGTGCATTTTTATGAGCGGATACATTCCTGCTTTGAAAACAAACCCGTTTAAAAAGGATTCTATGTGGAAATTTGTTTTAACCGTGGAAATCCTATACCTTATTTTATTTAGAACAAAGAGGTAAAACTTTACTGTTAATGAATTGCAGGCAATCCATCACGGATAATTATAATATTAAAACTGTATTGTCTCCCTTGGTTTATATATATATATATATATATATATATATAATTATTATAAGTAAATTTAAGGTAACCGTTATTTAGTTCCTTGTTAGAGTTAGTACTGAGTGTATATTTTTAGATTTCATTTAGGGATTGAACCTACGACCTCTAATGCATGCAGCACGTACTATATCAACTTCACGACCGCCCCTGACAGTGACATTTGATTTATTTTGTATTATTACAATTTCATATATTTCAATTATATAAACATATATCTTCTTCCTCCTTCTCTTCATCTTCTAAATAATGAGCTGGGAACTTTCAAGATCATATTTAGCTCATCGATAAGATATGTCATGGTAATGGCGTAGAGTCTAAAAAGCTATTTACAGTTAATGTAAGTATACCCTCTGAGTTCTTGGTTTGTTACACATATCACATCCGAAAGCGGGATCTGAACTCTCCAAGTGAGTTGGCAGACATTACTTTAAATAGGAGTTGATCATTCTCTTGCAGTCTCATCCGAGGATCTTGCGCCTAGATACGATCATAATTGAATATGAGGTTACAGAGGAGACATATATATCAAAGTACATCTAGTTCCAGTAATGAGACAACTGACACAGTAGAACTCCCAATATGATTCTTTCTATTTATCGCTATTGAATCGCAAATTGTTATATTATTGTTTTTGATATTTTTTATAATATATAAAAAAGCATAAATGGGTTTAATATTTTTAAGATGGAGACAAGAAATTGAATACATGGGTTTATAACATCAAAGGTCAACCATGACAACTTAACGAGATTATATGACAAGCAATTGTAGCCTTATGGGTATTATCATTTATGATGACTGGTCGTGTTGGGGGTAATATATGGGCATGCTTATTGTAGAGCTAGTAATTAAGAAATTTACCAATGAGAAGGTAGTAACAAGTTAACTAATGAGAAGGTAGGAATAAGTTGACCAATGAGAAAATACAGTTTGATGCCTTTTACGGTAGTGTGGAAGGCAGAGCTTGAGAGAGGGAGTTTTAAACATATCTTATACATATTAAAACATATGTTTGTGAGAGTTTTAGGTGATGTTATGTTAACATGGTAGTTTTTGAATTAGAACTTAAAAAGAAACAATTATTGATAATTACAGAAACATGTGGATAAACTTGAGTTAAATGAAACCACCCCGAGTTTGAGTGTGCTATGTCACGAAATGTACAGTATGTTCATCATCTCTCCGTCTTTCAATGTCCGATTGTTATATCGAATACAATTATTGAATTGTAGTGCATTATTATCATGATTATATATAATGTGTACTCTTAACATTAAAACTACATATAACAATAACGCATATGTACATATAATTATGTGTATATTTTCAGTTACTTTTAGTAGAATTAACCATGAATAACATATTGTAAATGCTACGTCTTCTATTTGAGATACTAGTATACAAGATCAACCTTAATAACATGATTGTTTGCAGTATATGTAGGTGGCTATGGTATTTTGCCAGATTCTTATTTTGTATAGTCATTTTAAACAGATATGGACAGAAGTCTTGGGGACAAATTCAACGCTGTGAAAGTTAATAAAAATATTGAATAGCTGAAATTTTGAGTGAGTAGGTAAGAGCATGGCAAACATTTTTTTAAGAACGGCCCAATTCGTAGAAGCACTTTTAAGATTTGCTACTTTGTCTCGTTTGTCAAATGATCTGTACAGAACTCTTTCAACATAAAGTTAATAGCATAACTGTGCGGGACAGCAGGTGATAATGTTTTTTTAAGTTTCGTTGTTTAGCTAGTTGTAAAGAGATTTATGTTTAGCTAGGCAGTAATTTTGAATGTGTATTTTTTATCAACATTTAAATAGTTCTCTCCCGTTATCCCACATGTGTGTAAACAAATTAAAACAATATTATTGTGCAGAAAATGCAATGAATGGCATACACATAGTATATGTGACATACACATAGTATATGTAATCGACCGAAAGAAATCGAAAGAAACATATCTTAAGTTGGCAGCTTTCTGAGGGTGGTTAGGGAGAGAGCACATCGACATTTTTTTTAATTTTGGCCTACCAGTTGATCAGTTGCATGTACCAGTGGGTGATTTGACTAATATTAATACACATAATCTATATAGATATTCTTTAATCGGAAAGAACAACCAGAAAGAACAAGTTTACGAGTATCAACATTTTGCTGGAATCATTTTTCGTTAATGTACTTGATATAATGCATATACTACAAGTTTTATGTGTATTAATCTCAAATTATTATAAAAGTATTATTTCGAAATATGTGAACATATATACGTGTTGTATATATTTGACAATTATGACACTCTCAGAGTTTAAAGGAACATACAGTGATTTGTTATTGTGTCACTTTAAACTTTTTCTGAAACAAATATATATCTACAAGATGCAAATATGACGTAAGAATACCCATTAAGTTCTTTTAATTTTGGAATGGAAATTTTATATAATATTATACTTTATCGATATGATCAAAAGAAATATATAAATGTGTATTTTATAAAAAAAAAAAATGCTTATATTTTTTTGAAACTAGACTCAACGCTGCTTTTTTTTTTTAAATATACTAAATCTGTTTGAAAAATCAATACTCAAGTATTGAAATATGTATATGACCATCTGTTCACAATTGCTCGGATGTGTGAGTAGTATTTTATTTCGACATTATCATTTGTCCCTTTGTCAGTTAGAGTACATTTACATGTATGTATGTCTGTTTCAAAAACATCATTTTTACACCGGCAATTTTAAGTGGAAATACATTTCAGTTTCGTTTACACAAAGGTAACGTATACTGTTTAAATTTCTCCCTAAAGTAGAATGTTTGATTCAGTTAAATGTATACTGTATACATATACGATAGGTCAGTGTGATATATACCAGTGTGTTGCCTACGTGCGAGACGGCACGAAACTTGGGTATTTCAATTTTATATTTTACTTTCTGCGCAAATGGATATGTTTATCTGGACAGTATTTTTAACTAGGGGTTAAAGCCAGTGTACCACTTTGCGATTTACTATATAATAGTTTTTTAATCTGATTTAGCGCAATTTTCAACACATGACATATTACATATGGCATATCCAGTTTTATTGGTGGAGGCAGACCCCATTATGAACCTGAGTAAAAGCCACCTTCCTTCAACAAGGTTTTGGGTTTTTGGCGTGAGCGGGTCCAATTTCATTAAAGTCAGATCAACTTTAGGTTCTAAACTCTACGCACTTTGTAGGTAAGTGATTTTGAGACGGCGCCTTAGACCACTCAGCCTCAGAAATCCCCTGCAAATATGATTTGGATTGTGAATGAGTAAGCCGCTGTAAACCCTTATGAATAGTTTTCTTCATATATGAATGTCTACACTTTCTTTGAGGAATTGACAATTGTTTTTTGCCTATTTTCGTATATACATAGATGAGTATTTGTGAACAACAAAACATAAATGTGCAGGCATCTACCAAACCAATAGATTTTGTGTCAACCATAACTGATATAATATGGTTTTACATGCAACACATCTTGACCGGACGAACAATTCACATACAACTTATAGCTTTATATGAGTAGGATCAAGTTAAGGATTCATGACTACTCACATGCTATAAAAAGGGCGGATATAGAACCCCGTTGGACCATGAAGATACAGTGAAATTATATGTTTTTATTTCATAAATGGGGATAATTGAAATCACAACAGAAATTTCCGATTTTGGGTGATATTTTCAGATGCATATTCACAATGCATGGAGATAATTAACGATATTTTTAGTGAATAACCGTCAATGTAAAGACCAGACTACCGTGATCGCGCCTAGCTACATATATATATACAATATATATATTTATAGTATATACTGAAGGCCTATTATATTTCAATGTAAAATTTGTCCGTTTACATGATCCAAATGGACAATAATGTCTTGCTGAAGAAGCTGGAAATTCATACTCGATAGCATTATGTCATAAAAATATGACCACTTTGGTCGTCATATTTGACATAACATATCTGGAGCGAATGGGACACGAACGACTTTAGCAATAAGAGGTAAGTGATTCACATACAGCGCCTTACACCACTCGGCAACGTAGGAATCCACTACTGTATACACATTGTCAAAATGAGAAGGTTATCAAAAAGTTAACATCTATGTTCACGTTTCCTGTCATGGATAAAAACAAACTGAATGAGTTTTATGACACTTTAACGGCCAGTGTCATATTACGTCGGAACTGAGTATGAAACTGACAATAATGAATATGAAGATGATATTGGATAAATGGAAATAATGAATCAAAATATATTTCCGATTCAAAATTGATGCCAAGACCTCTGTATCTTGACATGATTTTGCAGCGTCTTTACCACATTTACACAAAACATATAGTGTGCATAGATGACATCATTTAATGAAGCGTCCTCCCATTGTTAGAAATGTTACACCTTAAGTTTAGTTTAAACTTATTTAATTAAAGTTATTAAGACTTAGACAATTCACGCCCGAACCTTCCTGGGTAGAACCATTACCAAGCCTACGCGTAAAAAGTGTCTAGCTCAAGGCCACCACCCGTAGCTGTGGCGGAGGATCGAACCTACACCCCTCCCACCATCGACTCGATCCTATCCACTTGGCCACATGCGCTAACACCATTTCAACAGGTATCTACAAGCTTTTGTACAACATACAATACAAGTTTGATGCCATGTAAATCTAATGCAAACATATCTAACAACAATACCACTATATACGCTCATGCACGTATTTCTACATTTTGTTTTCAATGTAATCGTAAATGGAAAGTAGATCAGCCTTTCCTAGTAGAGTTAATTCGTTTTCTGACAAAGATATGACACATATACATGTACTCATAACATGCTGTATGACTAACATGCCTTACATAAGGTTAAGTAAGCATTTATTTTTATGATTCGGTAATAGCCAATCTGGCATTGTATCCATGCGGTGTATAAAATAAATGAAAAAACAAAAATGATTCGTTAATTATAGTTATAATAACAATCGGATGATCAGGTACTGCTGGCAGAGCTGCCAAACGTGATAACGTTTAAAAAATGTCTTTGCCAGTTTTATTTTTGTGTAACTTCCCCTAAATGAGTTATCGATTTGATCGAGTTAACTGAATGTCATGGTCATGCATATAAAAAAATTAATTTAGATTTTATTCATTTCAATGATGCCTATATCGCCGAAAATCTATATCCTTTTATATGCACTGAAGGTGTTTTAATATATATTTACACAGAACATTAAACAGGTAAAATTATAAAATCATTCACGTACATGTTTTATTAAACTTAACGCTGTCATACCCACAGCAAGAAAAATACAAACATAGTGCGGTGAAGAGGTACAGGTCATGTACTGAATAAGTGCATTCAGTGACATATGCAGTTTTACGTAATAAAAGATGATTAAAAAGATTTGTGGATATTGTTTATTAAAGTTGGCAAACATATCTTATGGATACTGTTTTGAGAAGATGGATCTGATAAGGAGCGTGACCCTTATGAAAACTAAAACCCCTTTAAAAGACTAAATCCCGACTCCTCTGTCTAGGAAATGCTACATGTCTCCATTTGGATATAATTATCAATAAAATGACAATAATGTTGACTTTATTTGATGAAGCAATTAAAACCTCTGTTCCATTATACGAATACTAATATAAACTGCACAAGTCTTACATTGCCTTGATTGTTAGCACCTCATCTATGGTGATATAAAGTATTTTAGAACGAAATCCTTACAGTGTCAATACTTTGTATAATTAAAGGACATTACATAGTTAAGTTGCTAGCAATATGAGCATCAAATATTTATTTTGTGTATAAGGGATGTATCAACATTACATGAAGGATTTGTGCGAAACGCATCACAAAAAAATGAAAGATAAAAACTCAATGATATCATAGTAGAAAGTGATATATCACCATTTTGTAAGTTCAATATAAATCATAAATTACATGTACTTGGTTTGTAACGATTGATTACATGTTCAATTTCAAGTAAGTTGTAGAATTCTGTAATATACAGAGACAAGATACGTGTAACTGCATAATAACAAAGCTAAACTCACACGTATCGTTTAGAGCCTTCATGTTCATGATTTACTTTTTGTAGCCTGGTAATGCTATACATGTAGAACGGGCAAAATGAATCTTCATCTTCCGTTGATTGTTTATCACAAAATGGACACACCCCAAGCTCATAAGGTATTTGACTGTGTTTACCTGTTTCAAAAAGGGAACCATGTTTAATGAGTGCTATTCTGGTTTTAAAAGTAATTTCGAGTTATGTGCACTGTCAGCTGAATTTTAAGATGGCATAAATATGGATAGTGGCGACTTTTACCTGACTTAGTCAACTTATGACTCCATTTCTGTGTTTGAGCAACCTATAGAACACAGTTCTGATAAAAATGTGTTTATTGGATATACAATTGATCGTTAACGTTAATCTGGAATATATATATAAATTTTGAGTTGCAAAATTGTTATGCAAATATGAATGGAGTTTAACATCATTTTCAACACATTTCAGGTTTTATATGGCATATCCAATTTTTTTGGTGAATTGAGCCATCGTCCTTCTACAAGAAATTGGCAAACTTTCTAACATAAGGTTTTTTGAAGCGAGCGGGACTCGAACTTATGATCTTAGGCGGTGACCGTTTTAGACCACTCGACAACGGAGATCCCCTGCAAATATGATTTCGATTGGATTGTAAATAAGTAAGCCACTGTTCACACATAAGCTTATTTTGCCTTATATTTGAATGTGTGCACATTCACGTTGATATTGATCTATGAGGTATTGAGAAGCGGTTATAACCTTTTTGAGAATACAGTGTTTATATATATATATATGGAGATAATTATTTGTGAATAAACCAAGACATAAATGTACAGACTAGACTACGGCGAGTGCGCCTAGCCACAATGCAAACCATAGATACAATATCAAAGCGTCTGTCAAACCAATAAATTTGGTGTCGACCATGACTTATATACTATGGAATTACATGCAACACATCTGGACAGGGTGGACAGATTTACATACATGAACTGATAGCTTTATATGATCCAGTTAAGGATTCATGACTACTCACATGCTATATAAAGGACAGATTTATAAACCCGTTGGATCATATAAATATAGAGAATTCATAAATATTTAATTTCATATATTGGTCTATATATATTGTAGATCTATTATATTTCAATGTAGAATCGGTCCGCTTAATATGAAATCCGTACTCGAAGGAATTATGTTATCAAAATATGAACACATTTTGGCCCTCATAGAAAATGAACACCATTTAAATACCTGATTTAAAATGTAACTAAATATTTTTAAATCAATAATATAATTGGTTGAATATATTATTTAACTAGAAGACACGACATCGTGAGCCCTATAAAGCTGACTTTGTATAATGAAAGGTCAATGCCATTAAAATCGTGGCTATTGACTGAGATATGAACCAATATCATAAATCACAACGAAAGGGTACCGGTTTTCACCCATAACGGAGCGGTGCTGTATGTTTGAGTGTCTGTATACTAAACCAGACGGCTACTCATATATAATAAACATAACATGATCAGGGTGTCTTCAAACTGTGTTTCTTGCCAAGAAAAGAAAACTCATGTGATATCTGCTTGCCTAACATAATGACCTTTCAGGTCTGTTAGCCGAGAGTATTCATCCCACAATGATGGTCGTGTTTGTATATTCAAGTAATTATCCAGTGTGTCAGTTACATGTAGTTGATTTATGCTAACTGCATTCACTTGTTGACGGCATTGTGGTTATTAGTCCGGAGGGGACTATAGGTTTACCCTCCGTCCGTCCGTTCGTCCGTCTGTTGATATTAATGAAAAAAATAATCCAAGCTAGGTTTGTGAAAATTTGCATGTGGATAGATAGCAATAAGGAGAAATGTTATTTTATTTTTTCAGTCGGACAAAACTTGTGGTTGTTATGGCAACAAAATTGGTAAACAGGTAAACCGGTAGGGGTGCATTTTTAGTACTCCAATTCGAAACTATTTGGCAGTCCATATCAGAAAAGTCGGAATACTCCTACTGCCTAACACAGTTCAATAGTAATTAAGAATGAATGATTCATACGCCATATTATTTAAAGTAGATGTAATTTGAAACACGTCTCTAATAAAACTGAAACGATTAATTGCACAAAATGCAATAAAACACAGTTCACATATTAACTGTAAGTCTTTTTCGTATTTTAAATATATGTTGTCGTTAGACAAAGGTCATGTAGCAGTAATTCACTCATTGTAAAGTCTAAATGAAATCTTAAACATGGGTGAGCTTAAACCAGATTCACGGATGCGACTAAATTTACTCCTTCCCAGACGTCATGTTTTAGAACACAACATTGTTATCTTTATTGCTTTTGTATCATGTGCAAGTGTACACTCAGTTCGCCTCTAATGTTATCAATTTCATATGAAGAAACATCAGATAGTTTGTACTAAGGATATTTTAAAGATGTCATAAAATGTAGGAATTGAACAAATATTTCCTGATCCGGATGGTTTAGCTGCAATAGTAGTTACTGCTAGAAACCGATCATACGTGCGGAAATCAGTGATATACAAATTAAAAGTTTTGTGCCTGATTTATAGTACATGTGTGTTCGTTGCTTGGCATTTTAGTACTTCCTGTTAGCTGAAAACATTCTAAAACATTCACGATAAGAATAGATGTACCAGGTCCATGTGTACTGACATAGATTAGAATTCATATCGCATTAATTTTTCGATACAAACATGGCGGTGTTTTTAATGATTGTCATTGATTTGAAATATAACGCTAAGGCTGATTGTACGTAATTCATTAAACATGTTCACCGACCCTGGATAAAAGGTATAATAAACGAAGATCAATAATAACCTTAATAATACAAATGTTAAAGCGATAAATTGTACTAATGATTCAAACTGAATGAATCACTGTAGGTAAAAATAGATTCAATAATGTTAAAACCTGCCAAAGTTGTGTGTACTATCATTGTCAAACGAACAATTATCTTTGATTTAAATACGTTTTTTATAATGTAAAGCGAACCAGGAACGAAATATCCTAATAAATCAAAAACAACAACAGTCCAATTCACAAACTATATCCATTTTAAATCTAGTTAGAAAACTGTTGAAGCGGTATTTATTAGTTCAGTATATGATGTTGATGTATGTCTTTGATATTTTCGACAGGAATGGTTCCTATACAACGGTGAACGAGAACGGTGATCAAGACCAGCGGACAGCACAACAGGGTAACTATGACCAGGGTAACACGCGACAGGGTAACTATGACCAGGGTAACACACAACAGTGTAACTATGACCAGGGTAACACGCGACAGGGTAACTATGACCAGTGTAATTCCCCTTTAGAAGGTCCTCTGGTTGCCGTCACCGTCAGTGACATCCCAGTAACGGAAGGACAGAATCCCATCGAAAACACAGGGGACATAATTCGGATGGTCGAATAAGAATTCTATACAAATTTTACGCGTCACGCCAACCACAGACTTCCCAACGAAATTTGACAACATGGCAGGATTGTTTTTAAAATCAGTGTTTAAAATATACTATTAAACCGGAATAAATTTGTCGTTGTATGGTGTTTAGCGTCGTTTTCAACCATGTTTCATATCGGGAACGTATGGGACCCCAACCAATTCACATTATACTGATACAGGGCCAACCAGACCTAGAATTATCCTCTAAATGCTAAGCGCCAAGCTAGTACCAATAACAAGACTTTTATAAGACTCGGCCGACGGTCAACCCCATGATCTTCCGGACGCTTTATTACTATATCTCTGTATTGGTTTAAACATATTTATTCATAAATTATGTACAGCATATTCCACAACATATTTAGTAAAAGGATTGAAACGAAAGAAAATATTTCTTATATAGTTTCTCTCCTCAGTAAATTATACAAACATTTGTGTAAGGTGGTGAAGATTCATTAGATTAGTTTTGATATATTAACAAAATAGAGTTCTATAAAAGATATATGATTTTTACATCGATAGTTGTATGTCTTGTTAAGTTTTGAAAGAAAACAAAATTTTATAATTAATCATATAAATTAGAATTAAAAACAAAATAAACAGAAAAAAAGGTGGACGAGTTAAGGACTAAAGCGAGCGAGCCAAGGGAAACAGACAGCAACATATAAATTATTATTATTATAATTATAATAATTATTATTATAATTATTATTGTTATTATTATTATTATGATTGTCGTTATTTACAAGTCTACAGCTTTACAGCGTTGTTAGATAAGTTTTTAGTTTTCGTTATTAAAACGCTTACTCGAGAGTATATATTTGTGGACAGCTTTAAAAATTTCGACGTTTGTATTGTGGAGGAGATGAGGTTCTCCAAAGAGAAGTGTGTTGAGGGTAACAGTGCATATATGAGAGATTGATGCAAGAAGTGTAGCGCGTTCGACATGATAAATAGGACAGACGAGGAGGTAATGATTTGTATTTTCAATTGCTCCACATGTACATAGTGGAGAATTTTCAATATTTTTTTGGAATAAGTGTTGTTTCAGCGTGCTACAATTTGTACGAAGACGAGTATGCAAGACCTGACATTTTCTTGTGCCTGTGTAAAAGTGTTTTGATGTTTTGGTAAGATTTTTATTTAGCTGGTGCTTAAAGGCATTGATAGAAACGGCTTGTCTTGTTTCAATAGGTAGATTGTTCCAATCACGGACAACAGATGGCATGAAAGAATTATAGTAGAGCGCTGTTCTCGAACTTGGAATTTGTAGGTCATAACTATTTCTGAGATTATACGGGGAATTTTCACCTATTTGGGATGGTACTAGTGTAGATAAGTAGGGAGGAGTCATATGGTTTACCATTTTATAGAAAATAATTAATTTGTGTTTCGTCCTTCGAGTTTCTAGACTTTCCCACCCAACTTCTGTGTTTAAGTTATTAATTGATACAAGTTTTGTTGTTCCAGTTGCAATACGTGCTGCTTCGTGTTGAATTTTTTCTAACTCGTGTTTTTCATAATTAGTGCAGTTATCCCAGATTGTGTTACCATATTCTAACAGTGGTCGGATAAAAGATGTATATATTGTCTCCAGGGATCTTCTGTCAAGCTGATATTTCAGTTTTCTCATGACTTTAATTCTTGACCATGCCTTATCCATAATGTATTGAATATGAGAGTGCCAGGTACAGTTGTTTGATAAAAGTATACCTAAGTGTTTGTGTGATTGTACTTCTGATATTTGTTGGTTATGCATATAAAGTGGTGGATGGACGGGTTGATTACGTTTCCTAGATATAAGAAGCGATTCAGTCTTCGATGGATTAAAAGTTACAAGCCATTGTTTTGACCATTCAGTGATTTTGTTGATGTCGGAATTCAAAATTTGTGCAGCATTGTTTATATTGTTATTATGATCGATTATAAAGTACAGGCTTGTATCGTCTGCAAAAAGACGAATGTTAGATGCGATATCAGATACTATGTCATTAATATAGACTAAAAATAGAAGCGGACCTAAAATGGACCCCTGAGGCACTCCGGCCTTGATTAATGTCCAATCAGATTTGGTACCAGGCAAAACAACACATTGTTGCCTATCTTGTAGGTAGTCATTTAGCAAATTTATAAGTTGATTTGACATTCCTGCTGCTTTTAACTTGACTATTAGACCTTTGTGCCAAACTCTGTCAAAAGCTTTGCTTATGTCAAAAAATATAACGCGAACTTCTTTACCGTCATCAATAGCTTTACTGAACATATTGTACAGATAAGTTAACTGGTTAATTGTTGAATCACCAGGAACAAAACCAGATTGAAATGACGAAATAAAATTAGTATCACGAAAGAAATTATACATGTGTTTAAAAATAAGTCTTTCAAACACTTTGCCAATTACGCTTAACAGTGATATAGGTCTATAGTTATTAACCAAAGAAGGGTCTCCTTTTTTATAAACAGCGCATACAAATGCTTCTTTCCAGACTTTTGGGAAAACACTTTTGGTCAGACAAACGTTAAATAAGTTGCATAAAGGCGTCGATAATTCATTAGCTATTTCACGCAAGACGTAACTGTTGATATCATCGGGACCTGAGGCTTTGCCTGTTGGCAGTGTTTTTAGGATACTACTTACATCGTTAGGCGATAGTCTAATAAATGAAATGATATCATTGTTATCACTTGGTAATATGATTGGTGGTAAAATATTGTCATCATTAAGAATTGTCTGTTCCTGGAAAAAATTATTTAATATGTTTGCTTTGGTATTGTTATCAGAGACAATGTTTCCATTATCGTTCAGTGGTGGGACAGCTGGTTTATCATTTGAATTGATAAATGATTTTAATGTTTTCCACCAGTCCTTTGGCAAAAGAGACGGTGAATTTAATTTAGAAGCTAAATTTTCGTAGTATAACATTTTAGTTTGGCGTATAAGCTTGACAACGTCATTTCTATATTTTTTAAACCTGTTCCAACTATAAATTGAATTGAATCTCTTGGCTTTTTTGTATAATCTTTTTCTAACCCTAATATTGCGCTTTATTTCACTGGTAATCCATTTCGGCTCATGTGGTTTAATTACAACAGTTTTATTTGGAATATATTTGTAAGAAATTTCCTTTAATTTTGCAGATAAGTTGCTAGCATACACATTTATGTCGTCAGTGATAACATTATTCCAGTTTGTTTCGTTAATTTCATTCTTGAATGAAGCATAATCACCACGTTCATATTTCCAGACTTGTCTTTTAAAAGTAAATTGTTTCGACTTATTAAATTTAAAAACACCAAATATTGGACAGTGAAATCTAATATCTTGGTTTAAAAAAGGTTCTGCCACCCCACATGTTATCAAACTGATTTTGTTGCTTAAAAGTAAAATATCAATCAAAGATTTGGAGTTCTCAGTATAATGAGTTGGTTCAGTAATAGTCTGGTATAGACCTAGCTGTTGACATAAATTATCTATTTTTGTAGATGAAGTACTACTTAGCATATTATAGTTTAAGTCACCAGTGATTATAATATCCTTAATACCAGTATCGACTGCAAGGTTAATAGAATCTTCAATTATATTGGTGTAAACAGAACTAGAGCTAGGAGGTCTGTAGAATAATCCTAATAGTAAACGTTTGTTATTGAGTAATATATCGACCCATATACATTCAAGTGGGTTGATTTCAAGATCGTGTCTACGTTTGTAGTGTATTGTGTCTTTAATGAATAACATGACCCCTCCGTGGTTGTCTCCAATGCGATCTTTTCTTTCTGGTTTGTTAAAAGAAGGAAGCATCATATCATCAGTTGAAACAGAATCATCGAGCCATGTTTCAGTAAAAGTAAGTATATCAAAACCATATAATTCGGAGTAGATGATATCCAATTTGTGCTTTATACTCTGAACGTTGTAGTGTACTAACGACAAATTATTCGAAAAATCTAGAGCTTCGAAATTACATTGAGATGAGGTGGATTGAGTACTACTGACAGAGCTTGTATCAGATGTAAGTAGTTCAATGGGGCCTGGGTTTGGGTGTACATCTCCTGATAACAACAATATGACCGATAGCCAAGTTAGGAAAGTGATCGCAAATATCATAGATGCAATGCATTTAGTCAAGTCTATATTTTCTGTGTATGTTTTACCTTTGATTAAGTGTCTGTATGGTTGTACAATCGCAGAATGACATTGTGAATTCCAGTGTACATTAATGAGCAACGATAAAAGACACAATGGACATTGGTACAGTGACATTAACATTAATAGTTGCAACAACGCTGCAAACTTATATTTAATGCAGATCGACAGAGTGTTGGCGTCAGAGTACGTTTTCAAACTGGTCATGAAATTGTTGAAAGATAAATTAAAAACAAATCCGACACCAACACAAATGCGATCTTCAAGCACAAAATTGCATGACATTTATATGGCTCCATTTGTTCCCCCATCTCTCTCGCGGTAGTCCAGAACGTCCTAATCGAAGTGTATTTAAGAAAAAAATAAAAAGCGCTTTAAGAAGCATGTTTTGGTAAAAAAGAGGCAATAAATATTTTATATTAACTCATAATTACTGATCACGAGTGAGAAATAACTAATTATGTAACTTGAATGAAGGATAATCAACTGTAATCTTGATTCCCATCATCACTATAAGAAGTATCATTATCATCCCAACAATATGCATAATTATTGTGGTTAACATAGTGCTCAACAGTTTATATCTTCCTTCGATCGATATACATAATCTCCTACATCAACATAATAACCAATAGTATCATTATCATCCCAACAATACGCATAATTATTGTAGTTAACATAGTACTCAACAGTTTATATCTTCCTTCCACCGATATACATAATCACCTACATCAACATAATAACCAATAGTATCATTATCATCTGAATGTATTGTATGAGTACCTGATTTAACATACTAATCAAAAGCAGTATCCCTACATTATGCACAAAGACTTCATCATTACAATACTTATAAGCAACGTTAGTACTGTATAATTAAACACATCCAGCTTCATCAACAAAATAATGGTAAACATCATCAAAACATTTCGCTTAAATTCATACTCTTCATTATAATACTGATAAGAAACATCATCATCCCAACGTTATACTTCACCCAGCAATATAAGTAAGCAGCTTCATAAACGTATCTATGTTCACTTCTATCCCAAAATATTACATACTTATTTTCATCAACGTATTGCTCATGAGCTTCATCACCATTCCAACGTTGGACATGTTCATCTTTATCAGAAAAGATACTCATAGTGTATCACCATCATCCCGACAGTATACACCGTCGTCTATATCAATATATTATTTATGTGTATCATCATCATCATCGTCATCATCATCATCATCATCATCATCATCATCATCATCATAATAACCATTATCATCACCATCGTCAAAATATAATACTTTAGCATCTACATCACTATAATACACATATGTATCATCGTCATCCCAAACATTATACAGTGTCACCTACATCGACATAATACTCGTATATATCACCATCATTATCATCTTATTATCGTCATTTTACATATTATCCCTTTATCAACACAATACCCATATGAATCATCAATATCATCATCATCATCATCATCATCCCAAACAATATACATTATCGCCTATATCAACATTATACTCATAAGTATATATCTCATCATCGTCCTCATCTACTTCACCATTAGCAATAATCATCATCATCATCATCATCATCCCAAATAATTTATATCACCTACATCAAAATAATACTCATCAATACATATCTCATCGTCAGCATCATAATCATCATCATTTTCATTGTCAACAGCATCAACACCATCATCATCCCAAACAGTTCACATTATCACATACATCAACACAATATTCCTAAATATTATCATGATCATCGTATTCCAATATTTTACATTATCCCTATATCAACATAATACTCATTTATATCATCATTATTAACATCATCATCAACAACAACAACATCATCATCATCATCATCTCAGCATCATTATCATCAATTCAAACATTATACATTATCACCTACATCATCATAATACTAACACATATCGCCATCATCATCATCATCATCATCATCGTCATTTCAAACAGTTTACATAATCACCTTTATCATCATAATAATCATATGTAGTATCATCGACCCAATACACTACATTGACACGATATTGTCATCACATTGCTATAATAAAAATCACACACATTGACTCATAATTATGTATCATTTTTGTAAGTCATTTCCCACCGCCATAATAATCATTACCAAAATCATCGTTCCAAAATTATACACATCATGAAAATAGTAATAATTAATGTCAACATTCATCTTAGTAACTGCAGCCGAGCCGACAATGTTCATAATAATAAGCATTGTATACTCTGTATAAACACCATGAACAAGTAATTTATAGAACAATTCCATCAGTTCAATGTTATATTCATAATCATCTTGTTGACATCAATTTGCTAATTACAATTAATTTATCCATGCGTTGGGAAAGAGTTAATATAACACTGCCAGTATAACAAGCACGTATCACATGCCGGTCTTCAGTGCGCAGTATGTACATCCAGTCGCGGTTTAATTGTCTATCCATATACGGTAGTGTTTTCTTAAGCATACTGGACTTGGTTGGTCAAACGTTTATGTATAATGCTTTTAAAAGATTAGCAATGTAAAATGTCAGTAGTACACAGTTGACTTTGTCTATGCTAAATTCATAGATATTAGAAATATACATATCACTGAGTACATCATTTTGACTGTGAGAAAGGCAATAGGTCAGTTTCAGTCATAATCCGATGCACATTGTTGCGAAGATCCTTTATAAGAACTGTACCATCTGATGACCAGCAGCCCTATATAACTTTGGACTTCACCAGACAGCGGGCCTGATAAAGTAACGACCCTCGATAACGGGTTAAGTCCTCGTTGATATAGACTTTTGCATAGCCATGGTCTTTAGCGAGCTTCCTTTGATTGAAGAGCTTTTGTCGCGCTCGATATGTGGCCATCTTAACGATAATGTCACGTGGTCTTGATGCTTTTGTGCTTCCGACCCTGTGACTCCTGTCAATCTCATCAAGAGATATGTTGGCATTTACAGCCTTTGCCAGTTCAAGAACAATAGAGTCGGTAGATTCGCTTGGGGATTCCTTGATGCCTGAAACTCGAATACAGTTTCTGCGACTGTATTGTTCTGCTGCATCTGCAGCGGATTCAAGCTTAGTTATTTTGGACACGAGCTCCTTATTAGTTTGTTTAAGCTCTGTGTTTTCGTCCTGAAGCGCAGACAACTTTTCGTTGAGGCCCTTTACCACACCGTCGACGATAAAGGTGATCATTTCAGTGATCTGGTGTTGGAAGGTATTTCTTAAGACATCCGCAATACCTTTAATGTCGCCCTCACTCAATGATATTTTTGTTTCTGTTTCCATCGCAGAGATTTCAGAAACTTCGGATGCGTCGAACGAGGCTGACGATACTCTGTTTTTCTTAAGTTCAGTATCGAATTCGGGGGAGGAAAGTTCTCTCTTTTTCTCGTTGGGTTTGTTCGGCGTAGACGAGTCACTCATTATCTGAAGGGGACTATATCTTTTTTGAACAGTATACTATTTAAAAAATATAGCGTGACCTTGTATAGTTCATTCATATATCGATTCCCATTCACATAGAGACAAAGTCAATGTAAACAAGCATTGCACTAAAGGTGATACTGCAATAAAAGTACAGGTAGCTTCAGAGAATCGGCAAAAATGGCTCTCATGGAAGAAGTTGTGCGATCACATTTATAACCGGGTCGTCATCATTACTAGCTCAATCATTGCACGAAAGCTGCCGCCTCAAAAAGTTCGAAAACGTTACCAAATTACATTATTTCCTTCACCTTGTTTAAATTTTAAACACTCGCCGCCATTGATCACGTGATGGCATCTCTTTAATATCTCTGTATTCAAAGGAAACATAACTCTTGTAAAGATTATAATCGCGTGTACTACAAAGTCGAAGGCGAAGCGCATGCTTACGTTATTTACAACAAGAACACACGTTACACTTGGATGTTGACGTTTAAAAATGTGACCAACACCAACGATGTCCGCATCAACAGCAAGGACAGTAGCAGCGGCAGCGACAGGATCGAGAAAATGAACGTATATAGGAAACAACCCGGTCCATTAAGTCGATTAAGCTAAGGTCGGATCAAAACGAGAAATACTTTATGGGTTTTATAGTTTTTAAACACAAATCTGTGACTTGCATGGCAGAATGACGTCACGGTAAGCAAGTTTGAAAAATGACGCTCTGTTAAAAATTATAGAATTGTTTTTAAATAAGTAGTCTAATTTTCACTAAAAAATTATAAAAAAAAACCTGCGAAAATAATTGCAATAATTAACTCTATTGACTAGCGCAAAAATTTTCATAATGATATGCACAGAAGAAGATAATACTGAAAAACAAGATAATTTGCTGAAGAATGTCGGTGTTGGCGATTCAGGAGAAAATGCCAATATTTCGACAGAAGGTCGCTGCTACGAAATTAATGAGGTGAAATCTATGAAAAAGAAACTAGCAGCATCAGAAAATGCAAATATTCAGCTAACCGAAACAGATGGAGGTGTGAAATTGGCTTTAAATGCTGGTATGTATGAACTTTTACGAGATTCGGCGGACACATTTTTCATGTCTCGGGAAAACGGATTAAACTGTAAAAGGGTTCATGTAACTGACAAAGCTGGGCACCAAGTAGAGACTAGATACAATGTCTCTTCGGGTAAATCTGGACACTATACAATGAATATGTATCGTACTAGGTCGTCCTGTTTGGTAAATGGAAGAAACACGACTCAGTTCTTACAAGATGATTTACTGAGAATATTCACTGTTATTGAACAAAATGTATCACTTGAAAATTGTTCAATTGATGATTTCAACATAAACGTGCGTAATATGAATGTTCAATATTTCAACACACGAAATACATCAGAAATGCATGCTGAATCATCAAAGCCCCTGTGTATACATGGACCGGAAAAAACATCTGATTTCTGTTCAGACTAGTGAAATTGAATCGGTGAAAACATATGATACTACATGCATCAACATCAACTGTATCGATGCAAGTTCTCAAACTGAAAGAAATGAACTAAGCAGTTCAGTGTATCAAACAGATAAGTCATCGCAAACTTCATAAAACTACATTGTTGACATTTTAAGGTTAGTGCATGCTGAAATTTCCGAAATGAAATACCAAATGTCTAGTCACATTATTTTCACAAACAACAAATTTTCACAGATTAGTGATGAAATCGTAAGCATGAAAATACTTTTCTTGACTCAACATGCATCAACAGATCAAACTGTGGAGGAGATATCGGAAAAACAAATTGCTATTAAAACGGAAGTACAGAGAGAAAATGTAAATCGCCAACAGCGTCTTCAGAGAATATTTGATAATTTGAAAACTGTTCATGAAAAAAGCAACCCTGATCGCATATCAATGTAAATGCCGAATGAGATCAGAGATATTTCTTCCGATAACGACACACAATGCAGCATCTCAGAAACCGAAAGTAATGCCACTTTTCAAATCAAAGCGACAATAACCGTCAACGTAGCAATTGGCAAACAGTAGTCGCCTCGTTGTAACATGTCAAGGGACAATAGAAAGCTGTTAAATAATAGCCAGACGTATACCCTTTCATCGATAAAAACAACTAGAAATGAGATAAATCACGCGTCCCGTATAGAGATAGGACTTTAATTATTTCCATCTTAAAAGGGATCCAGCGTCCAGGACTGGATGGAAATGTTGATTGCTATCCATGCAGTTGCGCAATTATTACAGATATTGCATATGAATTAAATAAAATGCACATACAACAATATAAAAAGTCATCATTTTCGTTGGCGGAAATGACGTCAATGGCGGCAAATTGGCTTATGCGTCGCGCGCGGAGCTGATGAAACTTACGCGGAATCTTCAACGTCAACATTTCAGGATATATCTATGTACAGTGTCTCCCAGGCAGGACGAAGATGTATCTCTGTACAACAACAACATCAGGAAATATGTGCTGAAACTTGGGCTGACCTCATTGACATTTATCAATCCTTTATCTACGGTGATGGGAGTATGGTGCGGCACTACTTTGTTCCAGATGGTATACATCTCAACAGGTTTGGCACTAAAAAGTTGGTTGCCGCAATAAACAATGTCGTCGAAATAATAAAAAGCCGACGCATGGATGAAACTCACAATGGAAACAATTATCGCGCTAGTGATACTATGCGACGAAGACAACTAAACTTCCGTCAGAGAAATGTACAGAGAACCGAAAGCGGACGTCACATAGACAATCCAATGCAAAG
This sequence comes from Panopea generosa, assembly GCA_029582155.1. Lineage (NCBI taxonomy): Eukaryota > Metazoa > Mollusca > Bivalvia > Adapedonta > Hiatellidae > Panopea > Panopea generosa. The sequence goes on from CM055907.1 coordinate 35,266,363, forward strand.
TGGCTGCCACGATTTCACATGGACCGATGGAGAGCAAACTGGAAGTGATATGCACATAACACACCCTATAAGATGAAACTACGTCGACTGGAACAGTCAAGCTGGATTCGGAAGACAGTTGTACTGTGAGAATTGTAGTCGCTATAACCATATGATTGCAGATTGTAGTCTACTAAGACGCCGGTAGGGAAGCGACGGCAAACACTCACATTCGCTGATATGTAGTAACAGATATGACATTTTAAACTATATCTGCTTTGATTGTAATAGTGTAGAATGTACCTGCAAAGACAACAAATTTGAATCAACCTTAAATACACGTAAACAAAAGAATTTGGGCCAGTTTACGAATCAAAGTGAGTTTGTCAAATTAAATAATATAAGTACTTATTCATCTAATAAAAGTTTGCTAATTAATGAAAAACAGATCACACATCGTACTGTATGTCAAAACACATGCGAGGTTGATAATTATGGATGTAGGGATTCGTTATCTTGTCTAGTTTCTTGTTTATCATCTTTACATGAATATATGTAAAACAATACTCATAATACTTCTATAAGAGCCATACCAGTCAATATATCTGCAGGATCAGATACTGTTAAATTGAATAGGCCGATACAGAGCGATAATACGGTGGAAAATGAAACCATCAGCCCAAATACTAATGCTGATGATTATGTTGATTTCACAACCCGATATGATAATAGTGCATCTTCAAATGCGCATTTGCATACATCAATCGTGTTTAATTATACTACTAAGGGATTATACATTGCTAATATAAACATACAGCATACACTTCGAAAACTTGATGAAATCAAATACCACCTTAGTCAATGTAACTCAACTGATATCTTGGGAATTGGTGAAACATTTTTATCACCAAGTATTGAAGACAATAACATGCAGATACCGTTTTCAAATCGAATGTAAGGACAGGGTTATTAAAAGAGGTGTTTAAGTATATATAAAGTATAACATTCCATATCGAAGACGTTGCGATTTAGAGTGCGATGACATAGAATCAATATGTATAGAAATAAAATATCCAAATAGTAAACCGTTTTTACTACACTTCATATATAGAGCGCAAAATGAAATTCAATCATGGATCTGTCTTTTGAATCAATATTAGATAAAGTCGATCACTTAGATCTAGAGATTTATATGCTTGGGTATTTCAATATCAACTGTTTATTGGATACTAATGTTGAAAACTATAGTATAAAAAGATGGAATGACATTATTGGGAAATTTGGTCTTACACAAATGATTAAATCACCAACTAGAATATGTAAATCCAGTTCTAATATTTTAGATCACATATATACAATTATGTCTTATTTAATATCAGAGGTTATAGTGCCCGTATACAGCATTAGTGATCACTATCCTGTTTATTTTTTGCACGGCGCATGGTTAGTATAAAATCGAAAGGAAATTGCCATGACACAATTAAGTACAGATGTTTCAAGAAATTCAGTGAAACTATATTTTTGAATGACTTAGCCAATTATTCTCTTGATGTTATTGAATACATTGATAATCCAAACCAAACTCTAACTCTGTTATATTCTATAATCAATTTGGTTCTTACTAAACATGCTCCTATGAAAGAAAAAAGAGTTAAATATGACACCCAACCTGGTTGGTTTGCGAATGAGATTAAGGAAGAAATGAGTATGAGGGATAAATTACACAAAAACAAAAGGTTTGATGAATACAAACAAATGCGAAATAAAATATCATCACTGATTAAGAAAAGTAAAAAGAATTTCTATAACAATGTTATTAAAGATAATAAACGCCCAAGTTACTTATGGAAACACGTTGAAAGTATTGCGAGTACAGGTAAAGGAAATGAACATGGGCTTTTTATACCAGACACCTTAATGATCAACACACAACATATTACAGGACAAAAACAAAATGCATGGTAATTGCTACGGATTACAAGTTAAAAAATAAAAAGGAACTAAATTTAATCATTAACAATGTGTTTGTAGAAAATGTTGCCACTTAGAAATTATTAGGTGTTTATATAGACAATACCCTATCATGGAAAACTCAGCTTACTAAAATATGTGCCAAATTAAACTCAAAAACAGCTCTTCTTTAAAGAATATCATATTATTTAACAAATGATATGAAAGTACTGTTTTACAATGCCTACATAATGTTAACATTTGATTATTGTTGTATTATTTTAGGAAAAGGAAACATATACAAAATACAATATATAAATCTCTGAAAACAACAACGAGAATAATACTAAATAATAATTAAGCCATTGAAAACAAATCCTCAAGAAATGTTCAATAAATTGATATGGCTTCCATTTCCCAAAAGATGTTTTTATCACACTGCTGTTTTAGTATTTAAAGCTTTTTAAAATATAGCACCACCCTATATATCAAACCTTTTGACATTTTCAAATAATATATCATATAACTTACGATCTATTGATAGAAAAGATCTCGTTACTCAAAAGGCTTGCACCAATTATTTAAAAAATAACTTTAGTTATACTAGTTCACTAAAATTGAATGCTATACCAGTATCTATAAGATATCTTTCAAATATTCACTCATATAAGTGTCAGTATAGAAATTACCTTCTCCAATCACCTAATAAATGATTTTTGTTATTGTTTGAATAAAATAAGTATAAATGTTCAAATATATAAAGGCTATTATTTGCATGCTTTGCTTAATTGAGTGTTTGTCACATGTATTTATACATTGTAATTTATAATATTATATTGTAATGTTTTAAACGTTGTTGCAGAAGGCCATATTGAAAATATGAAGTATACCTAGAATTCAATTGTATTATGTCATAATGTGTTAAAGGTATTATTATTATTATTATTATTATTATTATTATTATTATTATTACACTACCAAAGAATAATATCATTTAAGACTATCACCTGTTTGAAATATTGTTATAGCCAAAGTGGGTACATTACTAATACTATATCAAAGAAACTAACCGATTTGTATATTCTCATTTATGTTTTCCTGTCTTGTGTTTAATTGTACTACATTGCTTCGATCGTCGAACTCTTTTACTATTTTCTCCAGTGTATAAAAGGGTCAAGTTGCATTAATTATTTACTAATCTGATTGTCTTACTGGAAAATAAGACAGTTTGGGTGTGCAAATCATACTTGTAAATTCTAAACAAGCAGTCTGGAGATTCTGAAAAGCCAAATTAAAACTGCATCGGTGAATAAATCAAACAACAGTATGAAATTATTCACAGTAATGTGATGTGCGGTTAGAATGTACAGCAAAACCAAAAATTCATGTCCATAGGCACTGGACTTCAGAAACTCCATTTATCAAATTTTTGGATTTTTCGAAACTGCAAGAATAAGATGTTGCCACTAACGTGGTCATATCCCCCGCCACCTCGTTAACCCTTAGATGCATTTCCAGAGAATTGATTCAAATTATGCAAAATGAAAAAGTCGCCGAGCATATAAATCACATGTATATGCCACAAACTGAAATACGTAGCCGACTGTTTTATGACAGTGTCTTGTCCCAGTGGGCACTGGTGTGATGTTCTAAATCGAACCATAAATATGTAAGTTATAACCCCAAAACAGAAGAAAAACTATCTTTGGCGAACAGACCCAACCCATTCGCATGACACATCGTCTTGGGCTGGTTAGCATTTGTGTCAATTTATTTAAAAATCCAATGACTATAAAGAAGATACGGCCTGAACTGCAGTGGACAGACGGACGGAGCTGTGACCTTGATCTTTGAAGAACAGACCCAAGCCATTCGCATGACACATCATCTTGTCCTAGTTACACATTTGTGCCGAGTTATTTAAAAATCCGATAACAACTAAAGAAGATAACGTCTGGACAGCAGCGGGCGGACGGAGCTGTGACCTTGACCTTTGACGAACAGACCCAAGTCATTCATTCGCATGACACATCGTCTTGCCCAAGTGAACATTTGTGCCGAGTTATTTAAAATTCCATTCACAACTAATGAAGATAAGGTCAGGACAAGAGGAAACACAGTGTTTACATTGGATTACCAAACACTTGACCTTGAGCTATGACCTTGACCTTTGACGAACAGACCCAAGTCATTGGCATGGCACATCGTCTTGTCCAAGTGAACATTTGTGCTAAGTTATTTAAAATTCCAATCACAACTAAAGATTATACGGTCCGGACAAGAGGAAAGACAGTGTTTACATTGGATTTTCAAACACTTGACCTTGAGCTATGACATAGACCTTTGACGAACAGACCCAAGTCATTCGCATGACACATCGTCTTGTCCTAGCGAACATATTTAAAATTCAAGTCACAAAGGATATATGTTGCGGACGCACGGACGCAGCCCATTTCTATATATCTCTGCTCCGCTCTACGAGCGGTGGCGGGGAATAAAAAGATCAGTAAACAAGAAGGATATTATCATCGACCCCGTAGTTGAAGAGGATGGTGCAGTATTGATGTTGAAGATTTGTTTAGTTTGCAGGCTGAGTGTTGGAAATTTTGAAATGAGAAAGAATAATAACAGTCCAGATTTGCTTGTAATGCATCATAAAAGATGTGTTAATTTTCTTGAATATGCTTGCTGAAAATAAAATATAGATATATGTACCTGATGGTCGTTACATGCAAGGGACGCTACACCAGGTCATTTTAACGCTCGTAACCGCTTGTTCAAAAATTGTATTTAGAGAGTAACGTGCATTAGATAAGGTACTATCTTCTGCCATCAATTTGATCAAACAACAAAATATTTAAATCTCTCTTTCTCTCTCTCTCTCTCTCTCTCTCTCTCTCTCTCTCTCTCTCTCTCTCTAAAAATGAAGCAAACAGAAAAAGTTAAAATCTAAATACGGTTTAATACCTGTAATACAGTAAGTTTTATGTTGAAAACAAAAATATAAATCAAAGAATACATGTTTCTCACTGCCATTAATAAAAAATGCAAAATCAAACATATTCCAGCCTAAGCTATGGGATAAGTTATTTCGAAAGACCACTGACATTCAGTGTCACTGCCTCCCTTAACTAGAAATTTGCATATTTGCAAAATCAAATGAGGGTAAAACAAAGAAATTCTGATGGTCCAATGGAACTGTACTACATGCAGAAGTACTGATATGGAGGGACGACAGAAGCACAAGGGTGTATGGGGTGCAGTGAATATAAAAGTAATATATTATTGTGACATCAACATCTTCAGTTCAAATCGGATTGGTATTCTGCGGTGAACGTGAATTGTCCCGCTTACTGTTTGAAATTATATTAATATGACATGATCATCTTCAGCTGTTTATAGAAAATTGAATGAATATACTAATCCAATGTGAATTGTGCTTACTGTGTTGATGAATATCGGACGGTTTGACATCTATATATTTGCAAAAGTAATGAGACAAAGATAGGTTATCCCAGTCATTCAAAATCAACAGTTTCTTCTCAAATGAGAGGAATACCTACAGTTGTTATAAACTTATATTCGTTAACGTAATATTGATGAATAGCTTATATAATCATATACTGTTATCATTGGGATATTTGGTGTTGACTGTGTGGTTGAGCTCGTGGAAGATTGACTTGTTTTAATGAATTATATCGTAAAACAATGATTATTATAAGAGTGATTAGAGTAACTAATCATCTAGCTACCCTTGATGGCATAAAATTATGCTAACTATTCAAACAAACAATCACACTGATTTCATGAAGGAGTTAACCAAAATAAGTAGATAACAGTAAATTACATTTAATAAAGGACAATGACATTTGTTTACGTTTAGAAAACATTTTAAAGTAACAAGCACATGTACTTTTGACATCTAATAGAAAATAGATAATAGTTTCTTTACAACACGGAATTCATCAAACATAAATAAGCGCATTATTCTACACATATTTAACTTTGTTGGCCACGTGTAATGGAAATAACGCAACCTTATCATATGTTGTCAAAAATCTTTGAAAGATCTTTTTAACAACCGTTTTAACACGCTTTATCTGCATATAAACAAAACTATGGATGTCAAGCAACATTTCTTATAGAAATATATATATTTTTTATAGAAAGCAAGTGTGTCTTCTGTCTTGGTGGATAGCTATTATCAAAATGTCTTTAATTGACTTCCGCATTACCTTTAAAATTTGCTTTTAAAACTAACAAGTTATGATGTTGCACAGACTGCCATTCAACTAATAAAAAGTTAAAGACAAGTTCATAAAATACCTTTATTTGTATCATAGCATTTAAATTATCAGACTGAGTGGTAAATATTTTATCCTAAAGATATCGGACTTAAAGGTGATGGCTCTTTAAAATAACGAAAACGCCCGAACATGTTGGCGAAAATTAATGAGTTCCAGGTAAATACTTACTTACAATATTGTCCGTTTTACATTTGAGAACCATTCATTTGTAAACATATTATCGACTCTGTATCCTAAATACAAGTAAGACATGTATATGTACTCAATTATGAATTGTTTGCATTCGAAACGATAATTACCTATACCGTTCAATTGTGAACTTGTCCAATAATCAACGAACTTTGAATCGACTGTGCATACATGTATTCATGTTTGTAAACCGCAGCGGTGGTAGAGCCTCGCATGCGGAAGGTCGTGGGTTCGATCTCCGGGCGGGCCGTATCAATAACTTGAAAAATGTTACTAGAAGCTTCCCCACTTGGTGCTCAGCATTAAGTCGATAGTTAAAGGCCCGGTGTCAGTATAATGTGACTGGGTGGAATACCATTTCATGTATCAGCGGCATGGTACTCAAATGTTGCAGTTCTCAGAATACTGTCTCAAGTAGAAACCGTTGCAGGCAAGACATGCATATGTACTCAAATGAGAAACTATCAGCTTCAATTATGAATTGCTTGCGTTCGAAACGGTAATTACCCGCTAGTTTTGTATTAGGAAGAGAAACACTATCGATAACGCTCGATAAAGTCATGTGTATTAAACTTGACAATAATTTATACAATGGCTATACCCGTAATACGGTGTTTAATTTGATGGTAAATTGCCGGTTAAATTTTATCAAAAATCTATTTTGAGAGAGTATTTTAAGTAGTGAAGTCGACCAGATTAGATTTGAATGGACTATACTAAAATCGCCATGTTTTAACGCTGTCAGATATGGTGTTTGTTATGCCTTGTATAATCAAAATGCATAAATGTATACATCTATCCTTGTACCTCAAAAACTAGTAAAAATGTATGTATTTTAATTATAAGTATTTTTCACTAGTTAGAGGTGCGAATGGAAACTTCCAACCCGAGGAATAACTGTTTTAGCAGTAACGAGGCTCGACCTCGACCTTGAATACTGACTCAACCCAGGAAGACTTCGAGTAGGTTAATGTTCTTTCATATACTTCAAAAGATAATGCGATACATTAAATTCGGTTACGTTTATTTGAATACGAATACACCGTATCTCTGAAATGGTATAATACAACTCTGAAGTAATGATTTCACAATACTGGGGTTATTTGCTATTTCGCAACTTTTAGCTAAATTTTCTGTAATTTGATCAACTGTGATAATTTCGTGTATATGTGATACGGTTGCTTTATAACTTTAACTGCGATAGCAGGTGTATCTGAATAACACAGCAGTGAAATATCTAACTGTTCAGCTATGGTAGAAACATTATCAAGATGTGCTTAATGTGTTTATATGTTTTATCAATACGATCCTTAATCTATTTATGTTTAAAATTGTATAGTGGCAAATGGTGTATAATTATAAATAAGTATAACTTTTCAAGATGTATTATTCATAAATCAAAATCGAGTTCGAATCCATATATGTTCGATTGTTTGAGAGTACGGAGTTACCAACACAAACACATTTGAACTTTCACCGGTTCTCTAAGTCTGAGATATAAAATGCACAAAACGTCATTACCTCACACCTAATATACACTGTGTAGCTTGTTTTCTTTTCAATTGTTTAGTATAACATTGATAGTGTTATCATACATTTTAATATCCGACATTTAGAATATAAAATTTAGTAGACATAGACAGGGCACCAATGTCTATGACATACTGTATAACTTTTACAGAGATTTTATCTCAACGAAAAACATGTTCTTACATTTCATCTCCTTACAAGCGATCAATTAAAATTGTTTAACTGTTTGAAAACGATCACCCTAATCTTCATACCTTAACAAAAATAACAGGAAGTGGTGCATTGTAACTGTAAACTATTGATATTACAATTATCGCTACTGACGTATATATAGATGTATCCGTACATATAGCTATTCCAGACACCGTACATAACTTCCCAGGATAAGTGTGTAGAGTATTTACTTAATACAATTAAAGTGTTTAACCTTAAAAACTTGACATACTCAAAGATAAGATTATCTTTAATACAGGATGTGTAAAGATGCTTCGTGAATATCTCAGTTATTTGCTAGATTTTTTTCACATATTAAGCAATATTTCTATCTGCATTTATTTATTAAATGGTACGGTATTTTATAGGAATTCTCACCAATAGTCTTTGTTATGTAGAATTCGTTAGTGATCAATGTTGACTAATCCTGCGACACAATATATATTTTAAGATGTATTGCAATACATAGGTTTTATAGAATATACTACAATATTATTAAGATGTATTCTAGTAAAACTGTTACAATACAATATATATTTTGAAGTTGTATTGTAATATACAACTGCAATACATAGCCATTTGGAAAATGTATCGTAACCAACAGCTGCAATGAAAGAAAACAATTTAAAGATGTATTGTTATGCACATCTGCAACTGCAACGAAATATACATTTTGACGATGATGTATTGTAATAAAACAGTTGCAACCTACAATTTACCTTTTGAATTTGCATTGTAATGAAATATTTTCAGTCCAGTATATATTTTGAAGATGCATTTAAATGTGCAGCTGCTACCCATAATGCATTATGAAGACGTATTGTAATAAACAACAGCTGCATTCTACAATATATTTTTGAAGATGGTGTATTTTGATAAAAATGCTGCAACCCAAAATTGCTTTTTTGTAGTCGTACACAATACAACAACTATTTTTAAAAGACCCTTATAATAACAGTTAAAGGGCAATATACATTTTGAAGACATAGTGACATAAAACTTTTGCTACACAATAGAAATTTTGAAATTAAACAGCGGCCTAAACAAAAATGTTTTAGAGATGTATTGTTTTAAGCAATTGATAAACAATATACATTTTATGTGCTATTGAAATAAAACAGCAATACACTTATATATATGTTGACGATGTATTGTTATAAAACAGCTGCAACACATTTGGAATACAATATACAGTTTGGATATTTATCATAGTGAAATTTAGGCCAAAACATTACATTGTGTACTTGTGAAAGTTGTATTGTAATAAAAAAAAACAGTTACAGCACAATAGACATGTATTGTAATAAACAACTGTAACGCAAAACTGTGTGGATAACTTAAATACAGTTTCAAATATAGTAATTTTTGCACAACTCTTTTACAAATCATTATTTTAAAATTATTCATTTAAAATTACGCTTTTCATAACATATTGAAGTATGTATGTGTTGGGTATCTGTACACTTCCTTATTCTGAATTCGGACAACCAAACTTCCTGATTACTGTATTCTGTTTTTTCCCTGTAAATACGCGGATATGACGTTTACCCCTCCCTGTTGTCCACCGGATGTTTATCAATTGAACTCCGTCTGCATATTATAGACCTGAATATTTCGTTATCCTAGATAATTAAAGTGTGACCCATGTGACCAAATCGAACTTCGTTTACATTAATTAGAACATAATGATAAACAGAAAAGGTCAACACCTGTGGGCTAAATAAAATGTATCATTGAAAATCCCGGGTATCTCGTATCAAAATTTGATTAGAAATATATTTTATTGTTCATATACTAATAGTGATAATAATAAAAATAATAATAATGTCTATATTTTGAATAGGTAACTCATTATGATTATATGTGCAACACCTATCTACCACCACAAGGCCTTGTTTAAAACATATAATACATATTTAATATATTTAACATCTGAAACAACCATACTCACATACGTATAGATAAAGCAGATGTAAAGCAGTTACCTAAATGTTTTCCAAAAATATGGCTTATACTGATGCATGCCAGAGTAGCTTAATAATTGTGTAATACATTGTATAGTTTAGAAAAACACTCCCAACTAGATTACGCGAATCAATTACTTTTAATCAATTTAATCTACTTTAATCTACCAGATAACTGAACACAGTTCGCAATGAATGTTTCCGCCAACCAGATTAAGAAGTGTGCAATGTTTCATGGATTGATTGATTGATTTATTGATTGATTGATTGATTGATTGATTGATTGATTGATTGATTTATTGATTGATTGATTGATTTATTGATTGATTGATTGATTTATTGATTTATTGATTGAATATTTAGTGTCATTTTTATGCGATCGAGGGCTAACAGACGATCAGTTAACCTAACCACTGTTTCCTTGGATTAATCAAAGCACATGTCTCTTCAAGTATATCAGGAAAGCCATCTTTTTCAATGTTCAAGTTTGTATTTAGCTTAGTTTTCATTAATTTGATTTTGCTGGATTGTATAGTTTTTGAAGCTCTTCATTCCGCTTACTGGGTACAACCAGTACTGAATGTTGTTTAATGAGAGTAAAATGACCTGATTTCGTATTTATAAATCATTTCAACTCGAGTATTAAAGCAATACCTAGGTTATATGTCTTACATTCTCATTTCAAACACACAATACCATGTGATATGTTTTACAGGTTAACAGACTGTCACAACATATCCCATTTTCTCTCTATCACATGGTGAGGATAATCATAATAGCGAAATATCGTACGATGAATATGTTCGACATGTATATCTTCAGGATATTAACTGACTGACAATGCAATACTGTATTGATATCATTTATATCGGTTGTGTTTACTTATTAATGTAACAGTGAGATCAACAAGATGTATATTTTATCAGTATGTATAATTACTACAATATATTTATGTATATAAGTTCAGGCTCTTTTCATGTGAATTCAATATTTGTACAGAAAACTCAATGTAAATGTTTCTTTTAAAGTTTCGAAAGATAGCATTGACATATTCCAGAAATTCTCGGAATAGCTAGATACATGTATCATGTTTTGCATAGTTTCTATGAACTGAGACTCTATGGACAGTTCCCAGAACATACCAGTTTCCGTGATACATCTCACATACCAATTGATTTTGTACTGTTCTACATATAGAGACATGCACTCCCGGAACACTGGATACATAATCAATGGTTCTAAAAGTGCCTTATTCCCAAAGATAGTCCTCTGTTGGTCCAAATATGCAGAAAAAACATGGGGTTGACCAGGTTGCTTTTTTATACAATTTCTATGGTTTGATGACACCCCTTCATTTTTGACAATTCTGCCCATTTGTTGCAGTGTATCACTTCGCATCTTTAAACTGTTATAGCATCATCAAACAGTTCCCAATGTCACCCAAACTATGCAGAAATCATGAAAATGTTCCAATGTTCCCATATGCACAACGAAATATGACATTTTATATATTTTACCAAAAAAATGGCCAAACCGCTTTACACAGCTCTAATTTCTTTGGCGCAATAATCTTGCTACCGTCATGTAAGGGAGGTAATTCTTCAGTGAGACATGATATTGATAACTACATTACACAAGGAAAGACTTTAGACGGAGACCTAATAGATTCATTAACTGGGTCAATTTTTTTCGCAAGGCCTCAGGTCTAAAATGATGTAACCTGTTTATCAGTCTCTTTTTGGGGGCATTTTTGATTTTGTATTATATGTTTCAATAGATTTCTTACCTGCCATTGTAATATTTTATTTATTTTCACGCCAAAACCTACCGTCGTTTAAATTTATGCCGTCATCAATTTATGACGCTGTTGGTTTTTTTTAACCAGGGTCGTACTCACCAGCCATTCTTGAGAATATTTCAATCTAAGATGTGTAGTTTACCATGACAGATAGAATATTTGTGAAAGTGGACTATTTATTAGGTGTCCATATATGCTTGCAAACTATGGTCTAAAACTGGTCTTTAAGTGTGTTTATGAGAATTCATTTTTGAGTTCAAGTCCTAATGGAGCCTGTATAGCTGAGTTGCATTGTTCAAATAAAACATTTTACATTGAGTTTGTCTTCTTGTTTTAAATTTGCTTATAATACATGTATATGAGATAATTTTCACTCCATAAAAGAAAACTGGATAAGAAACATGTGTCAAAGTATAAACAAATAACTTTCATTTCCATCTTCAAGACATAGGTTGTATATGACGTATCCATTTTACTGATCGATCTGAAAAGAGTCATCGTCATTTTCCGTCTCAGATAACGATTTGGCACCGTGCAACGGAGCGCGAACCTACAATCTTTATCGTGAGAGGTAAGTGACCTTATACCACTACCATGGGAATCATTCCTTAGACTATAGCCAACAAGCGGAATGCCATTGTATTGGCAGTAAGGGTGTAAGCAATTGATTGCCTCATACTGTTAACCGTTGTGTTTAAGGAGGATGGAGTAAACATTTTCACTGATTTGGTTATCGACACACATATATTTATCATTTAATTAGCTTTGGAATATATTTTAAAATTAAAACTAATGTATTGTTTGTGACTAAACTGTAATGGCTGGACAGAGGTACACATAATCGGATAACCTTATTTTTTTAGAGAATGCTACTGTACTTCTTGAAATGAAACTATGTGCAATTTCTACTGCAGCTTCTCTCTGACACTTCTGTTCTTTTCTGTTATCCCGAATTAGGTCTATTAACCCGCAGTGAAACAATGAAAAACTCAGGGAAGTCTATGCCTGTCACACAATTCAAAGCAATCGAGCGCTTACAAAGCTATGACGTAATTCAAACTTTCCTTGAAGCAACTGACCATTCAACGTGCTTTAATGTGCTGCTATTTAACGGACCCATGCCATGTCGACCCAACATCAACAACGCATAATGCTTTTAAAGCGGCTGTCCTGGGATGTTTCGTGTAAGAGTAGTTACATGTACAACATAAATGTTCGATAACTTCCTTCATCAAAAATACAACTTTATTTTTGGATTGGTTGGAAGTATATTAAAAATCGCCATTCCCTTTTTGCAAATACACGACCTATTAATAAACACCATTTCGACATGCTTTGTGATTTACAAGTTTCTTTCGCACCTGGGTCATTGTCACTTTATGAAGTTTTTTTTAAAATACATCATAATTATTAAAATACACAACATATTACTGTTAAAAGTCAACCAGTATAATTGTGTGAATAGCCCGGCTGGCTCAGTCGGAAACGAACTCGTGAACTTTGATCTACGGTCAGAAGGCTCCTACCTCTATAAATAGAAGGAAGTAGTCAGCGACTTACAAAGAAAATGTGTGTCTAGTGTATTCACTTCTTCTCTAAATAGGCATTGTACTTAATATCATAATTAGAGTGAAGCACGGGCGGTCATAAGCAAAACACTTAATCTGCATATGGAACTTACTGCTTATTCTAAATAAGAATTCAAGTGTGACTTGTCTCAGTACTTGAAACTTATTTTATAATCTATAAAGAGTTAATAAGTTAACTCAAAGTGAAATTATAATTATTCTCAAGTGTATATCTGGCTGTTTAAGCTGCGTTTGGTGGATGGATGCGGCGTCTACTGTTGGTTTGTATATCTGACTGTTTAAGCTGCGCTGGTGGATGGATGCGGCGTCTACTGTTGGTTTGTATATCTGGCTGTTTATGCTGCGTTTGGTGGATGGATGCGGCGTCTACTGTTGGTTTGTATATCTGACTGTTTAAGCTGCGTTGGTGGATGGATGCGGCGTCTACTGTTGGTTTGTATATCTGACTTTAAGCTGCGTTGGTGGATGGATGCGACGTCTTGTGTTGGTTTGTATATCTGGCTGTTTAATCTGCACTGGTGGATGGATGCGCCGTCTACTGTTTGTTTGTATATCTGGCTGTTTAAGCTGCGTTGGTGGATGGATGCGCCGTCTTGTGTTGGTTTGTATATCTGGCTGTTTAAGCTGCGTTGGTGGATGGATGCGACGTCTTGTGTTGGTTTGTATATCTGGCTGTTTAATCTGCACTGGTGGATGGATGCGCCGTCTACTGTTTGTTTGTATATCTGGCTGTTTAATCTGCACTGGTGGATGGATGCGCCGTCTACTGTTTGTTTGTATATCTGGCTGTTTAAGCTGCGTTGGTGGATGGATGCGCCGTCTTGTGTTGGTTTGTATATCTGACTTTAAGCTGCGTTGGTGGATGGATGCGACGTCTTGTGTTTGTTTGTATATCTGGCTGTTTAATCTGCACTGGTGGATGGATGCGCCGTCTACTGTTTGTTTGTATATCTGGCTGTTTAAGCTGCGTTGGTGGATGGATGCGCCGTCTTGTGTTGGTTTGTATATCTGGCTGTTTAAGCTGCGTTGGTGGATGGATGCGACGTCTTGTGTTGGTTTGTATATCTGGCTGTTTAATCTGCACTGGTGGATGGATGCGCCGTCTACTGTTTGTTTGTATATCTGGCTGTTTAAGCTGCGTTGGTGGATGGATGCGCCGTCTTGTGTTGGTTTGTATATCTGGCTGTTTAAGCTGCGTTGGTGGATGGATGCGCCGTCTACTGTTGGTTTGTATATCTGGCTGTTTAAGCTGCATTGGAAGATGGATGCGCCGTCTACTGTTGGTTTGTATATCTGGCTGTTTAAGCTGCGTTGGTGGATGGATGCGCCGTCTTGTGTTGGTTTGTATATCTGGCTGTTTAAGCTGCATTGGAAGATGGATGCGCCGTCGACTGTTGGTTTGTATATCTGGCTGTTTAAGCTGCGTTGGTGGATGGATGCGGCGTCGACTGTTGGTTTGTATATCTGGCTGTTTATGCAGTGTTGGTGGATGGATGTGCCGTCTACTGTTGGTTTGTAAATCTGACTGTTAAAGCTGCGTCGGTGGATGGATGCGGCGTCTACTGTTGGTTTGTATATCTGGCTGTTTAAGCTGCGTTGGTGGATGGATGCGGCGTCTTGTGTTGGTTTGTATATCTGGCTGTTTAAGCTGCGTCGGTGGATGGATGCGCCGTCTACTGTTGGTTTGTATATCTGGCTGTTTAAGCTGCGTTGGTGGATGGATGCGGCGTCTTGTGTTGGTTTGTATATCTGGCTGTTTAAGCTGCGTCGGTGGATGGATGCGCCGTCTACTGTTGGTTTGTATATCTGGCTGTTTAAGCTGCGTTGGTGGATGGATGCGGCGTCTACTGTTGGTTTGTATATCTGGCTGTTTAAGCTGCGTTGGTGGATGGATGCGGCGTCTACTGTTGGTTTGTATATCTGGCTGTTTAAGCTGCGTTGGTGGATGGATGCGCCGTCTACTGTTGGTTTGAATATCTGGCTGTTTAAGCTGCGTCGGTGGATGGATGCGGCGTCTACTGTTGGTTTGTATATCTGGCTGTTTAAGCTGCGTTGGTGGATGGATGCGCCGTCTACTGTTGGTTTGAATATCTGGCTGTTTAAGCTGCGTCGGTGGATGGATGCGGCGTCTACTGTTGGTTTGTATATCTGGCTGTTTAAGCTGCGTTGGTGGATGGATGCGACGTCTTGTGTTGGTTTGTATATCTGGCTGTTTAATCTGCACTGGTGGATGGATGTGCCGTCTACTGTTGGTTTGTATATCTGACTGTTAAAGCTGCGTCGGTGGATGGATGCGCCGTCTACTGTTGGTTTGTATATCTGGCTGTTTAAGCTGCGTTTGTGGATGGATGCGGTGTCTACTGGTGGTTTGAATATCTGGCTGTTTAAGCTGCGTTGGTGGATGGGTGCGGCGTCTACTGTTGGTTTGTATATCTGGCTGTTTAAGCTGCGTTTGTGGATGGATGCGGTGTCTACTGTTGGTTTGTATATCTGGCTGTTTAAGCTGCGTTTGTGGATGGATGCGGTGTCTACTGTTGGTTTGTATATCTGGCTGTTTAAGCTGCGTTGGTGGATGGATGCGGCGTCTACTGGTGGTTTAAATATCTGACTGTTTAAGCTGCGTTGGTGGATGGATGCGCCGTCTACTGTTTGTTTGTATATTTGACTGTTTATGCTGCGTTGATGGATGGATATGCCGTTTATTGTTGGTTTGTATATCTGGCTGTTTTAGCTGCGTTTGTGGATGGATGCGGTGTCTACTGTTGGTTTGTATATCTGGCTGTTTAAGCTGCGTTGGTGGATGGATGCGGCGTCTAATGTTGGTTTGATATCTGGCAGTTTAAGCTGCGTTGGAAGATGGATGCGCTGTCTACTGTTGGTTTGTATATCTGGCTGTTTAAGCTGCGTTGGTGGATGGATGTGCCGTTTATTGTTGGTTTGTATATCTGGCTGTTTAAGCTGCGTTAATGGATGGATGCGCCGTCTACCGCCGTCTACTGTTGGTTTGTATATCTGGCTTTTTAAGCTGCGTTGGTGGATGGATGCGCCGTCTACTGTTGGTTTGTATATCTGACTGTTTAATCTGTGGAGTCTGTAGAACGAATCAAGTTCTCCCGATTGGGTCCGTTAGATAGCAATGTTGAGAAAGCAACGTTCGAGCACGTTGATTGGTCAGTTACTTCCACTGAAAGTTTGAAAGACGTCACAGTGCGGTAGGCGTTCGATTACTATGAATTGTGGAATAGGAATAAAATTTCCTGCTTTTCCATTGGTGGTTTACAGACCAGATCCGGGAGATTGCAGATTCTGGCATAGACATTAACATTAACTTGCTCTTTATGCATTAAATTCAGAACTTTGGGTTCGAGATTTGAACTTTTAATAGTCTATGTACAGCTCACGAGTTCATGTTCAGCTCATAAACAAATGCAATTTTTCAAGAAAATAACTGTTAATACCTGTCATTTTCTATCTCATATTAACATTAACATTTTCAAGTTCAAGGCTGGGTCAGTGTTTACGCGTTATTTTGTGTTTTATATACATCCTGGAAATTACGTTTCAATACGAATTTGAGTTGAGCATAAGAAAAGTTTTATGACCTCTAGGCCGTACTGAATGTTATTTGAGGAGGTAATGGTGCCAAGTCGGGAGTCGAACCGGCAACCCCAAGCGTAAGAGGCCAACGCTATATCCATTCCGGCTTGCAAAGCAAATGTTTTAGAAAGAAATCACTTTAAGTTCAAATAGATACATGAACTTGTAATACACATCAGAATACAATAACACTGTCAATGCAAAAAAAGTAATATCAATATTCATATACATGTATTAAAAACGACTTATTAGAAATAGACGCCACAAAGTACTTAGCGGGGACTGCTGTCATTTTACCCAAATCATTGACATATCAATCTACCTGATAACCCCGTTTTCTACCTCAGACATATCTGCTCGCACACAATTTGATCAGCCGATGAGGTCATAAATGTATTTAATCAGTAAACTTCAGGCTTCCTGGATCTAACACGAACGTTTTATAATAATGGATCATAACAAAGCTGATGTCATAGTTGTGACAATTGAATAAAGGCTATTAATTGTAAGTTAACATTTTTCTTTTAAAAACTTTTTTAAATATAAACTATATTTTTACATTGGAGATAACAAAATAATGCTATTGCAGCTCATATTTCATAGCGTCAGCGAGGGGTATGATGTGATATGATCACTTGCTTAAATGTCTCCTATATGTTAAATTTAATATAATTTAAAACAGATTACACTATTGACTGCGTTAGTTCAAATAAGTTTTTTTATTTCAGAACAATCAATTTGAAAGGCAAATTTGCACATTATTTATATTTCAAAGACATTTCGTGAAGGACGACACCGCACTTAGATTATAATATGTTTACTGTCAATATAATTTGAAATACAATAGCTAAAGATCACCGTTGTAAAATATATCATAATTGCGCAGAATATTTTTTATTTCGGTCTACAACATTATCTTTTCGCAGGTCATGTGACAGTGGTGCATTTATTTATAACCTATCAATTGCCGATTCGCATGTTTAAATGAATGTTAACGTTAAACTTTGTAATATCTATATCCAAATTGTTTATTCATGCTACTACTAATATCAAATCTGAGATTGTTATCGGTGGTCAGTGGTTAAAACAAATCTATAAGTATAACAATTGCAAATGGTACCAGCTCGTAGTAGATGTTTGCCGGGTTTGTTTAAATGTTTTGCGATACAATGTGTAGTTAAAGAAACAATTATATGATTTTGGCAATCAAGAATAAAGCAATATAACATTCATTCGTGATACATTTGGAGAGCATGTTACATGTAGCTACCCTGATGGAGTAGAATAAATTTGTATAATAATAAAGTTGTTGGTAACGCAGTTTCAGCAACAATTAATAAAGATAGCAAAGTAAGCATCATTCGTATCGTATCTATCTTGTGGAAACGCCACTGTTAATATCAGTGGATAAATGCAAGTGCAACTGTACGTACAAAAATGTCGATGGTGCAATGGATAGAGTGTTGGTTGCTCACGCTAGAGGTTGCTGGTTCGTTTTTCGAAGGCGTTTCATAATATAAGCACTGAGCTTATTTTGAAATCGAGCTAAAATAAATCAGTGTACATTAAATGTCGACACTGTACTTTAACGCTGTCGCTGAGCGGTGTAGTCCTGATATCTACAATTACACAACAAAGAAAGCACACAATGGCCTACATTACGGATATGTTACAGTAGATAAAGTCGATGTTTATAAATATATATCAATATTTGTGCTGCGCAGTACAATAAGCTTTCAAGGTCTTGTCCCACAATCATACGTAGATGTTGTTTTCTAAATACTACAATGTCATAGCGGTTAGTTTGTGTGTATATTGTATACAAAATTAACAGTCGTAATGAAAGTATTTCAGCAATTTTATAAATATTAAATTTACATGATAAAACTTTTTTTCAGTCGACCGGTTTTAACGCAACTCGGAGTTTTTGTACATGTACTCGTCCCGACATCAGTATTGGTGCCGGCATCGGCATCGACGTCGGCGTTGACGTCCCCGTCCCATCGACGTTAATATGTCAGTGCAAATTGTTCGTAAGTGTGCGTTGATTGATGGAACAACGCACAAACATACGTGCTTATAGTCTAATCTCAGAAAGTACGTAACATTTTTAACTTCTTATTCCAAAGTCAAAGTTATATTGAAGGGTCTTCTGGTCACATTTGCATTGAAACTATGCGATAAACTTAATTTTCAAGCTGTTCACATGTGTGCATTACTTGCAGTTATATGATATTTGCACAAGAGTGATGATTAAACGTTGAGTCACTTTGTAATATAGAGGGCTGTTTGATTCAAGATAATGTGAATAGGAGATATTGAGTTAAAGTTTTTGGAGAAGTTGTTTATATAATTGTATTACGATTCGTATCATGAAAATTGTTATTGATTTTCTATATGAACTATTGTTCAATTTTACCATTTTTATTGGTTTGAAAGGACATTAATACTGGTTAAACAGATTTAAAAGAAGAAACTATAACTAGCCAGAATTAGATGGAAACTGTCAATGACAAGATTCTTTGAAGTTGTTATTACTCATCCAAGACTACGACCAATCATATGGCCAGAATAAACTGAAAGCATAAACCGATAATCTATATTTGTTTAAAATGCACACACCAGGAAGACATTAACACAGCTGATCGCTAAAAGTGGTGAGACATTTCATATATAACAATATATGTGTTCAATACGACACTCTTTTAGATTATATATTAAATGTCCCAGATGTTCGAGTATTATGCAGTGTTCTAACTACCTTTCTAAGTCGGTTAACGATATTGAATCTTTTTGCATTGTGTTGGTTATTATTGGTCGAGTCTGGACTGCTTGTCAATGTGTTTTCCCAGATGACGTCACTAGCTCCACCTCACTAGCCAGGGTGGTAAGAAGGCATGGACTATTTTAGTGGAAATATGCTCATAAATTATGTCTTATTTCACAAATCCTTAAAAAAGATATTGATAAACTTCAAGTAAATATTTTGATAATATTAAATAGTTTATGAAGTTTAACAAACAAACATATAAGTTTTGCCTTGAACAACTTTTGCACCAGAACTAATGTGCACCATGGCAGGTTGTATACCAGATACGACGGTACCTAATGGATATATCTTCTGTATATGTAATGTACATGCATATATTCTGTATATGTAATGTACATGTATATATTATGTATATGTAATGTACATGTATATTTTCTGTAAATGTAATGTACATAGTAATATATTCTGTATATGTCATGTACATATATATAAATATATCTTCTGTATATGTAAGGTACATATATATCTTCTGTATATCTAAATTAATGTACATGTATATCTTCTATATACGCAATATACATGCATATATTCTGTATATGTAATGTACACATATATCTTCTGTATATGTAATGTACATGTATATCTTCGATATACGCTTTGTATATATGTATATATTCTGTATATGCAATGTATATGTATATCTTCTGTATACGCAATGTTCATGTATATATTTTGTATACATAATGTACATGTATATATTCTGTATACGCAATGTACATATATATCTTCTGTATATGCAATGTCAAGTATATCTTCTGTATATGCAATGTACAAGTATATCTTCTGTAAATGCAATGTACATGTATATCTCCTGTATATCTTCTGTATATGTAATGTACATGTATATTGATTCTGTATATTGAATGTACATGTATATCTTCTGTATATGTAATGTACATGAATATCTTCTGTATATGTAATGTACATGTTTATCTTCTGTATATATAAAATATACATGTATATATTCTGTGTATGTAATGTACATGTTTATATTCTGTATAGGTTACGTACATGTTTATCTTCTCTATATGTAATGTACATGCATATCTTCTATAATACATCTTCTGTATATGTAATGTACATGTTTATCTTCTCTATATGTAATGTACATGCATATCTTCTATAATATATATTCTGTATATGAAATGTACATGTATATATTCTGTATATGCAATGTACATGTATATCTTCTGTATATGTAATGTACATGTATATATTCTGTATATGTAATGTACATGTTTATCTTCTGTATATGTAATGTACATGTATATATTCTGTATATGTAATGTACATGTATATTTTCTGTATATGTAAAGTACATGTACATGTTTATCTTCTGTATGTGTAACGTACATGTATATTGATTCTGTATATGCAATGTACAGGTATATCCTCTGTATATGTAATGTACATGTATATATTCTGTATATGTAGTGTAAATGAACATCTTCTGTATATGTAATGTACATGTATATATTCTGTATATGTAATGCACATGTATATTCTGTATATGTAACGTACATGTATATCTTCTGTATATGTAATGTTCATGCATATCTTCTATAATAATATATATTTTGTATATGAAATGTACATGTATATATTCCGTATATGTAATGTAACTGTATATATTCTGTATATTTAATGTACATGTATATATTCTATATATGTAATGTACATGTATATCTTATGTATATGTTATGTACATGTTTATCTTCTGTATATGAAATGTACATGCATATCTTCTATAATAAATCTCCTGTATATGTAATGTACATGTATATCTTCTGTATATGTAATGTACATGTATATATATATTCTGTATACGTAATGTACATGTATATATCTTCTGTATACGTAATGTACATGTATATATTTCTGTATATGTAATGTACTTATATATATCATCTGTATATCTAATGTACATGTATATCTTCTGTTTATGTAATGTACATGCATATCTTTTATAATATATATTCTGTATATGTTATGTAGATGTATATTTTATGTATATGTAATGTACAGGTATATATCTTCTGTATATGTAATGTACATGTATATATCTTCTGTATATTTAATGTTCATGTATAAATCTTCTGTATTTGTAATGAACAGGTATATATTTTCTGTCTGTGTAATGTACATGTATATATATATTCTGTATATGTAATGTACATGTATATATTCTAATTATTTAATATACATGCATATATTCTATAATATATCTTCTGTATATGTAATGTACATGCATATCTTCTATAATATATATTCTGTATATGAAATGTACATGCATATCTTCTATAATATATCTTCTGTATATGTAATGTACATGTTTATCTTCTGTATATGAAATGTACATGCATATCTTCTATAATATATCTCCTGTATATGTAATGTACATGTATATCTTCTGTATATGTAATGTACATGTTTATATATATTCTGTATACGTAATGTACATGTATATATCTTCTGTATACGTAATGTACATGTATATATTTCTGTATATGTAATGTACATATATATATATCATCTGTATATCTTATGTACATATATATCTTTTGTATATGTAATGTACATATATATCTTCTGTATATGTAATGTACATATATATCTTCTGTTTACGCAATGTTCATGTTTATATCTTCTGTATATGTAATGTACATGTATATATCTTCTGTATATGTAATGTACATGTGTATATATTCTGTGTATGTAATGTACATGTATATATCCTGTATATGAAATGTACATGTTTATATCTTCTGTATATGTAATGTACATGTGTAAATATTCTGTATATGTAATGTACATGTATTTATATTCTGTATATGTAATGAACATATATATATGTAATGTACATGTATATATATTCTGTATATATAATGTACATTTATGTATATTCTGTATATGTAATGTACATGTATATATTCTGTTTATTTAATGTACATGTATATATTCTGTATATGTAATGTACATGTATATATTCTGTATATGTAATGTACATGTATATATTCTGTGTATGTAATGTTCATGTTTATCATCTATAGTATATATTATGATTAGCTTGATTACCCTGATGTATTTTGAGTTTGTCCCGCTGTCGTGGTTCTTTGCTTTAAATGGATCGTCTGCTGTTTGACATTTTATGTTCTCATTTTCTTGTTATGGTTTTTAAGATCTATTTTTATTGGTATTTTGTGGCAACTTTTAGAGGAACATTCAATAAATGTGCGTATGTGAAAAATAGTAATTATCTCTGACTTTCAGTTTAAGAAAGACAAATGACAGGTTATAAGAAGACAACTGATTAAATGATCCCAAGGTTTTTCTGTACTTTGATATTCATTAAACATTATGCATAAAGAGATTCAAGATTCAAGATTCAAATTCTTTATTTAGTAATTTAAACATATAATGTTTCTCATTACACACAAATTCAGATAATAAATGTAACACATGACACATAGATAATAGATCAATATTATGTTAGATTCTTTTAAATTAGAAAATTTCGTTATTTAAATACATATATTTTAATAGATTTTGAGGTTGGACAAATATAAATTAAACATTTAAATACTTTGTCAAGTAAATACTTGAATAGATCAACACAAAAAGATAGATTTATTTATCATGTATTTTGATTGTACAAGGAGTTGCGAGTACTAAAAGCTTGATGAATAAACTTACACAAATTTAACAAGACTGAATACTTCTTACTTTGCATTAACTCAATGAATTTTATCATACTTGGCCGTTTATAATAATATGATTTAATAAAGCTTTTACAGATATCCTGATAACTAGGACATAGTAACACAAAATGGTATTCATCGTCTATGTCGTTAAAGTTACATAGAGTACAATAACGCAAGTTACGTTCAATTCTGTTCTGTGCATAACGACCGGTTTCAACTTTCAACTGATATGAAGATAATCTTAATCTTGCCATAGGAATTCTTAATTTTCTTGGAAGCATATCTAAATAATTTTCGAATTCTAAAGTAGTTTTTAACATTTTATAAGTACATAGTGAACGAGAGTTACATCTTTGTAATGACTTTATACTTTAATTGATGGCGAAAACATGTCCACGGCTATGATTAATATTAAAATGCCCAACGGGCCAACAATTATAAAATTGCCCCAAGAGCCATACAACAATTATTCAATTACCCCAACGGGCCAACAATTATAAAATTGCCCCAAGAGCCATACAACAATTATTCAATTACCCCAACGGGCCAACAATTATTCAATTGCCCCAACAGGCATACAATAATTATTCATCTGCCCCAACAAGCATACAACACTTATTCAATTGCCTAAACAGGCATGCAATTACTATTCAGTTGCCCAAACAGGCATACAACAAATATTCACATGCCCCAACAGGCCTACATTATTATTCAATGTTCAATTCAATTCAAAACGATAACCACGCCTTGTGCAGATCAGAGGAACAGTAACGTTCAAAATTAGTTGCCCATCCCTGTGCTGATAATCAGTGGCTATGCATTGAAGACTTTCATATTAGTTTAGTTTAAACTTATTTATTTTATTTCGATGTGAAACAAGTTCTTACAACTTAGCCAAATCACGCTCGAAGTCTTCCTGTGTAGAACCAGTACAAAGCATATGCGAAAAAAGTGTCTTGCTCAAGGACACTACACATAGCCGGTGCTCTACCACTTGACCATGCGCTCCACTACCATATTCAATTGTATATTGTTGAGTTCTCGGTTACCGCCATAATTAAGAATGTTAACATTTACTGAACCCAGTGAAAAGAGGTCATGCAAATATAAAAGCAGATATTTCCACTTATAATCATTTTAATCATATGTATAAAGTATCACTTCTAAAGTCCTCTATTAACAAAATACACTAGTCTACATTGTTCAACTGACTGAGGCGCGACTAGGGGTATTCAATTACACTCACGTAGTTTAAACGCTGAGATAAATTAATCTATTATTAATTTAATTTATCATAAATCTTATTATATATGAGTCTGAATGGAAACAGATTTTAAAGTTACTGGACAAGGTAAAAAAATTCTACGAATTCAGAAACATTTTATAGCGCATTTTAAGCTTGTGTGTGCATGTGACAGAGAAGCTAAACAGTTAAGTCAAATAATAACATGTTCTTTTCTTTTTTTGCACAAAACTACAAGTACAATCTGACAAATTAATACAACGGAGTATCGAAATTGATAGATGTTTACAATAAGCACGATAATACACTCATGTATATCATAAGACTCTAACTTCAACCGTGTAAGATGATCCAAAACAACTTTATTTTAGTAGATACGTATACATCTGTGTAAGATGATCCAAAACAACTTTATTTTAGTAGATACGTATACATCTATGTAAGATGATCCAACACAACTTTATTTTAGTAGATACGTATACATCTGTGTTTGATGATCCAACACAACTTTATTTTAGTAGATACGTATACATCTGTGTAAGATGATCCAACACAACTTTATTTTAGTAGATACGTATACATCTGTGTAAGATGATCCAACACAGCTTTATTTTAGTAGATACGTATACATCTGTGTAAGATGATCCAAAACAGCTTTATTTTAGTAGATACGTATACATCTGTGTAAGATGATCCAACACAACTTTATTTTAGTAGATACGTATACATCTGTCTAAGATGATCCAAAACAGCTTTTTTTAGTAGATACGTATACATCTGTGTAAGATGATCCAACACAACTTTATTTTAGTAGATACGTATACATCTGTGTAAGATGATCCAAAACAACTTTATTTTAGTAGATACGTATAAGTAGAAACGTATACATCTGTGTAAGATGATCCAACACAACTTTATTTTGGTAGATACGTATAAATCTGTGTAAGATGATCCAACACAACTTTAATTTGGTAGATACGTATAAATCTGTGTAAGATGATCCAACACAACTTTATTTTAGTAGATACGTATACATCTGTGTAAGATGATCCAACACAACTTTATTTTAGTAGATACGTATACATCTGTGTAAGATGATCCAACACAATTTATTTTAGTAGATACGTATACATCTGTGTAAGATGATCCAACACAACTTTATTATAGTAGATACGTATACATCTGTGTAAGATGATCCAAAACAACTTTATTTTAGTAGATACGTATACATCTGTCTAAGATGATCCAAAACAACTTTATTTTAGTAGAAACGTATACATCTGTGTAAGATGATCCAAAACAACTTTATTTTAGTAGATACGTATACATCTGTGTAAGATGATCCAAAACAACTTTATTTTAGTAGATACGTATACATCTGTGTAAGATGATCCAAAACAACTTTATTTTAGTAGATACGTATAAATCTGTGTAAGATGATCCAAAACAACTTTATTTTAGTAGATACGTATAAATCTGTGTAAGATGATCCAAAACAACTTTATTTTAGTAGATACGTATAAATCTGTGTAAGATGATCCAAAACAACTTTATTTTAGTAGATACGTATAAATCTGTGTCACTGAATACACATATAATGTATTACATCACGCATATTCAAAACAAAAACCCGGCATTTATCAAGAGCGCAATAGCTACAACTTTCTATATTTCATTCCAACTCGATTAAAGAAACGCAACCTCCGATATCCTTAATATGACTTTATCCCAAACAATAGAAAACATATTACAAACAAGATGCGCATTCAATGGATACAACCACCAAAGTCGCATTGACACAATTAACATAAGGACTAACTGAAGTAAGTACACTACATGCATGGACAACAGGGGTAATTGCCTTGGAACTATCAGCAGCACAATTTGTTACTTGGGAGCTTAAAACTGATCTACGGGTATAATTGACCTCGCTCTTTCTCGTCGTCGTATCATACGACGAGAGAGAGAGAGCTAATAAACGTAAACATGTAACACTTTTCTCTTGCAAACACGACAGCATTCACGTGTGTGTATTGTAAACCATAGACACATATAAACAGAAACAAGTGATCTTAAGTGCAAATATAACCAATGACTTTGTAGAACCAAGATCGACGTAAGGGCATGTAAATACGGAGGTGTGTACACGTATCCAGCGTCTCTGTCCATTTAACGCTTTTGGTGGAATTTACCATAATTGAGTGCTAAGTCCTTCTGATCGTCGAACAATTAAAGAGGAAACCGAGATTGTCGACTGTAAATGGACCAACCACCAAACATACATCGTCGGTTACCCACGTGTAATCCATTCCGATACTCTCCATTTATCACCCGTGGGATATTACACTAGGTTTGCGTCGTTTCTACCAAGCCACAGCGCAGCATTATGATTGGTTCCTTCACGAGTTCATGAAGAGAACGTTATCTAATCGCAACGTTAGTTTCCTGTAAACGCTGTTTTGATAAGGCGTTAACGTGTGCTGTATTTTGTTCTGTTCTGTTCAAATTAAACGACGCAGAGCTAGCGTAATTTACCACGGGTGATGTATGGAAAGTATCGGAATTGACACCCGTGCGTATCCGACGATGCCAAACATACAGAACGTTGAAGATCAGAGGATCACAACCTTTGATATGTTGAGCAAATCGGGTTTAAACGTGACAACGATCAGTATATTCTATATATATATTTTCATTATAAGCCGAAAGAACATGAGTTTCAATTCTGTGATGGTTTTGTTGAATTGCATGAATCTCCCCGTACTTTGACTACTCTCTGTGTTATCATTTCTGATTCCTTGGGACCGTACAGCTTATTGACTTTGGTCGAGAATAGGATAGGGGTCGTGAGATTAATTTTATGGTTCATAACTATCCTGAACGGTCTAAAGTCAAACACAATCTGCGGAGGAGCGATGCTTCTACTCAGAATCAGTTTGAAATCCTCCTTCACCATTTAAACTTGATATGGCATATATAATCCTTTTTGTATCAAGGTTTAAATAATTACCGTCGCATTCTTGTTTATCGAATCTATTTGTTGGAACAGTTTTTATAGCAAAGATAATCTTAAACATAATTGTTTTTATAAATCTGGCCAAGGGTTTGAAAAAACAACTGAACTAAGGATGCATTGAATGGGTCACATTGTGACCAGTTATTATTATGCAATATGTGTAAAGCACATATGTGTCATAAATCATGGTTATCATAATGCATTATTAGAACGACACACATGTGCCATAAAAGTTTTATACATTACATCGACAGAAGCAAGGCACACATGTGCCATAATATCAGTAACATACATTGCAAATATTCAAAGAATACAGAATCATATTCAGTATGATCAGAATAACTTATTGATAAACAGTATTTATCAATTGATGTTTCGTATTGTTGTGTAAATAGAATACATGTAACAATGTTTTTTTCTCTGATATTCCGAGCACAAAGGTACTCCGGTATACGATGTTATGTGGAGTACAAAATATTTCAACGTCACCAAATCTCATAGAGGCCCCTGCATTATGCATCCAAATTTCCAACATATAAATAGGGGTTTGTGTGGAGCATCGGGATGGTGGTGGGTAACAATAAAACTATGTGCGATCGAAAAGTGTCTACAGTAATGATAAGACAAAGGATCTCCACTGACCAGGTAACTGACCATTCAGCGACGAGCTAATCGGTCAGGCTTCCATCAGAGCTAATTGCGTGTTAATGGAGAGGCTTGCGTAATATATCAGGATTGCCACAGTCGGTGTGAAAATACTGCGATAAGACCAATTAATCGATACACGCTGTCCTTAGCTCGAATTATAAAACACGCTATGATTTTCATAGCTATTATATATATTTACAAGCAATCAATAAAAGCAGCATGATATCCTTGTTAATTACAAATGAACTCTTAAAGGGTACCGCATGTCAGAATATAAATAGCCATTTATCGTTAAATAGACATGTAACTAACACAAAAATCAACAAATTTTATTTGAACGAAATTTATCAAGTGAGAAAAACGATATTAAATATCATGATTTCAAGCGTTTCCTATATATCATGGGCGCCGCCATTTTAAAGCTCTTTTATGCTGGAGGTTTTCGGTGACGTCATAGCTGCACTTCCGTTCTAGTTCTCGCGAAAATTTTATTGTGTCGTTAGTGACTGCTCTCTACTGATACTCTTTTGTATATACACTAATTCACGTAAACATTGATAGATAGATATACAGTACATAAGTGGACATCGAAGGAAGATAATTAAACGCGAAAACTATTCTGAATTGAAGGACTTAACCCATAAACATTGTTTTCTTCAGCGGCATAAGTAGGTGGAGTAATGCGATATGTTTTGTGGGCAGCGTTGTTTTTAGTTTTCCTAATATGTGATTTCACATTGCTTCAGTGTCAAGCTTCTGGCGACATCACGCGCAAAACGCCTTATACTTTCGGGTAGGACTTAAGACTGCAGAATGAAGCGTACCAATGCCTTGGCGAACCACTACCAAAGCATACAATTGCTGATGATTTCAGTACGAAGATTACCATAATTATGCGATATACATATAGACTTAGTGTATATTATCCAGTGAGAATCTCTTAAAAATGTGCTAATAACATATAGCTCAACTGGCTTCTGTTTCACCAACATTTTACTTAATTACTTAAAAACTTAATTAAGTTTTGACTGGTTATTTATCTATTATATAATCAATATCATTGACACAATATGCAGTTTAACTTGAACCAGTCTAAAATCATGATCACCTGGCTGCTTTTTTTAGATTTAAGTTTTTAAGTATTTAAGTGTATGTTGGTGAAACAGGAGCCTGATTTCTGAAATTTAATTTGTAATTCAATATACTCTTTCAAAATATTGCGAAAATGATGTAGCAAACTTTCACAATCTTATAATTGCGTGCTGTTTAAACATGTGTGATAATCCAATTAACAATAAAAACAAGAGGTAAATGCCTAAACATAAGGTGTGAAAACGACATGGTATCTTAAAGTTATTATTAAAATACAAATTAAGGCCAATTAATTGTGACAGTCCCGGTTAGCTCAGTCAGTTACGTGTCTAACTATCAATCCAGGTGTCTCGAGTTCGAATCCCCACCCGGCGACAATTTCTGTGATGATTGACATACAACATTGTGTCTCAATATCATTTGTCTCTCACTGCTGATTCGAGTGGGAAAATTATCAGTTACTTGCGGTTGTTGGGTGTGCTCGAGTACTGGTTAACTTTTCAGGAAAAAGTGGTTAAGTTAACTGAACATCTGTACAGTAAGCCGTCGAAGGCAAAAAATGATGCTAAATATTCAGTCAACCATTAATTGTTCATAAACTAATTTTATTAATTTTATAATCAATAGGCAATTTATATTATTGATATATGTTTTTTTCACAGTCAACTAGGTCATTTTTCTTGAATAGACATTTGAACTACCTCTACTTCGTAATGAAAAAAGATAAAGTAAAACCTTTGTTCCTTTATTTATTCATGAATACATGAAAAGTTATTTTTACTCTTAAAATAGTGTTCTGTTATACAATTTATGAAAAATATTCATAAAATCATACAACATATTTTTTTTACTTGTAAGTTTGCATTGATACTGAAACCCTAATTAACTGAAAATGTTTAAATTAGTAATAAGGCATAATACTTTGTGATATAACATCCTGTCATAAACCCTGGGGTCATTAAATCTGGGGTGATTACGCTTATTAGGGTACAATATGCACACTGTGGCAGGGTATTTCTCATTACCACATGGTGTGAATGTGGTGTTGGTGAATTATGAAAGCTCAGCAGGGTGCCAGTAGCTAGACAGTAATATACACTTTGTGCAATATGCCTGTAGACATTATATTTCATTTAACACTCCCTATAAGGAACAACATTCATACATGTTCAGGGAACTGGTAGAATAGATAATCATCATATATCAAATTGGGTAGTAACACCATTTGAATAACCAAAAGACAGTGCCAGTTATGTAAAACAACACAAAAAAACCAACTCATCCATGCTTCATCTAAATTTACTAAAAAGGGTATGAGATCAAAATTTTATAAGCCATTTCTCAGTATGCAATAATGGCTGCACCAGCTAAACACGATAAGAAAAGAGATATAATTTTTTTTTTCTCAGACAGGTAAATATATGTAACAAAACATTTTCCCTTAAATTCCATTCCTGGTCTAAATAGTGTTTTTTTTTTTGATAATGTATTGACTGAGTAGCAAACAGTATATACCCTGATAGTACAGCATGAATGTGCAGGCTCGCCTGGATCTACATCAACACTGACGGTAACAATGAACAACTGTGCCGTCTCACTATTTCTATCGTTTTCTAATTCATTTAACTCTGCTTCAGAAAATTCTGGTTCAAAGTTGTGGAATTTAGTTGTAGTCCTTCTCCGTAACTGAAATCCATTTTATTATTCTTGCGAGTACTTTTACCGGTGACTATAATTGCACGTTTCGATATCTGCTGTAGCGTATAAATTAATTATGTTTTAAACCGGAAGTGCAGTTATGACGTCACGCAGGTATCCAATATGGCGACTTCCACCACAACGTCGATGTGTGAAAATGACCGTAACAAAACGAGCTGATATATCTTAATGGACTCGAATTTATGCATAATAATACAATTAATAGAAAGCTGAACTCATAGCTATTCATATTATCCTGTTTTATACACAGGATTGCGTTCCCCTTTAAATCGGAGAAGGAAGTGTATAACGTGTCAAGTGGAGAAAAAAAATACCCTAAACTGCGATACAAGTTTATTGACTGATACATATGTAACAATTAGAGTTTAAGATTTAAGCCTTGACTCTCGTGTTCCATTTTTAATAATTTCAATCCAGTGGTGATCTAGTCTGCGTTTGAAGATGTCAAATAAAGTTTTTTTCTTTATGTTAGTCCTTTACGGATTGTTGGTTTATACAGCTTCATTTTGTGTCCACGTGTACGACTAATGTCAGAAAGTACAAAAAATATATCTTGACCTACATTGATTTTGTAGGCGCTCATAGTACGAAAGTATATGAATTTAGCAAGCTCATCAAATAATATTTTTTTAACAAAACATGTTTCAAAAATAGGTAATGTAATATTTCAGCATAGATTAATGACACAAGATGGGTATATAACATAATGACACAAGATGGGTATATAACATAATGACACAAGATGGGTATATGGCCGTCATAAAGGTTTATTTACATTTTATTTTTAAATTGATATAAGTAAGTGTTTTTGCTAAAGTTTAACGTATTATGAAATGTACATTTATTTCGTCTATTTAAAATACAAATTTCATAATACTAAATAAAATTAACAAAATTATAATTCCCTTGGTTAGTGAAATGTTTTTACGTAATATATTAAAGCAACACATCCACGTTTAAACTTTTTTAAAAAGTCTTTCATTTGAGTTGTGAGCACATTTCCCATACATAAATATATGGTCAGTGAACTGTATATGTGCTAACAAACCCTATCCAGAACGCTTTAGAATTATAAAAAAATATGTCCAAATTATAAAGCGTGACAAACGCTTTATAAATTATTTTTAAATTGGCGAGGATTCCAACTTGGCTTCAAATTGAATTATGCGAGTCGTATTAAAAAACTTCACGTTTTAGTGCATAGTGTACTTTACCTGCCTTGAAAGTCATTTTGACAATTGTTTTTGACTCGGGTGAGTTACACGCTTGTTTTATAAAGTGTTAGTCACGCATTATAATTTGGGCATCATTTTGTTCCGGATTGTGTTTATATGCTCATATACAGCTAATTGATCATATGTTTGTATGAGAAATGTGCTCATAACTCAATTACTTTTTTTTTAAAAGTTCAAACGTGGATGTGTTGCTTTAAAGAAGATCGTATTTTAACGTTCACCGAATACACTAACTTAGGCAAATTTACATGCAGGCGACAATATCGAGTGTCGTAGCGAGTGTCGTATCGAGGTCATGCCCTATATTTAGATTACTATCCAGATAGGGAAATCCCGGGTAGTATTCGCGTTTTATATTAATAAGCTATACGCTCTCAAGGGATTTAGTTGTGCAATTTTGTGTGGTGTGTCTCTTACATCACGACACCTCCATATGAATATATCAGATACAGTTATATGTCGGGTTCCTCAACAAGTAAGTGACTCTTATCAGTTTATGCTTGTAATAACAAACTGTAAAGGTTACCAAATATAAACAGACGGAATGTGTGCGAGGTGTTTTATAAAATTTAAAAAAAATAAAATGAAAGTAGAAAAGCAGTAACAAATGTAGTTAGTGCCCGAGTCCGATAAGCTATTGTGATTCTTCCCAGGTCGTAGGAGGTTAACTTTCTTAAAAACTGTTTGACTAAGATCTGAAATTAGCGTGTGTTTATAAGGTTAATTAATGGTAATCATTTGGCAAGGCAGTTTTCATTTAGTTAAGCCAATTATGCACACGTATATTTGAATGGTATTAACACTTAAATCAGCGCATTATATATGGTGTTGTGTATTGTATCAGTGAAAGGCGACAGGCTCGAAACCATTAATACTTCGTATTTCAAGGTTGTGTAAATGCAGTATATAGCCCTGTTACAGTTACCGGTGTGAACATATACCAGAGTTTTGAATACCCGTTACATTTTAAACATTGGAGAACTATTAAAATGTGTGGATAAATATTTTTTTTTTTAAAAAGGGGTCTTTACTGGAATATGGTTACTCTAAATTAAATATTGATTATTATTATTTATGCGTCGTAAAGCAAGTTAAATGAATCTTGGATAATATCATGTAGCTAAGCAAGATTTTTAACTGTAACAACTTACTATTCAGTTTATATATTAATATCTTTAGAACATGAGTACCGTCATTTCAAAATAAATGCATAGGACTCCGTGTGAGGTTAAAATAGCTTGAGAATGAATAATATAAATAGGAAATTACTAATTTTATAATGTTTATGGGATGTAATATATATGCATGTAATTGGAAATTGTTTTACTAATATGCAAGTATTCATACGAATTTGAATTAACACAAATGCATGAAATATTAATGTTAGACGCTAAATTGTCATATTTCATTCAGTTGGATTAACCATATGGTATTTTATTCAAATAGATTAACCATGTGATGTTTTATTCCAGTAGTATAACGATGTCATATTTATATAGTAATCGTATACTAAAATCATTTTTGTCTCCATTTATAGTTATACTCACTCTTTGAAGGCCAAGAGGATCCTCCTTGGCCGACTGGTCTAAGGTACCGTCGTCCAATGACGACTTTCCTATCACCGCTGAGGTTGTAGGTTCGAACCCTGCTCTGCCATTTTGCCATATACATGTGGAAGAACTGCGGTTCTACTTAGATTCATTTGGAGGGTATCATTTACCAATTAAGCCGGATTTGCCATATCGAATCTACATACTAAACATAGTTTGATCGTCAAGAAAACATCCCAATACCATACGCATATTAGAATTTATTTTTTTATTAAATAAAATGCTACTTCTTTTTTTTACTCCGCTCTCTCATGTTTTAGAGTATTTTTTTTCTATTATTTAGTTTAGATATTCATATTGTTTAACAATTACGCAAGTATTGTTATAAAAATATAAGAGGTAACAGATGTCACGGCTTACTCCAACATCTGAAACATGCATAATACTATTACAACAGCATAACGCAAAAAGCAATGTCAGACATGCATATTTTAAGGCGTTAACGTCACTTTTAATAGCCATTTACACTTTTGTGTCTCACACTTGTATTGAGAACATTTTATTTTCTGTGTATACTTGCAAACGAAAAAGGACACAACGTAATTTTTATTACTGACAAACAACGTACTGTGGTGTTTATCAAAGTTTGGATATAGTTTTCCTCGAAGTCGTACCCTAAGTTAGAATTTGAATTCTATGGATATGGATAAATTATGGAATGGGAGTAGCTAGTTAGAACCAAATGGTCCGCTCAGTATTTGTCAAATGTTCACATCTTAAGCAAATCACGAAATCTGTGTTCAGTCTTTTAGTTTAATTATACTCGTTAACCAATATCTTCCCGTGATCGCCAACAAATAAAAAATACCAAGGTCCAATCCTAGACTGTGTGCCGGTGAATGCTCCCCCTTTTGTAGCTTAAATCAACATGGTAAATAGTAATATAAGTACATAATATAATTTCTTTTCCATGAAATACACGCATGAATACTGCCGACATAAACCACTTCTCAAAAGCGGTTACGTATATCGCCGCCTCGGTACACTCGCGGTTTAGCATATGATATATAAACAGACCGGCCGTTTGGTCTACTTGTGTTATATACTATAAGCTGAACTATGATTTAATCTTCTTATTCACCTTACTAACATATAATAAGTATAGAATTGTTATATTGTATGAATAGCGGTGTACCCTGACATAACAGGGTTAACATGGTTTATAATAAATTATCTTATATCCATTCCTTTCCAATACAGTTTTTTTTTCTACCAGGTATGCAATTAATGAAGTTGTCATTCTACACTGATTCATTCAAATGAACCTTAAATAAATCATATTAATATGTTCCTGTTCGTCCCTGTTGATGACCCTAAAAACAAGTGAGAGTTGAGAACTGGTAACATTTTCCATGAATTCACTTTATTATCAAAATAAGCGTGTGTGTGTGTGTGTGTGTGTGTGTATAGTGTATCACTTTTATCTATATCACTATGTTAAACCATGCTGTGTTCATTACAAAACATAACCCTGGTTGACCTAGATAATGATAGACGTATATCACTGGATTTGTTTGCCAACATTAAGCTTGGGTACACTTGTATCGGTTATACCTATTTGGTTTATGATTTATCTTGATAGCCTGAGTAAGATGCTCGTGTTTAGCCAAACAAAACTGTCTACTCACTGCTGAGGTCGTGAGTTAGGTCATTGCTCCAACCAGAGCCTTTATGTTAGAACTGTTCCTAGTTACTTTACTCAGATTCATTACTGAGGACCGCCAATATAACTGAATATGCCATAATATATAACCAGTCGTGGTTTTTGTTGAAAATGGCGTTAAATCCCATTCTTCGAATAACAATTGTTTTAAGCAAAACATTTTTAGTATTCAAATTTCATCTTTTTTTGGGGGGTCATTTTTTATTTTAAAACCCCGTAGGGAAAAATTGTACGAGTGGTTTTCTATATACTAACTGTTTTTTGGGGCCTCTTTTTTAGGTTTCACATGCTACTATAGAAATAAATCGGCTATATTTTAGCCTTCTAAATATATATAAACATAGATCTACAACTAGAGTGCATATCATTAAGCTAATAACAAATACTCTTTTGAACATATTTTATGCCAGTTAAATGCATCAACAATAATCTAAAAAAACTTATATCAAAAACAAAGCATTGATGACTGAGAAATTTTAAAAGAAGATCATGTAAAGATTAATATAAAAAAAAACAGCCCCGGGGTTATCGTGCGGTTTTTATATGGCAGTCGGGTAAGCTTAATAAACAATAACCTTAAAACAGACTATAGTCTTGCATAAAAACGAACAAAACGTTCTGGGTGACTATCACAAGTATATAACCACAACGTACTAAGATCACTTTTTACAAATACCAACAATAATTAAGTCTGTTAAGTTTGTGGTTTTCAACAAACCATAAAACTGCAATACGTTTAAATATTGTTAACAGGTCTCTATATCGCTGGATAAACTGTACTTATTCGAATAGGTGATATCACTTATTCGATTTATCAAGCAAGAAAAAAGAGACTGATCCCTGCTTAAATGATTCAGCAGTGAATACATGATGAAAATGATTCAGCAGATATAGTTATGTGATCTAGCAGTGAATATATGACCCTCAGCCGCCAAAATAAAAGGTCTTATAAAATGATTAAAGAATAAGCCAGTATATATTTATTTTATAACATAATGTCTTTTTACACAATATCTTTGATATTTCCATTTTTTTCTCGTTAAAGATCTAAACCTATATTTTATTAAATATATTTACATCCTTGGGAGAAATCATTGTCTTAATTCATTTCGAATAAGTGATATCACTCATTCGAAAAAGTGACATCACTTATTCGTTTCGAATAGGAAACGAATGAGTGATATAACTTATTCAAATGGGTGATATCACTCATTCTGATAGGTTTCAAATGAGTGATATCACTTATTCGAATGAGTGATACCATTTATTCGAATGAGTGATATCACCTTTTCGAATAAGTGATGTCACTTATCGAGGTTAAATAGTAAAACGACACCCCAGTATAAAGAACGAGAAATACTCGTGAATATCAGTTTTCGTCAGTCATCGTATGACGTGACATTTTGAAATGACGTTATAATCGACGTCGGCACAAGATGGAAAGTAGCTTGGCAGTTTACGTACGAGTTATACGAAAAACGCCGAGAGATCAATTTGTAGTGATTATACTACTTTTAGTACAAAAAAATAGATTATATGACACTCAATATACATGTATAAACATTGCACTGAGATGTAAATGCTAGACACACAAAAGGCACTTACACACATTACATCACGGGTAGTAGTTTTGTAGTATAAACGATATTCTGCACATGTACGACATGGGAACAGGCGATGAGCTTGCTACGCAGTATGGTACAAACAAAGTTATTTTGTTATTTAACCATATTGACCAGGATAGCATCGAATTATATCCTACTTTTCTTTTTCAGTACGAAGAGTTTTTAATCAACGTGTAACATGACCATGTGATAAATATTGTAAATGTGGAACAGTTCGTCCTAATTCAGAAGACACTTGGCTGTGACGTATACAGAAAGACATGAAATTCACCAGAAAATGAAATAGAATATACAAATAAAAACAGGGCCATTTTGAACTATTTGAGTTGTTAAAATGAGAGAATGTTTTGCTTTGCTTTAATTACAACATGGTATATGTTTGATGACAATTAAGTATACCAATTCACATATAAACTACAAAAATTCAATCATGTCAAGGAATATAGGAAAGAGAAGACGCAAAGATAGCGAGCTGTCTGTGTCATCAGTCTTGTCGGAAATGACGCAGACATCAGATATGTCTGACGTGTCGGAAGAAAGTCAAGATGGTATTCGTGCAATAGGAAACCAGAGTCTTAATAACACGTCACAGACTGCACTTAACGAAATGCGCATAATCAAAGAAGCGAGGAAAACACCGCTCAACAAAGAAACACTTCGAAGGCTAAGAACGTCTTCTCAAAATGCTCCTAATTTAGGTATTAATAATGATAAAAGAAATCCAAATAAAAACACGAGTTCAGAGGAAACGTTTCGGAAACAATTACATGCGTCTTCTTCACTAAATAGTTTAACCAGTATGCACGCATATAGACAAGGAGAAGTGACTTTTAATTTGAATGATAACTGTATCACGCCTCATACTGTTTTAGATAATTTTAAAAATCAAGCCATTAGGCATACTGGCGAGCGTCGAGCAACAGTCGCTAACATCGGCACTGCGCATGTGAGTATATTAAATGAAAGTAAAGGTACAAACCAAATTAGTCATTTACATCGCTCCGCTACGTCACCTTGTACAGATATGTTATCAGAACAACATCAACAACAACAACGGCGCGATGATGTTTCAAACAATCGAAACCGTTGTCGAACGTGCAGTGGATCTTCCATGCAAAGTTCTCACTCGCGTGCGTGGAACGGTGCTGATGATTATGAAGTCCCCAATAATCCTACTAACCAAAGAGCTGTGAACACCATTGTGCATATTGGTGGTAGAGCCGATGTACAAACCAGTGTTTTGAAACAAAAGGACAATAGTGTTTCAGATTACTTATCAAACGAGTCCCCCGGAAATAGCCCTTCCATTGATAACCCGTCTTCGGCATATGCACGAATTTCACCTGCTGGTGCGAGAAACAGTCTTGATGAAGAATACATGTGTGTGAAAAAGAACTTTAAGTTTTATAAAAATGGTTTCTATGTTTTAGTTGTATTAAACATTATTTTCATACTCATTAATGCAATTGGCCTTCCTTATGTTTATGCTGTTTTACGACCTCCCATAAATGAAGTACCAGAGCCGACGACAATACCTTTCCCTACAGCAGAGGCTTTAACGGCTCAACGCTCTCATTGCATGGACTGTAAAGTGGTAGAGTCTATGGAAGAATCGTTTAGTGCTGAAATTCGAAAATATATGACGAGTAATGGGGATACCGAGTGCTGCTTCAATGCCACGTACGAGATGGTCCGCATGATATTTAAGGTACGTTGTGAAATATGTCAGATTCCAACATGATTTCTACTTTGAAATTATACTAATAATATTGTACCTCTTAATCTTAGTAAAAGGATGTTAAGAATATCATGGGAAAATATACAGATGTAAACTTGATTGAATCAATTTAAGTTATTTTGCAGCATTTATTTTGTTTTGTATTCGTTTTCTCTTGCAAAATGAAAGCACGAAAGGCAAAAAAGACAGAAAGTGAGAGAAAACCCCACACAAAGACAAATAGACATATGTGATGTATTACTGATAGCTTTCTACTTGTATTTTATTTTAATGACATTTGTATTACTATAGTAGTGTTATAATGGGGTTTTGCGTTACTTTTAATATCATGAAGGTTATGTATGGTATTTTTAGAGTAATTGGTGGAGGAAGACGTTAAAATTAATCTTAGTAGAACAAAGTGAGTGGTGGTTAAACGACTGCGTCTCTTGGGCCACTCGGACTTAGTAGCTAATAAAACTGTCATATATATATATATTGAATGCAAAAATCATATTATTTCGTTTTTTGTTTTTTTTTCAGCATGTGAAGAAAAACGCGTACGTGAAAGGTAAGTTTGTTAAGTATGTACCTTCTTTTGTTCCGATTGCATGTAGACTTTGTATACATTACGATTACTAAATCCCTTATTAAGCAAATTAATATCCTCATATCCGTTTTAGCCATGTTGTGGTTATATGAAAAATGTTGCGGTTTGACATGATACTAGTGACAGAACAGTCTTGGTACTAGTGACCAGATACTAGTGTCAGACCAGATATTGACCTGAAACTACTGATCAGAAAATATTCATCAATAACACACATTCGTTAGACTATTTTAAGTGTCTTCGTTCATAACAGTAGGATTGTTCGGTGCCATATCTGATATCAAAAATATTTACGATATTTCTGATTTCTTGCAGATTCGGAACAAACTTTCATTGAAGTAAAGGCAGCAACATTTCGTAAAGTTGAAGGTAAATATAACACATTATTTGTTTTGAATACAATTACTGTCAGTTTGAAATTAATTTCTTCTAAGAGTAGGTATTACCTGAACGATATAATGCTGGTGTGAGTTATTAATTATATTTAATATGTTTATATGTCTAATACCTGTGATAACAATACCTGTGATAACAATACCTGTGATAACAATACATGTGATAACAATACCTGTGATAACAATACATGTGATAACAATACATGTGATAACAATACCTGTGATAACAATACATGTGATAACAATACATGTGATAACAAAATATTCCCCTACTGATTTAACCGGAGGGGACCAGGTTTATCATCCGTCCCTCCATCTGTCCGTTGTCCGCCGGATTACTTAAATATTACCCAAGCTAGGAAAGTTTATTTTCAAAAAGTTATGGGTAAAAAATTTACATTCTAATCAAATTGCTATTTAAAACAAACTAATCAACACTGAAATTGAGAATAACCAATGCTTATTTTACTCCTTAATTTAAATCTCAATGCTTTATTTAGAAATTTCAATGCTTAAATACTCCCAAATAGTGCTTATCTGGAGCACTGCCGTGTATGAAGGTTTACTGTGAATAGTTTTTCTGTAAATCCACACATTTACAGAGTAAAAATAACGAGAACACTATTCTATTATTCAGACAGTGGCTACAGCGGAAGCTATCGACTTATTTGGAAGGCTAAACCAGTGGTGTCACGTGGAATTGTCTTAAACGAAGACTTTTCAGCAATTAAAATTCAAAAAACTGGATTTTACTTCATGTACAGCAGGGTCAACTTCAGAAAAAAAACGACCCCTCCGGCTAATACAAATAGCACGGGAAAGTTCACCATTTCAGTTGGACATAGTATTCGCAAAATTGTCGCAGAGAAAGAGATTGATGTACTGGATAGAATAAGTCAAAAATGTTATATAGAAAAAGGCAATGTTGAACACTCGAGCATGCTGCAGTCTGTTGTGCATCTAAAGCAAAATGACGCCCTTGATGTAGTATTGGAGAATACAGAATATTTTGATGTTTCGAACAACCAGAATTTGTTTGGACTTCTGTACATCTCGCGTTAAAGTGACATCCAGGTGATTTTACTTACATTTGTTTTATGTTCATGATGAAAATAAACTTTTTGACAAGCACAACAATATATTTCATGATGAAGCCAAATTATGGAATATAGTGTAACTATATAGGGTAACTATATTATAAAACATGATTTGATGCAATTGGAAAGACAAGGACATGGAAGTGACTTTGTGAGATTATACATACAATAATAAAAACTATGTTTCTGTTTAACGTGACATGCTCACATGATGTTTTAACAGCTCAATTTTAATTAGTGTTTCGTTTACACAA
The DNA here is from genome assembly GCA_029582155.1 of Panopea generosa. Taxonomy (NCBI): domain Eukaryota; kingdom Metazoa; phylum Mollusca; class Bivalvia; order Adapedonta; family Hiatellidae; genus Panopea; species Panopea generosa. The sequence continues at coordinate 35,307,934 of CM055907.1, forward strand.
AACTTTGGTAAGCTCGTAGTTGGATATCTTTAGAAGAAATCATATGAAATTAAATGGTATATTGTAGGAAAACACATATGCCAAGGGATACTTCTGTAAACTACATGTAGTAGTATGATGACATGATAATATACATTTATATGTTGGTGTCGTTGATTTGGTAGTCGGATTTACGAACAACAAAACAATGTTTATTTCCTGAAATAGAAAACTATTGTAAACTCGTGAGTGTATATACATGGATGAATAAATGTATCATGAATTGGTGGATGAATGAATGAATGAATGAATGAATGAATGAGTTAATTATTTAAAAAATATACATTTTGCATCAAGCCCACATATGACATATGGCAAGTCATCACAACGCCTGTAAAATGATAATAATTGTTAATAATAGTAAACCTTCTCATTCTCATGTCTCATGAACTCGTGACGCAAACGAATATGCTTCGGTCACATTCAAGGGAGTATCTATTGCACTCATTTCTTATTCTAATTTCACATTCCCATTTCTCATTCTGGTTTCTAATTATCATTCTCATTTTCATTCCCATTTTTCATACTTATTCTCATTTGTCATTTTCATTCTCATTTTCATTTCTCATTCTTATTTTCATTCTTATTTCTCATTCCTATTTCTCATTCCCATTTCTTATTCTCATTTTGTATTTTCAATCTCATTTCTCATTCTCATTTTTTATTTTCATTTTTCATTCTCATTTCTTATTCTCATTTCTCAATTCTTAAATTCTCAATTCCAGCCAATGCGGTTCAAAGCCCTGTCAATTGTACATTTCTTTCTTGTATAGTTTTGTTGTTATTGTTTTATATCTAATACTTGTGTGATAAAATTATGTTTGTTATATTTAAGTTATCTGTAATATTATACTTGTCATCTTTTTTAAAAATAAAAAAAATGTCAATATAGTTGCAATTTATTCGTCTCACAACATACTGGTCCGTCTGTCTATCAGCCACTTAATGATAAGTTTAATGTTAAAAACAAAAATGCATCAAAAAATTATGTCAGCAACATAGAATTATTGCGTTTCAGTGTGTACATTGACAGTCAGTTGAATATGTTCATCCAATTATTTCAAGAAAATAGAATTTACGTAAAAAAAATCTTTTATTTCGAATATAGGCAATAAGTAGCCGCGATTACAGATGTACCAACATGTTTTCTCCCTGGTTTTGGCTGTTCCGGATGCAGGCATTAGAATCTGATACGTTTTGCACATTTCAAAGCATTACATGATATTCGAAATAAAGTTTCAGTATAAATTTTGTTTCTGTTACAAATTACATTATAACAGTATGTACATTATAATTCTCCAATATCAAGTTTAAAATCATGTCACTAATTCAAGAAGAAAGGCGCGTTTAATTTCCACCCAATACGCGAACGAATTAATGGTTAATACTTAATTATGTACTACATACTTAGAATGGAGCATTTAACAAAAACAGATACAGAAATACAAGATACAAGAACAACAGTTCAGCCAAAGTTATGAGATAAAAACACGATCATGCTCCAAACCACCCCTAACCTATAACAACGTTAGTTGAACTATCTGAACAGTCATTAAAACACATATGAAACCCAAAGATATTATTGATATAAAAATGATATTTCGAAATTAAAAGGCAACAAAAAAGATCTAGAAATTCTAAAAGATGATTAGAAGAAGATTAAACAGCTTGATTTAAAAGTAAACGCCGTACGAATGATGGTGGGAAAGAGCGTAAGGGTACTGCAGATGAGAGCGATGCTTACATTAATAACAAATAAAAACAGTTATCATCGAAAAATGAAAAAAAACTACGCAAAGATCCATAACCAAAAATTATATAAACCGATGGGATCAAATACACGTTGTGCTGCAACGAAAATAAAGACGCTAACACTGGCAAATGCAATGCTTGAAGGGGCTAACACATTAACGCAATCAAATCTAAAACAGAAAGTAAGAAATGTTGACGAACAGCACCAGTGGCAAAATGGTAAGAAATATACATATTTAGAAACGTTCTGGAGATAAACAGGATTATCTCGAAAATTGTAAACTCAAAAAGTATATTGATGCAGTAAGCGAAGCGCCAAGGTTAGAAAAAGACAAAGTTAGACAGCATTGTGTAAAGTTGATGAAATGTATATGATTATGACTCCTAAGAATAAAAGCAAGATGAGTGAATGACATAAGAAGAACGTGTTTGTTTTCAATATATATATGACCATATGCACCTATGAACATTATATCTGGAGAAATTTCCTGGTTTTATATTACAGATAAACCTAATTGGGATCTAAATCTGATATTGAGAGTTTATATATACGATTTATTTATATATAAGTAGTTTGTGTTTAAAAAACGCGTTCCCAGCAAAATAGATAATATTCTTTATCTAATCCAAAGTGTCGCGTTAACTGATATGCTGTGTTCAGTGTAGCCTTTTGGCATATAGTATTGACTGTCACAGCATATGTACGCAGTCGCAGAACATGTATTGTTGGTGTTAGTCAGGGGCGTAGCGTGAAAATAATGGATGTTATTTAGGGGAAAGGTATGTCGGAGACGGATTCCCCTTTCTGTTGGTTGGGGTCATTGGAAATCTTTAGAAAACTAAAACTGAAACTGCTTTTTTGATTAAACGCATGTTTCTATACAAGTTCATATTCAATGGCGTTGTAAAGCATAAAATCATTAGTATAAATCTGAATAATTACAACGTATAAAAATGTTCAAATTACATAAAATCATTGGATAAATTCAAATAAAGATTAAAATAAACCAGACTGTTGTGCCTTTAAACAATGCATAGAAATCTCGGAAATAAAATGTTTTCAGATTCTTTTCAAAACTTTTTTCAGATTCGGACATCTTTATGCTCAATGGTAGACTGTTCCACAGGCTAGGACATACTGTACCAAAACTTATGTCACTAAAACACTTTCTTTTGTTAAACGGGATAACATAGCACCTATCTGTGGAGTCTGAAGACCTCAAACCTGGTCTTTTTGGAATATATTTTGTTAACAACTCAGACAAGACAAATAGACTGGTGCATTGACGATAGAGCAATTGTACATGAAAGAGAGTAATTTAAATTTAATTTTAGCTTTGATAGAAAACCAGTGCAAGTCATATGGAGCTTGTTTAGAACTGTCAAGTTTTCTCCTGTTTAAAACAAGTTTTGCACACATATTCTAGATACGTTGCATTTTACCTATTTCCATTTCTGCTATATCATATAAAACAACATTACAGTAGTCCAAGTGAGAAAAAACCAATGACAGAATAAGAATTTCTGTGGAATCCTTAGTTAAATATTTACGTATACTCTTAATCCTTAAGTAATTTAACAGCTGTACGACACTTCCTTTTAACATGTTCTTTGAAATTCAATGTTTCATCTAGAAAAAACACCTAAATATCTGTTCAAATGTGCTTTACTGCCAAACATAATAAACTCAGTTTTTGAAGTGTTCATCTTTAGTTCTCTGCACATTGTTCAAGTTATTTTATCGAATGTATTTCCTTGTTGACTGATGTTGGTTGGAAACGTTTATTTGCAATATGATCATCTGCAAATCCATAGACTGAAATACTTGGTGGAATAACATCAAATAGCGTTCCCGCGTAAGTAAGATAGAGACAAGGACCCAAACAACTTCCTTGGGGGACACTACATTGTAGCAAACGTGGGGATGATAAGATTGAATTTACACTAACTCGGCAGCTACGTGGTCTGAGATATGAGTCAACCCAAAATAGCGCTTTTTCCACAGACACCATACTGGCTTTGAAGAACATCAAAAAGTATATCATGGTCAACAGTATCAAAAGCTGCACTTGGATCGATTGCAATCAGTACAGATATCTCTTGTTTCTCCATTCCGTCAAGCAAGACATTCACCAGTCTAAGTAATGCCGACTCACATGAATGAAAGCGCCTATAGGCGGAATGATCCTTGGGAAGGAGATCATAAGTGTTCACATGGATATTAAGTCTAAAGAGAACAGCTTTTTCAATTAATTTATTGAGAAATGATAGGTTGCTCACTGGTCTATAATTAGAAAATTTAAGTTCATGGCCCGCTATCTTCAAAAGAGGTCTGACGATTGCCTGTTTCCATTTTGCTGGAAATATACATTGACGCAAGGAGAGATTAACTAATTTGGTGATGGTAGGCAATAATTCTTGTAAATATGATTTTATCACATTAGTTGGTAACATGTCTAACTCTAAGGATTTGGTATTGAGTTCACCGATAAGGGTTTTTATTTCATTCTCAGTAAGATCTTGGAACTGATCAATACACGGCACGTCTTTCATCTGCTGTTTAATATTTTGAAACTCATCGAGTGACTCCCGTATTTTTGCGATTTTGTTCATAAAATGGTCAGTAAATTTGTCTACAAGTGTATTCTCACTCTTTCCAATTGGCATAAGATTCTCAGACTTGGTTTCAGTCAATTCAGACATCAAAGAATACAGGTTTTTCGAGAGACCTTTGGCATACTTATATTTGTTGCTAGCTGCTTTAAATGCTTCTAACTAATGCGATTGTCCGTACTTCCTCCATAGGCTTTCTGATTTTCGTAATACACGTTTGAGATGAAGTATATCTTCTGTAAACCATAGTTTCAGTGCTCTGCATATTTTCTTTTTTCTATAAGAGGGGCATGTTTATCTAAAATTATCTCAATTTCTGATTCGGACACATTTACAAAGTTATTTGAATATTCGCAGTCAACTGTTATCTCCCTCAAATCATTTGCAAATTCAGATTGATCAATCTCTTTAAAATTTTGGAAGCCACATTTTTACTAGTGACATTTTCTTTTTTCACGTTAATAACAATTTTTACAACGCAGTGATCAGAAACGAATGGACCAGCTCACCTTTAAGTACTTCTACACCATTAATTACCTCTGTTACAACTAAATCTAAACTTTTTCCACCGATGTCAGTCTTGAAATTGGCGTGTTGTTCCAACAATCCCATGGCAAGAAGAGAATCATTAAAATTAGAAATAGAAGTTACATTGGTGACTTTTAGACTAAACAAAATATTTACCTGGGCATTAATTTCAAATGTTACTCGGCAGAGTAACCGAGTATGTCACGCTACGCACCTGTTAATTCTGACACTTGGAATACTTCAGTTCGTTCAGTGTTTCTCCAGATAGGATACTGTTTAAATCGTCGCTATAAGACGTGAGGGGTGTTCCATCACACTCATGAACAGGTTAGATAACGATTTTGCTATTTTCTTATCTTTACTGTGTTTGCGTTTATCGGATCGTATTCTTATACTAAGATTGACTACCTTCTGTTGAATGTATGTTTTCAATAATCACAAAACCATTTATTTGTTAGCCAGGTAAACTACTCAATAAGGAATTATGGTCTCATTAATAAATAACCTTCCATATTTTACCGATCATTTTCTTTTGTCTAAACCATATCAGCAATATCACCAACATGCGCACTATAATTATATGCACTTGACCCTTCCTTTAAAAAACTATTTAATATATTGGCTAATGATAATTGTATTTTAATACAATTTCTATATGACTAATCGCTTACTTTATTTTATTGTGTAATTTTCTATTAATAAGTATGCTTGTTATTTCTACTTATATTTGTTTGGCATTTTGTCAGTATTACATAATACTATCAAAGACATATGAACTTGTGTTTAACACTGTAACACGATATGTGGATAGATATGGTTACAAACGCGACGAGTAGTCCTGTTATCATTTCAATATAAACTTGTATGTACGTATTAGTACAATTTACGTTGCAATTTAAAACCGGGAATTTTATTTAAAAACTATTCTTAAAGTTTTCTCATACAAGAAGGATGCGAGTTTCGTAAATGAAACGGTTAAAATGTGAACATGGGGAAGTTATAAGATTAATTATATTCAAAAATGTAAACAGGGGAAGTTATAAGATTAATAATATTCAACATGTCTATGATTGCTACATCTCCGAGTGAGTGTGCTTTGCAATTAATTATTTTTTCTTTTATTATTGTATTTGATTAAACGTTTGTTTTATCATGGCAATGATAACTTAACAGTCCCTTTAGCAATGTTCAACCATATGCTAGAAAAGTTAATAGTCATATACATGTAGCAGGAAAAGCGATAATGTGAATTTTCATTCATTCTAGATTTAGTTTTTTCATGTATTCTAATTTTAGAATCCTTTTATAGAAAATACATGATTGATGCTCATTCGGTACTTTTTCTGAATTAAATTTTCGAACTATTGTTCTCATTAATTCACAATTCGAAACTATTTTAAAAAACTTTTAAACTGTTAAATGTCGTATATTAATAATGCCATTTAAGTACCAAAACGGCAATAATAAAAAGTGAATTTGTAAAAAAAAAGCACATATACAGTACGCTATCGCAGCGTTTCATGATTCCGTTCGGTGTGCCTTACCCTTATAAAGACGTTTTTGAATATTAGTTTAGTTGTTAAATGCATGCCATGTTGTGAACCAAACACACAATTTCATTTAGAATTCAGACCAAGCTGTGTGTGTAACACACATTTCGATCAAGAATGCTGCCTGACAACACATAACCATATATATAGAATGCAGGTCAAGTTCTGTGCCAAACACACATTTTCATTAGAAGGCATGCCAATGCTGAGTGTTAGACACACATTGCCATGTTGTGTGTTACCGTTTAGAATGCATTTTTCTATTTTTATTTGCAATACAAGACTATGAAGAAGAAATTTTAAGGCAAAGTATCACCATTGCAAAAAGGAAGTGCTTCCGTGGGGTAGTCGCATGATGGCGGTTATAAATAATCCTCATTCTTCTTCTTTAAAAATGCATTTTCCTTATTTTAATGCTCATTTTTTTATTTGAATGGCATTATTGATGTACTTTGAACATTTTGATAGCATTATCATGTTTGAATTGTGAATTTAGAAAAAAAAATGATGCTATGAAATTGGGGTATGAATACATGATTTTGGAAGTCTACTTTCACTTTGTCACCAGTGTACACACTGAGCAGAAAAAAAATCTCTTATATGACACATGACCCCTACTTTTCTCATCATATTTTGATAGTGCAGAGGTTGACAAACAGTAAAATGTAGGTTTCACTTCTTTCATTTGGGATTTTCTATGAATGACAAGCCTTCAAACTTTTGTTATTTACTATAGAATAAAGAACAAAAATCAATGGTGGGGTTACACCTATAAGGCATGGTACCACCATTGCAAAAAGGAAGTGCTTCCGTGGGGTAGTCGCATGATGGCGGTTATAAATAATCCTCATTTCTTCTTCTTTAAAAATGCATTTTCCTTATTTTAATGCTCATTTTTTTATTTGAATGGCATTATTGATGTATTTTGAACATTTTGATAGCATTGTCATGTTTGAATTGTGAATTTAGAAAAAAAAAATGATGCTATGAAATTGGGTTATGAATACATGCTTTTGGAAGTCTACTTTCACTTTGTCACCAGTGTACACACTGAGCAGGAAAAAGAATCTCTTATATGACACATGACCCCTACTTTTCTCATCATATTTTGATAGTGCAGAGGTTGACAAACAGTAAAATGTAGGTTTCACTTCTTTCATTTGGGATTCTCTATGAATGACAAGCCTTCAAACTTTTATTATTTACTATAGAATAAAGAACAAAAATCAATGGTGGGGTTACACCTTAAACGTTTACACCAATGAGCAGAGAAAGTCACTACATGTACCGAGTTATAAAGACAAAATTAACATGGATACTACGAATTATTATACTATTTGATAAAATAACAATAACATAATTAAATAAATGTATAATTAACTGAAGCCAAAAATCGTTTCATTTGTTTTAATGAATGTTATAACTGCTTACTAAAGACGGTTTATTTTTGGAAACGCATCTAAACTCACCTGCGTCATTCACTGGATGACCCTTAGTTGATCATATACATGTATTCATCAACTTTAAGGTTCAAGTTCCCAAGTGGGGTGTGGAGCGCGTGGTCCAGTTGTCCAGTGGTATAGTATCGAACCAAGGAGCGGAGGACCGTGGGTTCGATCCTCTCTCATGGTTATGTGTGGTGTCCTTGAGCAAACATATTTTTCCGCATATGTTTAGTACTTGTTCCACCCAGGATGTCTTCGAGCATGATTTGTCTCAGTTGTAATAACTTGTTTCACAATAGGTGTAAATAAATTTAAACTATGTGGCGTTTTTTGTTGTTTATTTTTGTTGTTGTTGTTTTGGGAGGGGGCGGTGCTACAGATCATTCCATGGCGGCGACGTTTGAGGTTACTGTTTCGTATTGTGTCTATTATAACTAATTATGTCTATGCTGTTTTGTTAGATGCGTCCTTTCAGTGCCACATCTCTTGTTGGTTATATTTTGTCTTATTTTGAAGTGTTAACATAACATGTATATTCCTTATATTCCTAACCAATTGTGTTAGATGTTCTTGTTCATTTTTGCATAATGTTCAATGGAACATTGAAAAGTTTGACTATACAGTATTAAATATATCCACGAACGGCATTTTATGGCTCACGTATACAGTGTAAATTTAAAAACTACTTGATTGTTTAATTTATATATCTTCTGCGACACACCTAACGTTTTTTATTCATGTCATCTGAAATCAATGCAAAATTATATTTGTTAAAACCCAAGGAAAGATATACGTAAACAGTAATCATTTCCAAACCTAAGCACCCCTATGAAATCTCCATGGCAACGAAGTATATCTCATAAAGCAAAACACAATTTTTTTTATCTTTGTTCCGAATGTCAACAAGTTCACCTATGAAATGCAATAGCATATCTGATACAATATACTTACAAATGTGTTTATAAGTTATATATAGCAGTATTTGGTCAACTGCCAATCTGTTTTCTCTGTTTTCAATTACATATCACGGCCAAATATGTTCTTTCTATCATTATTTTTCCAATTTTACATGTCACGGCCAAATGTGTTTTGTCTACCATTATTTTTCCAATTTTATATGTCACGGTCACATGTGTTTTTTCTATCACTATTCTTTAAATTTTACATGTCACGGCCAAATGTGTTTTGTCTACCATTATTTTTCCAATTTTATATGTCAAGGCCCGTGTGTTTTATCTATCACTATTCTTAATTTTACATGTCACGGCCAAATGTGTTTTGACTACCATTATTTTTTTCTAATTTTTACATGTCACGGCCAAATGTGTTTTGTCTGCCATTATTTTTCTAATTTTACATGTCACGGCCACATGTGTTTTGTCTGCCATTATTATTTTCATATTTTACATATCACGGCCAAATGTGTTTTGTCTACCATTAGTTTTCCAATTTTACATGTCACGGCCAAATGTATTTTATCTGCCATTATTTTTCCAATTTTACATGTCACGGCCACATGTGTTTTGTCTGTCATTATTATTTTCAAATTTTACATATCACGGCCAAATGTGTTTTGTCTACCATTATTTTTCCAATTTTATATGTCACTGGCACATGTGTTTTTTCTATATCATTATTCTTTCAATTTTTCATGTCACGGCCAAATGTGTTGTGTCTGCCATTATTTTTCCAATTTTACATTGCACTACCACATGTGTTTTGTTTGCCATTATTTTTCCAATTTTACATGTCACGGCCAAATGTGTTTTGTCTGCAATTATTATTACAATTTTATATGGCATGGTCACATGTGTTTTGTCTATCAATATTCTTTCAATTTTACATGTCACGGCCAAATGTGTTTTTTCTGCCATTATTTTTCCAATTTTACATGTCACGGCCAAATGTGTTTTTCTGCCATTAATTTTCCAATTTTACATGTCACGGACACACGTGTTTTGTCTGCCATTATTCCAATTTTACATGTCACGGTCACATGTGTCTTGTCTGCCATTTTTTCCAATTTTACATCTCACGGCCACATGTGTCTTGTCTGCCATCACTTCTACTAGATCTACTTCTTATACTACTACCACTATTAAATTACTATTTCTACAACTTCTACAAATGCTACTATTACTTTTACTACAACTTTTCATACACTATAATAATAATAATGACTACTAGATCTACTACTACTGCTACTACAACTACCAGCATCACTACTACTACTTCTGCTAATACTACTACAACTACTGCTGCTGCTGCTGCTATAACAAAGAAAGTCAATTAATACTACCATTTTGCACGTATCAGTCACCTTCTATTTTTGTCCAGTGGTACAGTATTGGTACCTGGGTCGGATGATCGTGGGTCCAATCCTCCGACACGGCTATGTGAAGTGTTCATGAGCAAGACACTTTTTACGCATACGCTTAATACTTCTTCTACTCTGGAGTTCTTCAAGTGTAATTTGTGAAAGCTCTAAGAACTTTTTTACATTCGATTTAAGATAAATAAGTTGTTATATTAAACAAAACACACCAATCATATTCTACAAGGATAGCATTATTGACTGTATTCCTCCTCGTGACGCGTTTGGTCTGTTATGTACATATCGCCCTATTGATGCAAAGTTGTACCAAGTGCCTTCTTTTGTATATATATACTTGGTATATTATTGCTTTAATGGGACGGTATGGAACATGAAGGAATATGCTACATGAACGTTTTAAAGTGCGAATGTAATAAAACGTGGTTAAGATGATATGGAAATAACTTGCGTCATATGTTAATATTACACATTTATAATTATCTATTTCCGATATATAATACTGGTCGTATCAAATTATTTAAGAGTATGGTTTTACCACATGAGTCATAAACATATGGGGATTTGTTTGATTTTTAACTGTATGATAAGAACAAGGAAGTGATATCATGTGGGTATTTTGACGCTAAGTACCGGAGAGGCAACGTTTCATTTGTTATAGAGGAATAGTCAATATATCAAATGGTGTAAGATTATTAAACGGTGTACATTCGATTCATTTTTGTGTCTATCAATTTCGTTTCATTTATATTTTTAATACATCGAACTTTCAATTGCATTAATTTTTCGAACGTGTTGGTTCTGGATGAACATAGATGGTAACCAGCCGGAATTGTTATACCGGTAGTTCTGCAATGCAAGGAAGGAAACGACCCGCTTCTTTTAGCGATTTCGACGATAGCTATGATTACACTCATCTGAATTATTCCTCAAATACTTCAGGATGTCGACGCGTGATGGCATCTGTTGCTACAGAAGAAAGAAAACAATTACTTGCAACTGATAGACATTTCTCAACCGATAACATACACATTCCAAGATGCTGCACAACACCTTGTTTGTATGATAAAACAATGCAATACTGTCATAGCCAACAGTGTGCAATCGCTAACAGCAGTTGCCGACATGGAATACCTGTACCCGTTTCAAACGAATGTCCACATGCATGCAGTCATTGCCACCAAGAACAACCATTCTTTCCACAACACGTTCAACTATGTAGACCAGGAAATGGAAGTAGGTCCTCACTGCTGAATAGACCAGGAAATGGAAGTAGGTCCTCACTGCTGAATGATCATTTCAATCCTGGTCGCGGAATATATCCATGTGTGAACCAGTGTTTAGAGTCAGTCAATACTGCACCAACACCCACAATAGTGAGTTCGTATGAAAGCAATAACGCTGAACCAGTGATACGTGTAGATGAAAGTAGGCTAGCTAATGAGATAGGTGAAATCAATCTGTCTTATAAAAAAGGATTGTATTTGATGTGCATTCTGAACGTTATGTTTTTAACTTTTAATGCAGTTATACTTCCAAAGTTTGTTGTTTTGAAACTCACACCAAATGATAATCGTCAAAATTGCCTGAACTGCTCACGTCTCAAAGTGTATAACTTTGACATTGAAGAACCAGATGACGGCATCTGTTGCTTCAACCACACGGATGGTCCTCTATTTAACGTATGTATCAAACTAATATACAATGTATGTATCAATTGTTTTATAAAAGTAGTTATAATTTAGTAATAAATCTTCTTTTAAAAAGCTAGACCATAGGTAATATCAGTATCCACAGTTACAGACTCCGTTTGACTTAATCTCTGCTCATGTGGAGAAGTGAAACATGCTTCACCCCTCATTCATGATTATATCAATATCTTTTCCGCCACGGTTTCTTTTAAAATAATAATATTCTGAAACGCTATTAAATACAATACATATATACGTGTGTTGATCCTTTGACCTCTTATTTCGATCAACACACGTGGAGAAAACAAAACTTAACCAGACCACTCTTACAGGCATTCAGTTTATTATTCTATTCCTAGTATTTCGCACTTGGTCACTCGCTCGTCACATGTTCAGATCCCAGTCCTAGTTTTATTTGATATATGTCATTAATTTTTTTCAGATGACACTTATTGAACCAGGTAAGGTTTAACGTTTATAAATCGAAATAACATTCATTATGTTGTTAGTTAATCTAATACTGTATTTAAACAAGCGATGTGTGTCTTCATTCGCGATTATTATCGCTGTCATTTAAATCAAGGTATATAAGTTTAATGGACACTTGCCAAAATATAAAGATAAATTATCATAATAAAATGTAATGACACATGTGTAATTAATATACCGTGTGCAATAAGATTTACGTCCCCTGGTTAGCGAGCGGCCGCAACGCTTTATCTACGGCAAAGGACCACAAGGCATTTTTATTTGCAGTTTTCATCTCTTACTATTTGAATCGACATGGTGCAATATCAAATAAAAACTCAGTATGTGTGTAGATCTTTACTTTAGTTTCTGATGACCGATACTAGCAATTATCATTATAATGACTTGTTGCTCAATGATATACAATATTTATACTATTTCAATACCGATTTATCATATACATGTACGTGTATGTTCATTAGTCGGTTTGAAAACAGTTCAAACTTAACTTGGCTAAATATTTTTAGATGGCGTTTGCTTAAAAATAGTTCAATTTGCTTGTTTTGTAGTTTTGAAAACACTCAATATGATTGATATGTTAATAACGTTCCAATTGAAATAAACTAAATTTCAGAAGCACCGGTAGTCTCATTTATACAACTTCGAGCGAGGGCTACTAACTTCATCGAAGAATTTGACGGTATGGTATATATGATTATCACTAACAGACAAATACATTTAAAGGGCATAGTGATAGTTTGCATGTTAACTTTATAGTATTCAAATATTACTTATTTGATCTAAAAGCAGTAATATAATAATAAAAAAATTTTTAAAAAATATTTCTTATTTAAATAATGAATTTTTTAATGGGGTTAAACGCCATTTTCAACACATTTCAGGTTATAAATGGCATATCCAGTTTTATTGGTGGAGGACGACCTCAGAATGAATCTGAGTAGAAGTACCGTCCTTCAATAAACAACTGGAAAAAATCTCACTTGAGATTTTGGAGCGAATGGGAATCGAACCCACGACCTTAGCGGTGAGAGGTAAACGATCTTGAGATGGCGCTTTAGGCAAATCGGAAGACCACTTGAAAAGGTTCTTCAAATACCAAAACTTCTAGAATGTTATACACATGTAGATATTGAGTACGTTCGGAAATAAATTTACTACTGATTAATATAAAACATGAGAATATATATGTACAACCAGAAATGCAGCATTGCAATGAAACTGTCACCAATGCAGCAAAAATAATAAACGATACATGGGTTAACGCCTTGGAACATTTTTATAAAAGTAGTTCCGCCAGACTACAAATGCGGTAGTGAAACATTTTCAAGTAAATACATGCATGTATCAAACTTATGCACCAGAACGATATTATGGCGGCACTTAAAAGATATAAATGCTGATAGAAGTATTTTCTCTCTTTTTTGTCTTATTTTATTCTTTCCATTTACTTGTTTTTTTATTTTACACTAACTAAGTCTGTAGAACGAACCCAGCTCCCCTAATTCGGTTATAAAGAGCAGTATATTTGAGCTCGTAGATTAGTCAGTTGCTTCAGAGAAAGTTTAAATGACGTTATAGTTTAGTAAGCGTTCTATTGCTATGAATTATAGGACAGGCATAGAAAATCTTGCTTATTCACTAAGGGTTAATAGACCTTATTTTGGAGAGATCAAGTTCTTTATATAGACACACACTAAATGCTATTGTTCTCTTGATTATAATGTTTTTGAAAATTGAATGGGAATTATTGCTGTTAAAACTTGAGGTCAAACCCATAAAGAAATAACATGTGTTTAAACCAAATGAAACAAGTAGAATCCCCTTCTTATTCTTATTTTACGTCACTCAAATAGTTACACACTTAATTTTAAACAGCTTCCAAAAGTAGAGGAATTTAATAATTGGTTTACTAATCACCCACTGTGTAGAGTCATTGCTTTTTCTCGGAATTGCTTATTTCGTGAACTGCATTGCAGGAGTCAATGTTCTATATTTTAGCTCTGTGCTGATGTTATTTATGATTCCCTGAAATCATGGAGCACATTCAGTATTCATGAGAATATAATACATTACTGCTAAAGCCGGAGATAGTTGGCGTGAAGAGAGTGCCATGTTGCATTATCACCATGGAGCACATTCAGTATTCATGAGAATAGAATACATCACTGCTAAAGCCGGAGATAGTTGGCGTGAAGAGAGTGCCATGTTGCATTATCACCATGGAGCACATTCAGTATTCATGAGAATAGAATACATTACTGCTAAAGCCGGAGATAGTTGGCGTGAAGAGAGTGCCATGTTGCATTATCACCATGGAGCACATTCAGTATTTATGAAAATAGAACACATCACTGCTAAAGCCGGAGATAGTTGGCGTGAAGAGAGTGCCATGTTGCATTATCACCATGGAGCACATTCAGTATTCATGAGAATAGAATACATTACTGCTAAAGCCGGAGATAGTTGGCGTGAAGAGAGTGCCATGTTGCATTATCACCATGGAGCACATTCAGTATTTATGAGAATAGAACACATCACTGCTAAAGCCGGAGATAGTTGGCGTGAAGAGAGTGCCATGTTGCATTATCACCATGGAGCACATTCAGTATTCATGAGAATAGAATACATCACTGCTAAAGCCGGAGATAGTTGGCGTGAAGAGAGTGCCATGTTGCATATCACCATGGAGCACATTCAGTATTCATGAGAATAGAATACATCACTGCTAAAGCCGGAGATAGTTGGCGTGAAGAGAGTGCCATGTTGCATTATCACCATGGAGCACATTCAGTATTCATGAGAATAGAACACATCACTGCTAAAGCCGGAGATAGTTGGCGTGAAGAGAGTGCCATGTTGCATTATCACCATGGAGCACATTCAGTATTCATGAGAATAGAACACATCACTGCTAAAGCCAGAGATAGTTGGCGTGAAGAGAGTGCCATGTTGCATTATCACCATGGAGCACATTCAGTATTAATGAGAATAGAACACATCACTGCTAAAGCCGGAGATAGTTGGGGTGAAGAGAGTGCCATGTTGCATTAACACCATGGAGCCGAATTCAGTATTCATGAGAATAGAAAACATCACTGCTAAAGCCGGAGATAGTTGGCGTGAAGAGAGGGCCATGTTGCATTATCACCATGGAGCACATTCAGTATTCATGAGAATAGAACACATCACTGCTAAAGCCGGAGATAGTTGGCGTGAAGAGAGTGCCATGTTGCATTATCACCATGGAGCACATTCAGTATTCATGAGAATAGAACACATCACTGCTAAAGCCGGAGATAGTTGGCGTGAAGAGAGTGCCATGTTGCATTATCACCATGGAGCACATTTAGTATTCATGAGAATAGAACACATCACTGCTAAAGCCGGAGATAGTTGGCGTGAAGAGAGTGCCATGTTGCATTATCACCATGGAGCACATTCAGTATTCATGAGAATAGAACACATCACTGCTAAAGCCGGAGATAGTTGGCGTGAAGAGAGTGCCATGTTGCATTATCACCATGGAGCACATTCAGTATTCATGAGAATAGAACACATCACTGCTAAAGCCGGAGATAGTTGGCGTGAAGAGAGTGCCATGTTGCATTATCACCATGGAGCACATTCAGTATTCATGAGAATAGAACACATCACTGCTAAAGCCGGAGATAGTTGGCGTGAAGAGAGTGCCATGTTGCATTATCACCATGGAGCACATTCAGTATTCATGAGAATAGAACACATCACTGCTAAAGCCGGAGATAGTTGGGGTGAAGAGAGTGCCATGTTGCATTATCACCATGGAGCACATTCAGTATTCATGAGAATAGAATACATCACTGCTAAAGCCGGAGATAGTTGGCGTGAAGAAAACGCCATGTTGCATTATCACCATGGAGCACATTCAGTATTCATGAGAATAGAATACATCACTGCTAAAGCCGGAGATAGTTGGCGTGAAGAGAACGCCATGTTGCATTATCACCATGGAGCACATTCAGTATTCATGAGAATAGAATACATCACTGCTAAAGCCGGAGATAGTTGGCGTGAAGAGAGGGCCATGTTGCATTATCACCATGGAGCACATTCAGTATTCATGAGAATAGAATACATCACTGCTAAAGCCGGAGATAGTTGGCGTGAAGAGAGTGCCATGTTGCATTATCACCATGGAGCACATTCAGTATTCATGAGAATAGAATACATCACTGCTAAAGCCGGAGATAGTTGGCGTGAAGAGAGTGCCATGTTGCATTATCACCATGGCGCTGCTGTTTTATCATTCTGCGTTCTTGACTTAAAATGGATTTATTTTTATTAGCCTGTTATTATTATTCATTGAATGTTATGATTTACTTTTATATTTTTATCTTTTTTAGACAACGGTCGGCAGAAACACAAACGGATGTGCTGGATTCCAAATCCTGAAGAACGCACGAACATGGAGATTATCGGCAAAGACTATTCAATAATTCTCATCAAGCGGTCTGGATTTTATTTCGCATATAGCCGAATTCAGTATAAAAAAGACTTTTCGGTGGTTAATTCTACAGTTACTTCTGGTGAAATGTTTTCACTTGGACACAGCATATATAAACTAATAGATAAGTCAGAAGACGAGATGCTAGATAACATTACACAGCGATGTTCTGTCCTTAACTCCAATATAGCACATGCCAGTGTTTTACAGTCGGTCATCAAGCTGTACAAAAGGGATGAGATATACCTGAGAGTGGACCATACTGACTTTTTAGATACTAGCGATAATCGTATCCACCAATTTGGATTGTTTCATATCAGTGATATCAACTAGAACAAATGCAAAAACTAAAACAGTATCTATGACTTTTTAACATACTAGCATTTCAGATATGAATATATGTTACATTCTTGTTTACTACAGTGTTAATGCTTGTTTTAAGTTTGTACATGTATATATGCCATTTCATATTCATTGTTAATATCAACGCATTTCTAACATCATTGTTTCATGTATTCTGCCATGTTTGTGTCTTATGGCAGATCAAATGTAAATAAATTTGAGGTCATGGATTCGATTTCAGACTAGATCATTTATTCTGCTATATTTGTGTATTATAGCAGATCAATTGTATAAAATTTGTATGTAGTGGGTAGAGTGTTGGCCGCTCACGCTAAAGGTTGCAGGTTCGATTTCAGACTAACTCCGATCATCTCTCAAAGAAAACACTTAGTACTGGTTCTATCATGAAAACGAAACTTAATATAATCTTAGGCCTTACAAAATGCTATGTAGATGCTAACTTTTTTAGATGTTGATCTTTTTCTCGTTCAAATGTCCAGTCTTTTGCGCGATCTTCCTAATTTTTTTATTGGATACAATAGCTTTTAATTTAGTGGGCGTGTTCATCACTGAAAGCAAAGGTGAATTTCTTTACAAAGTGGAACGTTCTTTTTTCTATATAAAGAGTCTTCAATGGCTGAGAAAATACGACAAAATCTAAATAAAGCTTAGTACGCGTGGTGACTTTGATTGACAGATGGCGTCTATTTCAGTATTTAATTCAATCTTAAACAGGAAGGTTTACGATCGAACAATGTATTACAAATAAATATAAATCAGATTACTTGCAACAAATAAGATCCCGCGAAATTAACAAAGGAGATTATTATCTTATTAACTATAAATGAGGCATTTCTTAAACAATTAAAAATTCAACATTTACGTCACTGTCAGCTATATAAAAACTATATACTTAACCTAATTATTAATGCCTTAGGTTAGACTAACATGATTTCCCAATATAAGGCTGACATAATCAACGGAAAAAGCAAATTATGAGTTGTTTTACAAGTATTTTATATTTTGATATGTTTTGTTTACAATGTATACATGTACACAGAAATTTGTGATTTTAAGGTATATTCAAATATAGCAATTACTGGTATTTCAGTTTTTTATTAGTTTTATGCACAGTGCAAAAAAAAAATCCATACATGAGTTGAAGCTCATTATCATAATCATAAAACAAATCGTGAGTGAAATATGATTTCTTTAAAACAAAACAATTGCTACATTCAAGCGTTACTTTAAATAACCGTTATCTGAGCTGCTTGCTGAAGTAGTCTAATGAAAACTTAAATATAACCAAATACAAACACATTTTCATCTCCATCTTTTGATCTCCACCTTTCGTTGCTTTGGTTTCCTGTTAACTGTAATAAAATAAAATATGATAAAATAATGCCTTGGAAGTACTTAACTGGTCAACGAAAAATAAAGTGATATTAACAGCTTCGGTTTTATTCATCCTATTCACGAATATTTAGGAAATATGCAAAACCCTTCATGCCTGCTCCAGCAGCGGATATAGGAATACTCAACGAGGTCTATGATTCTTAGGTATTGGAAATAATAACAAAGATGAGTCAATTTACGAATACTTGCATACACAGTATGTAAGACGGCTGTTGTAACAATCAGTCAACTCTAACAAAATGATCTAATGGAAATAAAAACAACGATGAAAAAAATTACGAATACTTCCATACATTGCACGTCAGACTGCTGTTGTCACAATTAGTCAACTCTGACAAAATAATCCAATGGAAATAATAACAACGATGAGTCAAATAACGGAGACCTCCATACACCGTAGGTAACACAGCTGTTGTAACAATTAGTCAAATCTGAAAAAATGACACAATGGAAATAATAACAACGATGAGTCAAATTACGGATGCTTCCATACACCGCTAATAACACTTCTGTTGTAACAATTTGTCAATTCTGATAAAATGATCAAATGGAAGTAACAACAACGACGTGTCAAAGTACGGATACTTCCATACACCGCACGTAAGACTGCTGTTGTAACAATGAATCAACTCTGACAAAATGACCCACTTGAAATAATAACAACGATGAGTCAAATTACGGATCGTACTATACACCGCACGTAAGACTGCTATTGTTTCAATTAGTCAACTCTGACAAAAAGAGCAAATGTCAATAATAACAACAATTAATAAAATTACGGATGCTTCCATACACAGCACATACGACTGCTGTTGTAACAATTAGTCAACTCTGACAAAATTAAACAATAGAAATAACAACACTCATGAGTCCAATTACAGATACTTCCATACACCGCACTTGGGACTGCTGTTGTAACAGTTAATAAACTCTGACAAAATGACCCAATGGAAATAAAAACAACGATAAATCAAATTACGGATACATCCATACACCGCACATAAGACTGCTGTTGTAACAATGAATCAACTCCGAGAAAATGACCTATTGGAAATAATAACAACGATGAGTCAAATAACGGATACTTCCATACATCGCACGTAAGATTGATGTTGTAACAATTAGTCAACTCTGACAAAATGACCAAATCGAAATTATAACAACGATGAGTCAAATAACGGATACTTCCTTACATCGCACGTAAGACTGATGTTGTAACAATAAGTCAACTCTGACAAAAATGATCCAATGAAAATAAAAACAACGATGGGTCAAAGTACGGATACTTCCATATACCGCACATAAGAGTGCTGTTGTAACAATTAGTCAACTCTGACAAAATAATCCAATGGAAATAATAACAACGATGAGTCAAATTACGGATACTTCCATACACCGCACGAAACATTGCTGTTGTTACAAAGAGACAACTGTGACAACATGACCCAATTGAAATAACAACAAAGGTCAGTCAAACTACAAATAGTTCCACACACCGCATATAAGATTGCTGTTGTAACCGTATGTCAACTCTGACAAAATCACCCAATGGAAATAACAACAACAATGAGTCAAATTACGGATACTTCCATACACCGCACATGAGGCTGTTGTTGTAACAGTTGGTCAACTCTTCCAAATGATCAATTGGAAATAGTAACAACGATGATTCAAAATACGGATACTTCCATACACCGCACGAAAGACTGCTGTTGTAACAATTCGTCGACTCTGATAGAATGACCCAATGGAAATAATAACAACGATGAGTCAAATTACGGATACTTCCATACACAGTACATAAGACTGCTGTTGTAACAATTAATCAACTCTGACAAAATGATCCAATGGAAATAACAACAACAATGAGTCAAAGTGCGCACACTTCCATACATCACACATAAGACTGCTGTTGTAACAATGAGTCAACTCTGACAAAATGATCCAACTGAAATAATATCAACAATGAGTCAAATTATGGATACTTCCATACACCGCTTATTAGACTGCTGTTGTAACAATCAATCAACTCTGATAAAATGATCCAATGGAAAAAACAACAACAATGAGTCAAAGTACGGATACTTCCATACACGGCACATAAGACTGTTGTTGTAACAATTAGTCAACTCTGACAAAATGACCCAATGGAAATCATAACAACGATGAGTCAAATTACGGATACTTCCATACACCACACATAAAACTGTTGTTGTAACAAATAGTCAACTCTGACAAAATGATCTAATGGAAATAACAACAACGATACGTCAAAATACGGATACTTCCAAACACCGCTCATAAAAATGCTGTTGTAACAATTATCCAACTCTGACAAAATGATCCAATGGAAATAATAACAACGATGAGTCAAATTACGGATACTTCCATACACAGTACATAAGACTGTTGTTGTAACAATTAATCAACTCTGACAAAATGATCCAATAGAAATAATAACAACCATGAGTCAAAGTACGGATACTTCCACACACCGCACATAAGATTGCTGTTGTAACCGTTAGTCAACTCGGACAAAATGACCCAATGGAAATAACAACAACAATGAGTCAAAGTACGGATACTTCCATACACCGCACATGAGGCTGTTGTTGTAACAGTTGGTCAACTCTTCCAAATGATCAATTGGAAATAACGACAACGATGATTCAAAGTACGGATACTTCCATACACCGCACGAAAGACTGCTGTTGTAACAATTCGTCAACTCTGACAGAATGACCAAATGGAAATAATAACATAGATGAGTCAAATTACAGATACTTCTATACACAGTACATAAGGCTGCTGTTGTAACAATTAATCAACTCTGACAAAATGATCCAATTGAAATAACAACAACAATAAGTCAAAGTACGGATCCTTCCATAGACCGCTTATTAGATTGCTGTTGTAACAATAAATCAACTGACAAAATGATCCAATGGAAATAACAACAACGATGAGTCAAATTACGGATACTTCCATATACCGCACATAAGACTGTTTTTGTTACAATTATCCAACTCTGACAAAATGATCCAATGGAAATAATAACAACGATGAGTCAAATTACGGATACTTCCATACACAGTACATCAGACTGTTGTTGTAACAATTAATCAACTCTGACAAAATGATCCAATATAAATAACAACACTGATGAGTCAATGTATGGATACTTCCATAACCGCACATAAGACTGCTGTTGTAACAATTTGTCAACTCTGACAAAATAATCTAATGGAAATAATAACAACGATGAGTCAAATTACGGATACTTCCATACACCGCACGTAAGACTGTTGTTGTAACAATTAGTCAACTCTGACAAGATGATATAATGAAAATAATAACAACGATGAGTTAAATTACAAATACTTCCATACACCGCACATAAGACTGCTGTTGTAACAGATAGTTAACTTTGACAAAATGACCCAATGGAAATAACAACAACGATGAGTCAAATTACGGATACTTCCATATACCGCACATAAGACTGCTGTTGTAACAATTAGTCAACTCTGACAAAATGATCCAATAGAAATAATAACAACCATGAGTCAAAGTACGGATACTTCCATACACCGCACATGTGACTGTTGTTGTAACAATTAGTCAACTCTGACAAAATGTTCCAATGGAAAAAATAACAACGATGAGTCAAATTACGGATCCTTCCATACACCGCACGTAAGACTGCTATTGTTTCAATAAGTCAACTCCGACAAAATAATCTATTTGAAATAATAACAAATATGAGTCAAATTTCGGATCCTTCCATACACCGCTAATAAGACTTCTGTTGTAACAATTAATCAACTCTGACAAAATGATCCAATGGCAATAACAACAACGATTAGCCAAAGAACGGATACTTCCATACACCGCACGTAAGACTGCTATTGTAACAATGAATCAACTCTGACAAAATGATCCAATGGAAATAATAACAACGATGAGTCAAATTACGGATACTTCCATGCACAGCGCGTAAGACTTCTGTTGTAACAATGAATCAACTTTGACAAAATGATCTAATGTAAATAACAACAACGATGAGCCAAAGTACGGATGCTTCCATACACCGCTCGTAAGACTGCTGTTGTAACAGTTACTCAACTCTGACAAAATGACCCAATTGAAATAACAGCAACGATGAGTCAAATTACGGATGCTTACATACACCGCACATAAGACAGCTGTTGTAACAATAAGTCAACTCTGACAAAATGATCCAATGGAAATAAAAAACAACGATGAGACAAATTACGGATGCTTACATACATCACACGTAAGACTGCTGTTATTCCAATAAGTCAACTCTGACAAAATGATCTAATGGAAATAACAATAACGATGAGTCAAATAACGGATACCGATATACACCGCACATAAGTTGTTTTAACAATTAGTTAACTCTGATATAATGATGCAATGGAAGCACTTACCCTAACATTAAGTGGTAATGAAATAGTCGCCACCACTCACGCCCCTAGAACAAACTCTATTCTCGAACAATACTGAACTCCATCTAGATATATTTGATAGTCTTTATGTGCTTTTCACGTGTTGTTCCATAGGATCAGATATAAGTAATATTCCCATGTGCTGAGTGTGGCCCCTCGTACTTTCACTCAGTACTTTTTTTAATTCCTGTTTGGGCATCATGGGGCTCATTCCAATTATGAAAATGTCCGAATACATAATAGAACTTAAACCGTCGCTGGGTGGCGTGAAGGATGTTGCATATAACATTACACTCAATAAGGCCCTGTGTGATATTTTCTTTTCTTGGTGGCATTCTGTAGTTGTGTTACATATTTGGAAAATAAAAAAGTGTTAGAGTAACGAAGAAAATAGTATTAAGAAAATGTAAATAATCAAAATAAATAATTGTGTAATAGCCAAACAAACGTTTCTGTCAAAACAGCAGATAACCGAAGCAATATAATAGTCGGGTTGCCTTAACAGTACTCAAGACCTATTTATCAAATGATCTTGCTCACTAAACGCTTTCTAAACATGTCTTTTGCTTTCTCTTTTATTTAGATAACCATGAAATATACATGCTACAATTTGCAAATGGCATTTTTAGATTAGAAGGATTTTTATCCAAGATGTCTTTAATCTAAGTGCAAAGTAAAAACATATGCATGTATGTAGCATTCAAGGGAAGCGACCAAAATTAACATATATTGTAGTTCCCAGCGATCATCTGGGTATAAGAGGAATCTATTTCATCGATATGTAGATAAGTGCGACTTACAGAATTTAAGACTACCTCAAAACAGTAATGCTTTATGTTAGGTCACATTTATTTTATAAATGAAGTTCAACTGTTTTGAGGTAATCTGGAACTTTATAGGTCGCACTGATCTATATGTCAGTGAAGTAAATTCCTCTAAGCACAGACGGTCGGTGGGAATTATGAAGTTTGTACTAAAAAAAAAAAAAAAAAAAAAAAATCAACAAAAACTCATCCAACATTTGAAACAAGTGTTTAAGTGAAGCGCGTGGTCCAGTGGTAGAGCACCGAACCCATGTTTGGAGGGTCGTGGGTTCAGTCCCTCCGCCACGGAGCAAGACATTTTTCCTAATGCGTTTAGTACTGGTTCTTACCAGGAAGACTTCGAGCGTGATTTCCCTAAGTTGTAAGAATTTGTTTCACAATCGAAGTAAAATAAATAAGTTTTAACTAAATTTGAAACAACGTTTCGGCACTGTATTTAGCAGGTGTGCATGTCAAGGTTCTCCCCTATGTGTCCGTAGCTTTGTTAATTACTAAATTTACCAAATAAAGGATTCTTAAGATTTCTGACTCATGCGTTTGTTCTATTAGTCTAGCGAACTCTAAGAAATAAGTCATTAACGAAGCATTGCATTCACTGCAACACGGTGACGTCTTACCTAAATATAATATCTTACACACTCAAATTGGAACATTCTTTTAAATGAATATAAACAAAATGCAATCGTCAAAATATGTTACTGTTATATAAATCATTTAAATGATAATAAGATAACACGCACGTAAGGTATTTATCGACAGAAAGATGACCGAAATAGATAATCGATTATTATCTCTATTAAAATACCCTTAAAAGATAAACAACTGTTACGTCACCAAGGTATTATTATACTTAATTTGTCAATTAACAAAATATCCAAACATTGCGTGCAGCCAATAAAGATGTCGTGACTGTTTTATCTTACCGTCGACTCAATAATTTCTGTCTGGATATTAGCCAAGAAAACGAAATAGACTAATTATCGGTAGTTAAGAAACGAAAATATGGAAACAAATAATGTTTGGGATTTTTTTTTAAAATTCCGGGCCTTTACCAAGATTGAGTCATGTTTCAATACTAAGTCACAATATAATCATATAGCAAATGTACAAATAATAAGATAAAGCGCGCTTGCCAACAAACCCAAACTGTCAGAATATTCGTGTTTCATTTCCTTATTAAGTACTTCATGTTTTATTAATGACCACGTTTTTGCCCGGTCCACAAGACATGGCAGTATGCTTTATATATAATTTTTTTGTGTAACGTGTACAGAGTAGCCCGTAAAAATGGCCAAATAAATGTCTGCAATTCATTTATACATGCATAAACACAAGCATGATCACCCTGTACGCACTGACTGACCATTACCGCTGTATGATGTGTACGTTACACGTAAAGACAAATATTTCACGCTATACTAACAAACTTACATACTAGTTACATAACCATAGTATCATCGGCATCTTCTTAAACTGGCTAATTTGGTTATTGCGTTATTTGACTGTATGTGTATTTTATCACCACCTGCAGCAGTTTTCATTTGCTCTTTATCAAACTTAACAGTTGTTTAGTTTAAACATATTTTATTTCAACATGAAATGGGGTTGGACCACAAGTTCTTTCAACATTAGGTTCGGCCCGTCCCCTACATTTTTTACAATGTTTACATTAAATATCAAAACGACATGTTTTAACAATTTTTTTCTTAACCAATAACTTGAGAATAGAAAAAGGTAGGAAAGGAAAGAAAGTAATACATAGTAAAACAAACACATATCATTTTTTCCTTATGTCGTCCATACGCATGTGTGCTGTGTCCACATTTCGGTAGCACCCCAGTGAGAATCAGATTAGTAAATAAGAAAGCACAAAAATAAAAACAAAGCTATGCAACTTAACATTTATATAAAATGGGCAAAATAGTTAAATAATTCACAAGATCGAAGTAATATAGTACAGTTAAAAACAAGACAGGAAAACATAAATAAGATTATGCAAAGCGTTTAGTTTCTTTGATATAGTATTGTACCGCTTTGACTATAATAATATTGCTAACATGAGATAGTATTTTATCTCCGTATAGAAGGCGATGTGTACTTAGAGGGTGAAATGATCTTGTAGAGTTGAATAATGTTAATCTTTGGGTTCTGTATGTTGTGCATTTGAAAAAATAATGCTCAGCATCTTCAATATGACCACAATGTGGACAACAGTTGTTACATGTACATATCTATAACATCTCAGCTGATATTTTTAAAATCCCGTGCATTATCAAAAATGGCTTTTCTATGGTAGTTTATGCTCTACTACAGGTGAGCGATACAGAGCTAACGTTGCCCTATTGGTTCGTTAAATAAATGCAATAAAATAAATAATACTTTCATAATAAATCATACTTTGCCCGGTATGCGATCTTAAGGTTGTCTATCTCGATGTATTGTCACAGAACAATAATGTTATCAGACCCTGAATTGTGTTTAACGTTAATTAGATGTTAAACTTTAACATCACACATTTTAAATGAATGGCTGGCACGCAACGTATATCTCAAACAATATAACTACGTAACCTATTGATGGCCGCGATATGACTGGAGAGATCAACACATATCCTGTCAAAAATAGATATATAACTATAAGACGAAAGATATTTGGGGAATATTTTTTAACAAATTATCTAATTACTTGTGGTTAGTTATATAACAACACGAGCTTGATTTCGTGTACTTTAGACAATACGTAATCAGGAAGTATCCTATGTTTTTCTTCATTCTATGTTGTTTAATGAATTGAAATGAGATATTTGAGATTTCATGTTCTCTAAATAAACTTTGATGACAATATTACCACAGCTGTTGCACTGGTAATAGTTACAAAGGAAAATTGCGAGTGCCAATATTAACAAAGTGGAGCACGTGGTCCAATGGTAGAGAAACGAACCGCATATTCTAAGTACTGATTCTACCCAGGAAGACTTCGAGCGTGATTTGTATTAAGCTGTTAGAACTATTAACTTAACGATACTCTCGTACATACGTATCAAAAGTAGTGCAAACATTCTAGTAGGTAATTCAATCTTTGAGCTCAGCGCTTTGCTTGCACAATTTTTTATTTTGTTTTTATGTGCCGTTAAATACTATTTATTCATACTTTCGTTGCTAATTTTCGATTGTGTATTCTGTTTTAACAAAGTGGGGTCATTTGTGTAAACAGGAACTTCTGTCCCAATCATATTTATTTCAATATCCAGTTCATTATCCCTCCTGTCAAAGGTTGCTATAGTGTTTACGTTGTATATGTTGACAAGAGGTCCAAGTTGGTCTGAGGCGTTCACCTGGGACAAATATTTTCAAAGATATTGACTTGAAAAATAGTGACAATGATTTCTCAATATATCTCATCTATGTAAAACTGTAAAACCTGTGATCACCGCAAATTTGGCCTAGAGTGCGTCTTGAACAAGCCACGGGCCCATGTAAAACAACACTGGTAGCGGGTCGGGTCGTTAGGCAATACTATAAGTAAAATGAACAAGCAATGGACCAATGTAAAATGTCTTAGTTCGAGATCATGTTTTTTTTTTAGAAAAACTCTATGTAAACTGTGACACCTTTTGTAACTCCACATTTCAATTCATTCCTTCCTCCTATCCCCAACCCCCTCCCCCCCTCCCCCAACAATGACAATGATGGAGCAGTTATAACAGTAGTAGTAGATACGGTGGCGACAGTGATGGAGTAGTTGTAACAGTAGTAGCAAATACGGCGGCGATAGTGATACAGTAATTGCAACAGTAGTAGTAGATACGATGGCGACAGTGATGGAGTAATTGTAACAGTAGTAGTAGATACGTTGGCGACAGTGATAGAGTAATTGTAACAGTAGTAGTAGATACGGTGGCGATAGTGATTGAGTAATTGTAACAGTAGTAGTAGATACGGTGGCGATAGTAAAGAAGTAATTGTGACAGTAGTAGTAGATACGTTTGTGACTATGATTGGATAATGGTAACAGTAGTAGTAGATACGGTGGCGATAGTGATGGGATAATGGTGACTAGTAGTAGATACGTTGGCGACAGTGCTCGGGTAATTATAACAGAAGTAGTAAATACGTTGGCGAAAGTGATGGAGTAATTATAACAATAGTATAGATACGTTGGCGACAGTGATGGGGTAATTGTTACAATAGTAGTAGATACGGTGGCGATAGTGATGGAGTTATTGTAACAGTAGTAGTAAATATGGCGGCGATTGTGATGGAGTAATTGTAACAGTATTTGATGTAATATAAGGGGTGACGGTGTTGGTGTTGGTGATGCCTGTAGCAGCAATAGTAGAAGAAATAGCTGTACATGTGGTGGTGGTGGTAGTAGTAGTGGTATTTGTAGTAGTAAAAGTAGTAGTAATAAAAGTAGTAGTAGTAAAAGTGGTGGTAGCTTAGGCGTTAGTGATGATTGTATCAGTACTAAAATAGGAAGTAGCTGTACATGTCGTTGTTGGAGTAGTGGTTGTAGTAGTAGTAGTAGTAGTAGTAGTAGTAGTAGTAGTAGTAGTAGTAGTAGTAGTAGTGGTATTAATAGTAGTAGTAGTAGTAGTTGTAGTGGTGGTGGTGGTGATGGTAGTAGTAGTAGTTATAGTCGCGGTAGTGGTAGTACTAGTAGTACTCGTGGTGGTTGTAGTAGTAGTTGTACTCAAGTTGTTGTTAGTGCTATGGTGGTAGTAGTAATAGTAGTAGTAGTAGTAGTAGTGGTGGTGGTTGTGATAATAGAAGTAGTAGTCGTATAGTCGTAGTAGTGAAGATTGTGGTGATAGTAGATTGTGGTGATTGTGGTGTCGTTGTTGGAGTAGTGGTTGTAGTAGTAGTAGTAGTAGTAGTAGTAGTAGTAGTAGTAGTAGTAGTAGTACTAATAGCGGTGATAGCATCAATAGTAGTGGTAACAGTAGTAGTAGTAAAAGTTGTGGTGCTTTATATGTGGGTGATTGTTGTACGAGTTCTAAGAGAGGAAATAGCTGTACATGTGGTTGTGGGAGTAGTAGTAGTAGTAGTAGTAGTAGTATTTGTAGTAGTATTAGTAGTAGTAGTAGTAGTAGTAGTAGTAGTAGAAGTAGTATGTGTAGAAGTAGTAGTGGTTGTGGTAGTAGTAATAGTTGTAACAGTAATAGTAGTCGTAGAATTAGTAGATATAATAGAAATAGTTTAGTTTAAACTTATTTATTTTACTTCGATTTTGAAATAAATTCTTACAACTTAGGTAAATCACGCTCGAAGTCTTCCTGGTTAGAACCAGTACCAAGCATATGCGGAAAAGTGTCTTGCTTAAGGACACCACACATAGCCGTGGCGGAGGATCGAACCCACGACACTCCGATCATGGGTTCGGTGCTCTACCACTGGACCACGCGGTTTTTCACAAAACATTATCTCCATATATATATATCATTCATTGTGAATGAGCATCTGAAAAGATCCCAAAAATCGTAAATTCCGTTGTTAATTTAATTACCTCTCTTTATGAAATTAAATATATGTAAATTCACTGCATCTCTATGATCCAACGGATTTATAAATCTTTCCTTTATATAACATGTGAGTAGTCATGAATCCTTAACTGGAATCTACTCATATAAAGCTATCAGTTCATGTATGTAAATTGTCCGTCCAGTCCAGATGTGTTGCATGTAAATCCATAGTTATAAGTCATGGTACACCAAATTTATTAATTTGGCAGAAACCTTGATATAGTGTCTACGGTTTGCATAATAGCTAGGCGCGCTCACCGTGATCTTGTCTGTACATTTATGTCTTGTTTTTTCACAAATATTTATCTCCATATCTCGGCCTCACATTATCCTGCTAATCAATACAAGATGCCACCCAGCCCGGATCAGCAGTACCCGTCGTCACTTTAACCTGCCGATCAGTCCCTAAGCTGCCCAGCCCGGATCAGCAGTACCCGTCGTCACCTTATCCTGCCGATCAGCCCCCAAGCTGCCCATCCCGGGTCAGAGTATCCGTCGTCACTTTATCCTGCCAATCAGCCCCCAAGCTGCCCAGCCCGGATCAGCAGTACCCGTCGTCACCTTATCCTGCCGATCAGCCCCAAAGCTGCCCAGCCCGGGTCAGAGTATCCGTCGTCACTTTATCCTGCCAATTAGCCCCCAAGCTGCCCAGCCCGGATCAGCAGTACCCGTCGTCACCTTATTCTGCCGATCAGCCCCCAAGCTGCCAAGCCCAGGTCAGAGTACCCGTCGTCACTTTATCCTGCCGATCAGCCGCCAAGCTGCCAAGCCCGGGTCAGAGTACCCGTCGTCACTTTATCCAGCCGATCAGCCCTCAAGCTGCCAAGCCCGGATCAGCAGTACCCGTCGTCACCTTATCCTGCCGATCAACCCCCAAGCTGCCCAGCCCAGGTCAGAGTATCCGTCGTCACTTTATTCTGCCGATCAGCCCATAAGCTGCCCAGCCAGAGTCAGAGTACCCGTCGTCACTTTATCCTGCCAATCAGCCCCCAAGCTGCCCAGCCCGGGTCAGCAGTACCCGTCGTCACCTTATCCTGCCGATCAGCCCCCAAGCTACCCAGCCCGGGTCAGAGTACCCGTCGTCACCTTATCGTGCCAATCAGCCCCCAAGCTGCCCAGCCCGGGTCAGCAGTACCCGTCGTCACCTTATCCTGCCGATCAGTCCCCAAGCTGCCCAGCCGGGGTCAGAGTATCCGTCGTCACTTTATCCTGCCAATCAGCCCCCAAGCTGCCCAGCCAGGGTCAGAGTACCCGTCGTCACTTTATCCTGCCGATCAGCCCCCAAGCTGCCCAGCCAGGGTCAGAGTACCCGTGGTCACATTATCCTGCCAATCAGCCCCCAAGCTGCCCAGCCCTGATCAGTAATACTCGTCGTCACTTTATCCTGCTGATCAGCCCCCAAGCTGCCCAGCCAGGGTCAGAGTATCCGTCGTCACTTTATCCGGCCAATCAGCCCTCAAGCTGCCCAGCCAGGGTCAGAGTACCCGTCGTCACTTTATCCTGCCGATCAGCCCCCAAGCTGCCCAGCCCGGGTCAGAGTATCCGTCGTCACTTTATCCTGCCGATCAGCCCCCAAGCTGCCCAGCCCGGGTCAGAGTATCCGTCGTCACTTTATCCTGCCAATTAGCCACCAAGCTGCCCAGCCCGGATCAGCAGTACCTGTCGTCACCTTATCCTGCCGATCAGCCCCCAAGCTGCCAAACCCAGGTCAGAGTACCCGTCGTCACTTTATCCTGCCGATCAGCCCCCAAGCTGCCCAGCCCTGATCAGAGTACCCGTCGTCACTTTATCCAGCCGATCAGCCCCCAAGCTGCCAAGCCCGGATCAGCAGTACCCGTCGTCACCTTATCCTGCCGATCAGCCCCCAAGCTGCCCAGCCCAGGTCAGAGTATCCGTCGTCACTTTATCCTGCCGATCAACCCATAAGCTGCCCAGCCCGGGTCAGCAGTACCCGTCGTCACCTTATCTTGCCGATCAGCCCCAAAGCTTCCCAGCCCGGGTCAGAGTATCCGTCGTCACTTTATCCTGCCAATCAGCCCCCGAGCTGCCCAGCCCGGATCAGCAGTACCCGTCGTCACCTTATCCTGCCGATCAACCCCCAAGCTGCCAAGCCAGGGTCAGAGTATCCGTCGTCACCTTATCCTGCCGATCAGCCCATAAGCTGCCCAGCCCGGATCAGTAATACCCGTCGTCACTTTATCCTGCCGATCAGTCCCCAAGCTGCCCAGCCAGGGTCAGAGTACCCGTCGTCACTTTATCCTGCCAATCAGCCCCCAAGCTGCCCAGCCCGGGTCAGCAGTACCCGTCGTCACCTTATCCTGCCGATCAGCCCCCAAGCTACCCAGCCCGGGTCAGAGTACCCGTCGTCACCTTATCCTGCCAATCAGCCCCCAAGCTGCCCAGCACGGGTCAGCAGTACCCGTCGTCACCTTATCCTGCCGATCAGTCCCCAAGCTGCCCAGCCCGGGTCAGAGTATCCGTCGTCACTTTATCCTGCCAATCAGCCCCCAAGCTGCCCAGCCAGGGTCAGAGTATCCGTCGTCACTTTATCCTGCCGATCAGCCCCCAAGCTGCCCAGCCCGGGTCAGAGTACCCGTGGTCACATTATCCTGCCAATCAGCCCCCAAGCTGCCCAGCCCTGATCAGTAATACCCGTCGTCACTTTATCCTGCCGATCAGCCCCCAAGCTGCCCAGCCAGGGTCAGAGTATCCGTCGTCACTTTATCCTGCCAATCAGCCCCCAAGCTGCCAAGCCCGGGTCAGAGTACCCGTCGTCACTTTATCCTGCCGATCAACCCCCAAGCTGCCCAGCCCGGGTCAGAGTATCCGTCGTCACTTTATTCTGCCGATCAGCCCATAAGCTGCCCAGCCCGGGTCAGCAGTACCCGTCGTCACCTTATCCTGCAGATCAGCCCCAAAGCTGCCCAGCCCGGGTCAGAGTATCCGTCGTCACTTTATCCTGCCAATCAGCCCCCAAGCTGCCCAGCCCGGATCAACAGTACCCGTCGTCACCTTATCCTGCCGATCAGCTCCCAAGCTGCCCAGCCCGGGTCAGAGTACCCGTCGTCACATTATCCTGCCGATCAGTCCCCAAGCTGCCCAGCCCGGGTCAGAGTACCCGTCGTCACTTTATCCTGCCGATCAGCCCCCAAGCTGCCCAGCCCGGGTCAGAGTATCCGTCGTCACTTTATCCTGCCAATCAGCCCCAAGCTGCCAAGCCCGGATCAGCAGTACCCGTCGTCACTTTATCCTACCAATCAGCCCCCAAGCTGCCCATCCCGGGTCAGAGTACCCGTCGTCACCTTATCCTGCCGATCAGCCCCCAAGCTGCCCAGCCCGGATCAGAGTACCCGTCGTCACCTTATCCTGCCGATCAGCCCCCAAGCTGCCCAGCCCGGGTCAGAGTACCAGTCGTCACCTTATCCTGCCAATCAGCCCCAAAGCTGCCCAGCCCGGATCAGCAGTACCCGTCGTCACTTTATCCTGCCGATCAGCCCCCAAGCTGCCCAGCCCGGGTCAGAGTACCCGTCGTCACCTTATCCTGCCAATCAGCCCCAAAGCTGCCCAGCCCGGATCAGCAGTACCCGTCGTCACTTTATCCTGCCAATCAGCCCCCAAGCTGCCCAGCCCGGGTCAGAGTACCCGTCGTCACCTTATCCTGCCGTTCAGCCCCCAAGCTGCCCAGCCCGGGTCAGAGTACCCGTCGTCACCTTATCCTGCCAATCAGCCCCAAAGCTGCCCAGCCCGGATCAGCAGTACCCGTCGTCACCTTATCCTGCCAATCAGCCCCCAAGCTGCCCAGCCAGGGTCAGAGTACCCGTCGTCACCTTATCCTGCCGATCAGCCTCCAAGCTGCCCAGCCCGGGTCAGCAGTACCCGTCGTCACCTTATCCTGCCGATCAGCCCCCAAGCTGCCCAGCCCGGGTCAGAGTATCCGTCGTCACTTTATCCTGCCGATCAGCCCCCAAGCTGCCTAGCCCGGGTCAGAGTACCCGTCGTCACCTTATCCTGCCGTTCAGCCCCCAAGCTGCCCAGCCCGGGTCAGAGTACCCGTCGTCACCTTATCCTGCCGATCAGCCCCCAAGCTACCCAGCCCGGGTCAGAGTATCCGTCGTCACTTTATCCTGCCGATCAGCCCCCAAGCTACCCAGCCCGGGTCAGAGTACCCGTTGTCACCTTATCCTGCCGATCAGCCCCCAAGCTGCCCAGCCCGGATCAGCAGTACCCGTCGTCACTTTATCCTGCCGATCGGCTCCCAAGCTGCTCAGCCCGGGTCAGAGTACCCGTCGTCACCTTATTCTGCCAATCAGCCCCCAAGCTGCCCAGCCCGGATCAGCAATACCTGTCGTCACCTTATCCTGCCGATCAGCCCCCAAGCTGCCCAGCCTGGATCAGCAGTACCCGTCGTCACCTTACCCTGCCGATCAGCCCCCAAGCTTCCCAGCCCGGGTCAGAGTACCTGTCGTCACCTTATCCTGCCGATCAGCCCCCAAGCTGCCCAGCCTGGATCAGCAGTACCCGTCGTCACCTTACCCTGCCGATCAGCCCCCAAGCTGCCCAGCCCGGGTCAGAGTACCCGTCGTCACCTTATCCTGCCGATCAGCCCCCAAGCTGCCCAGCCTGGATCAGCAGTACCCGTCGTCACCTTACCCTGCCGATCAGCCCCCAAGCTGCCCAGCCCGGGTCAGAGTACTCGTCGTCGAATTATCCTGCCAATCAGTACACGATGCCGTCCATCGTTTTTTTTTTCAGTAAAACATCGTTTATCAGCTCACGAGGTCAGATAAGGTTACACATTTTTTGACAGTTCGCCACATGGAGGTCGCCATTGTTTTTCTTAACAGTGCATCATGGGAATGTACAAACCACTATTGATATTAAAACCTAGTCATGTTCCGACCACTTTCCGGCTAAAAGGAAAATTCAAATGCGGTGCGTGTAATAACTGATTGTGACGTTTTAATGCACTAATTGAGATCACTATGAATTGTTCTTTGCATACTTAATCAGGGAAAGAAATGGTAATGCCTTAAATCAAGGGATTTTCTCAAATTTAGTTTGAACTAGTTTTCCCATATTAGTTGTTTCAGATACGGATGTAAACAGGAGTTGTCCTGTTCTTGTTGGAACAAATGTTATACGTTTGTGCAGGGATTACATGGCAGAAATTCCTACCAGGGATCTCTCGCTGCTTCATAGAATGATGCTTTTAATTGTATCTCATGTAATCCGTTTACAGTGAAATCCAGTAATAAGAATGTCATCAAAGTTGAGCCCTTTGAAATAGTCACTTTAAATGGAATATCCGGTAATATAGACACCAATATAACAGAAAATCTAGAAAAGGGTAGTAAATTATTATACTGTCTGCCCTAGAATTATCAAAGTTAATAAACACGGTTCATTTACAAATGTTCAAGTCAACCTTTGCAATATGTCTTCAAAATGTATCTCAATTAGACCAAAATCTGACATCTGCCAAGTCAGTGAAGTCAAAGTTGTCGATAATCTTGTATCGGCTATTCAGTATCCCAGTCATAAGGAGGACAGTGAACATTCTCTTTTAGACGATCTTGGAGTGAAGATTGATGAAAAAAAATCTTACTTCAGATCAACTTTACAGACTAAGGTAAGAAAAATCTATAGTTGAGTATTGATGTTGTGTATCGAGAGAGAAAAGGTAGAAACGTGTGCTTATCATGCTTGTCTTGCGTAATTTAAGTACTAAACAAGTGTAATGTTCTTATCATGCAGGTAATTTGTCCTGTATAATTTAGATACAACCGTGTGCTTATTATGCAATTGGTGCATGACTTGTGTAATTTAGGTACCAAACGTGTGGTTCTCATGGCGTTGGTGCTTTAATTGTGTAATTAAGTACCAGACGTGTGGTTCTCATGCCGTTGGTACATTTCTTGTGTATTTTATTTATAAAACATGTGGTTCTCATGCCGTTGGTGCTTAAATTGTGTGAATTGGTACCAGACGTGTGGTTCTCATGACGTTGGTACATGTCTTGTGTATTTTATATAGCAAACGTGTGGTTTGCATGCAGTTGGAGCTTTTCTTATGTAATTTTAGTACCAAATAAGCAAGTTCCCATGCTGTTGGTGCTTTAATCGTCTTGTTTGGGTACCAAACGTGTGCAGTTGGTGCTTGTCTTTTGTAATTAAGTACCAATCACGTGTCACGTGCTTATCACGGAGATTTTTTATAGCGAGCGAGCTCTTATGGTATCACGTAAGATTAAAAAAAAAGATATATTTACAAACATATACTAACGTTGAAAAACGGAAATGACCCTCTGATTTTTTCATGCGTAATTTGGAACACTCGGCTACGTAGGTTGTTTTTAATTTGATTACATAAAATATAGGAATTCTATACGAAAATCCGGGTTAACAAAATCATTTTTTTATCATGAATCATGAATAGTGATTTCAAATCTCTCCTTATAAAGACGCACAATATATAATATATTTAAAAACACTAAAATATACACATAACGTCCATTAGAATAAATTATTTATTTCACAAATAAATTTCGGCTATAGGGAAATTTACCAGCTGACGTAGTTAAATAGAACGTTAGTCTGGTTCCCTGACCTACAAAATAAATAGTCGATTTATCGAGTAGGTCAGGAAACCACACAAAATAGAACGTATGCAAATGAGTATGACCAGAAGTGAGCCAATCGAAACAAAGCGGAATTTGACACTGCATAATTAGCAAACAAACGCCGTCTGCTCTGTTTGTTTCTGTTTGTGTTATTCTTGAACTGAATTAAAGAATAACACAACTGTTTGGAGGGTATTTCACTCCCTGTTCTGCATGTTATTAATGCGTTAGCAACCACTTTTCCCCATAAAATTGAACATAATGTAAATCTAAATCTAAAACAATAATTTTAAGTAAAACTACAAGTTGCAAAATGATTCTTCTTCTTTCTTTTTTCTTTCTTTCTTTCTTTTAGCTTTCAAAACAAAAATAATGAGATATCTATTTATGTAGATGTGTGTGTTAAATCAATTTAAGTTAAAAAAAAAAAGAATAATTTGAGTCTCGTTCAAAGCATGAATATTTGCAACAATAAATTTGTTGTAAAAAATGTACCTGGTGATGGAAATTGTTTTTTTCCACTGTCTTGGTTAAATATAGAGTCTACAGTGGAGATGTTTCCCTCTGAGTCGCAAGGCAGCACAGACATGACATCTGCAGCAATATATACCTTAACTGGAACAGTGGGAGAAAAAGCAAGACTTTTTAATAGCCTGTCAATAACCAAAATATCCTATTGGACCTCAATGTTGAAACTGAATGGATGGGCCACAGCTTGTGAAATGAGGCGGCACCACTTCTGTACAGCTGCAAAATTAAAGTTTGGCTGAAAGAAACTTTTACACTTTGTACATATGAACCACCACAAATTGAAAGTGAAGAAATATTGCCAATTAATCTGTTGCTTGACAATTGCCTATAGCAAACGAGCTAAACAAATCAGAGACATAGACGCATGTCTCTAACCAATCAACCAAAAGTTTAAATGAACAAGAAAAATCGGCCTCAGGCGTTACTGCATCTAACATTCACTTTGAATCAATGAACACACACAAATATTTTAATTACCAAGTACCATGCCAGTTGTATCAAAAGTATATTCGTAATTTCCTTTCTTTTATTATTCATTTACAGCATGAATCACCATATAATTATTGGAACAGATTCGAGAGGGAGGTATCTGCATCAACACATAAACGAATTTCATCCATTTCGGATTTTCCTGATCACTATCATGTATCTTTGATTGTCATTTCTGGTGGTAAAATATCACAGGTCTATCATGCTGTTCAAAATAAAATGGCTTCTTATCCTGATGAGCAAACAGTCATTTTGATAGCAGCTGGCCTTTGTACATTACATATAATTCAACAAATAAACTCCAAACATTTATAACAGAATTATGTGAAATTTCCAGGAAACTAAGACATGACACAACAACACTTTTTCTTGCAACAATTCCAAGTGCCTCTATTCAAAAATATGCATCTTTTCAAATTCTTAAACACAGACTTACAGAAACAGACTAAACAACTGTGGAAATACTACAGATAATTTTAGAAAAAGACATTATGACTTTAAATCAAGAAATATGTAAAATTAATACAGAACATTGTGTTAAGACTGTCAGACTCCATAGGGACATAATGAAAACATCAGTTAAAAAAAAGGAAAACATGGTCAAAATAAAAAACACACCAAATTTTTCTACTTCAACATGTATGATGGAGTATATGCAAAACAAGAGTTGAATACAAAGTGGTATAACATTAAATGTTGCACAATTGTTTCAAAAATTGCAGATTGTGAAATTACACTTACAGACTCGGACCATGAAGACAATGATGATATGTCTGCTGACACATGGGCTTTTAAAAGGACGTGATAACTTTGTTTACCGGTATCAATAACTTTGTGAAGTGCGTGCATATGTCAAAAGCAAACTTGTATTGTTAATTTAGGTGGGTGATATGACAATCGCTAACCTTTCAACTAACAGTATGATATATGTTTTAAACCATAGAATAAGTTACTTAAATGTACGCCTTAGTATAACCTAATGCACATATACAGAGGATTTTTGCTCTTTCGATCCGACAACTCTTGTTATGTGCAGGAATCCTAATGTCAAACTGCTCATTCTTATTATTAATAAGGCTAATATTTATATAAACATATACTTTAATAACTATGCATTATCTGACAGTTTTAATTACATACAACGCTTTTTATGATACGCCAACACAAACACTCATGAACAATATACCCACTGTAAGAGCATGATGTTTTGACCCTCATTTGTAAACCAAGAACTGCCAGCAATGTTAGTATTATTCTTAATTATTACCCAAGTAATTGCAATATCTTTTCCCCTTATTTTTATTCTCTTTTTTTTTTACTTACCAACAACTAATGGAATATTGTGTTTGACATCTACCTATCCGCTCGCCACTTAGGTTTTACCTATTTCATATATTTTTTGTATAATTCAGGCACTAAACGTGTGGTTGTCATGCCTTTCTTGTGTAAACATGTCCGATTTTGGTAAACTTTCTATGTTTTTCAACACATCATTCTCTAAATCTACCAAAACTGTCCGTATGAACTGTATCCTTATTGGACTATTTATGGATATACACAAAGTACTTAAAAGAAAAAAAATTACAAGAATATAAGGTTGGAAAAGATCTGCAAAACAAGAATGAAGTAAGGAGGGAAAGGATAACAAGATTGAATTAAGGATGGAAAAGAAAACAAGTATGACGTAAGGACGGAAAATAAAACAAGAACGAAAAAAAACAAGAACGAAGTAAGGATGGGAAGAATGAAAAGAAAATAAGAATGAGGCAAGATAAGATAGGAGAAAAATAATAAAATAAGGTTGGAAAGGAAAACAAGCATGAAGAATACAATAATGAAGTAAGGGTGGAAATAAAAAATTACAAGAATGAAGTTTGAAGTATACAAAAGGCTGAAGTTAAAAGTAAGTATGAAATAAAAAGATAGTATGAGTATTGTAAGCTAAGAAATTTGAAGAAAATAAAAATGGGTGTAGAGTTATATGAGAATATGTAAGAATATAGGAAAGGCGCCTAATCCTCCACGACCGGTGATTAAGCAATTGTAAGAATACAACCGTAGTTTGGTTGACCCCATGGATGGGGATTTATAAACAAGGGGCTATTCACCTAACTGGTAAACCGCCGCGATATAAAGAGACGATAGACAAACACATATTAAGATCTTTTATATACCTAAGATAAATCTTTTATTATGTTACGAATATTTGCATACCATGATTATTATTAAATTATAAAAATATTTTTATTTCGTCATTATATAAATGAATAAATATTTTATCCGTTGTTATATTTTACACATTTTTAGTTTCACCATAATAGTCAATTTGTTGATTTATTTTAAAAGATAAAGGGACATAATATAATTATGGTTTATTGAAATAGCTATTAATAGCATTGATAATCCATTGCCAAAGGCATCTTCACAGGTTTCATCGCGATCTGTTAACGACGGAACCGGTCATTTGCCACCGCGGTCATTTTCCCCCCTCGTCAATAAGTGCATAGGCGGACATTATCCGCCGCATCTTTTTTACTTGGCGGACATTCTCCCCCTCACCAGTTTTTACATGGCGGACATTATCCACCGCACCTAATTGATGGAAGCGGACATTCTCCCCTTCATACATATGCGGACATTCTCCCCCTCACCAGTTTTTACATGGCGGACATTCTCCACCGCGGAACCAATAGTTTTCAAAAACTCTGCAAGGGACTTCTGTTTTTTTTATATACTGGCCACATAATGTTTGTAGA
Source organism: Panopea generosa (assembly GCA_029582155.1). Taxonomy (NCBI): domain Eukaryota; kingdom Metazoa; phylum Mollusca; class Bivalvia; order Adapedonta; family Hiatellidae; genus Panopea; species Panopea generosa. The sequence goes on from CM055907.1 coordinate 35,347,826, forward strand.
GTCTGTTGATGTTTTACAAGCGTACGCTTACATCTCTGCGAAGAAGTCTGGCCCATCTGATGTCTTAGAATGTCCACCTCTACCATCGTCGCATCCTTCTCAAGGCACTGAATAACGGTCCAAAGTGAGGGGTTCTTGTGACCAACCAACCTACTGAAACCATTATTCCATCCCTCACAAACATTGTTGGTTCGCGCTTGACCCGTGATGGTTGCAAGGTGAACGTTCCAAGTCTCGAGTTTGAATAATGGTTCAGTACGTCGGAACTTCATTTTGCCATTCATGGAGAGAACAGATCTGAAATACATAAATAAAATTGATAACAACTTTTACGACTTAGGACGTAACTTAAGAAGAAAAAAACGTTTACGCATTCAAAGGAGGATCAGTTATATCTCACAACAGATACATTTTTGGAAGAGTCATTTTTACAGTGGAGACATATGTTACATTGATAACATCACCTATACAATAGAAAAAAGACGTTTACACTTTCAAAGGAGGATTAGTTATATCTCACAACAGATACATTTTGGAAGAGTCATTTTTACAGTGACACATATATCGTGTTAACATAATCAAAGCAGATAAAGTTTACCACATTACCTGAAGGCCCCATTCACATAAGTTGTGTCAAAGTAATCTACTACAGTCAATAAGTCGTCTCTGGCGATCTCGCGTAGGAATACCATTCCTAATTAAACGTCAGTGACTGGAAGAAAGGCCAAACCATCGAGCATACCAAAGAAGTGACGGGTTTCTTCGTCGTCTTTGTACAGTTGCTGAAGCCCATCGGCTTGGATACGACGCCATGTATTTTCGGCATGACTTAGTTATGTCTCCATTCATACACAAATATAAATGATAGTCTTTATTAAAAAGTAATTCGCCACCTGCCGATAATACATTATATACATACTCAGAAATGTTATGATTATGATTAAAGTTTTGAAAACAATACAAAAATATCCTAGTAATATTGCTTTTGTCCCTTTGTGTGGTGGACAATGTCCGTTTGTGCAGTGGATAATGCCCGCCATGTAAAAACTGGTGAGGGAGAGAATGTCCGCCAAGTAAAAAAGATGCGGGGGAAAATGACCGCCTATGCACTTATTGGCGAGGGGGAGAATGACCGCGGTGGCAAATATACGCCATTCAGATTTAAG
>CM055907.1:35351491-35516390 GCA_029582155.1 Panopea generosa
AAAAGCCCCTTGGACAAAAGCCCCTTGGTCAAAAAATATACGCCTGGACAAAGGCCACTTGGAGCATCAATACAATGAACATTTCATAAACATATTAAAGACGAAATCACAAATATTATATGTACATGTACATGAATATGACTACTATATATTCACTTCAGATCAATTTAATTTTCTTATTCTGACAGAATAATCATCATAAATAGTTATATGTCATTCAATAAAAAGTAAACATATATCATGGATGATCAAAAATGTTATACCTCGCACACGATGTAATAATAATTATAATTGTTGTTGTTTTAAAAAGCCGTTTATTTCAACTAGATCAGAAACAAATAAACAATTAAGGTACAGACAATTACCTGTCCTCTGACAGGAAATATGTGCGAACATGGCACCTTGTTATCATAACAAAATTACTTAACCTGGATAAGGGATCATAAAGTCACAACCCCCAGTTTTTATGATCATAATTTACACATGTATACGGAATGGAAATAATAAATTGCAATAAACATTATTACATGCAACTTTATTTTGATAAGAAATGTTTCTAAGTTTAAGCCTGGTGTCAGAATATTTATGTACTGTTAATGAATCTAAATATATCAGTGACAAGGATAAATAAAGAGAGAGAGAGAGAGAGAGAGAGAGAGAGAGAGAGAGAGAGAGTGAGTGAGTGAGTGAGTGAGTGAGTGAGTGAGTGAGTGAGTGAGTGAGTGAGTGAGTGAGTGAGTGAGTGAGTGAGTGAGTGAGTGAGTGAGTGAGTGAGTGAGTGAGTGAGTGAGTGAGTGAGTGAATGAATGAATGAATGAATGAATGAATGAATGAATGAATGAATGAATGAATGAATGAATGAATGAATGAATGAATGAATGAATGAATGAATGAATGAATGAATGAATGAATGAATGAATGAATGAATGAATGAAGCAATATGAGTATGAAGCATTTAACTGACTAAGAAATAGTGATTGATATTATTAGCGCCATGGCTAATTCTTGTTTCCGTGACGCGTGATATGCAACAACAAATGCATTAAATTAATGCTTATTTTTCTTAATTTATTCGCATATACAAATTATTAAATTTTATTTTGATTTTGTAAAAACACGGCCCACCGATCTGTCATTGTTTCAAGTAAAACTTGATTTGTGTAGTTTATATTTTTAATAAAAGATGAAGCCTATTTTGTAATTTACATAAACGATATGTTGTTCATCATGTTTTTATATCTATGTTATTCAATATCTAAATTTTCTATTTTACTTAAGTTAAAATACACTGTTTTCTTTTATTTTTATACTTTACTAATCTTATTATATGTTTATCATTCCTGTTGTTTAATCAGCGATTTTACTAGCTACTACAATACTGTATGATATGGTTGTGGGTATTTTTCGCCGTTTTGCGACGGAATGCCCGTGAATAAATGCTTAATTCTCCGTAGTAACGCCAATTCATATTAATATGTGTATATTTCACTAAAATAACAGTTATTAATTTAGTAAAAATTGTGTTTAATCGTGATTCACTGTTGGTGATTTTCCTTCTATTATAGCGGTTGATAACATGGCAAAGCACTTGATGGGCATTTATTTCGATATTACAACTTCCCTGAAAAGCTACATAGTGAACAGGGACGTAATTTCGAAAGTAAGATAATAAAGACGCTTTGCAGTATAGTCCAAATAAAGAAAACACGTACCACTCCATTTCACCCTCAAGGTAATGGAGCGTGTGAACGCTTTGATGGTACGCTTTTGAAGATGCTCGGGACATTGGAGAACCAACAAAAGTCTTACTTGAAGTTATTCATAGCTCCAAGCATATAAGGCTACTAAAAGCGATTCAACTGGTTTTTCGTCCCATTATCTTATGTTCGGATGGCATCCGAGACTGAAGCTTCCAATCAATTTAATGCTAAAGCTTACGTGTACATATTTATACAAAGTTTCCAATCAATCTAATGCTACGTGTCCATATATACAAAGCTTCCAACCAATCTAATGCTACGTGTCCATATATACAAAGCTTCCAATCAATTTACTGCTACATGTACATATATACAAAGCTTCCAATCAATCTAATGCTACATGTACATATATACAAAGATTCCAACCAATCTAATGCTACGTGTACATATATACAAAGCTTCCAACCAATCTAATGCTACGTGTACATATATACAAAGCTTCCAATCAATCTAATGCTACGTGTACATATATACAAAGCTTCCAATCAATTTACTGCTACGTGTACATATATACAAAGCTTCCAATCAATCTAATGCTACGTGTACATATATACAAAGCTTCCAATCAATCTAATGCTACGTGTACATATATACAAAGCTTCCAATCAATCTAATGCTACGTGTACATATATACAAAGCTTCCAACCAATCTAATGCTACGTGTACATATATACAAAGCTTCCAATCAATCTAATGCTACGTGTACATATATACAAAGCTTCCAATCAATCTAATGCTACATGTACATATATACAAAGCTTCCAACCAATCTAATGCTACGTGTACATGGGAGCCGGACAAAAGATCCCATGGACAAAAGATCCCACGCTATTTTTGGCAGGGTGGACAAAAGTTCCCACATCATTTTGACAGGGTGGACAAAAGATCCCACACCTTTTTGAAAGGGTGGACAAAATATCCCACATTATTTTGGCAGGGTGGACAAAAGATCCCACTTATTAAATATTATATATCAGTCAGTGAAAGATCCCACGTTATTTTGGCAAGGTGGACACTAGGGCCAAAAAAAACCAGTCCTTACATGTTTGCCAAGATTTAAAGTTTTCCTTATGTATATTAAAGGTAAACAGCCAAATAATGTAGAAAGATGTTGTTAATTAAACTCTTTACATAAACTGTGAAAAATAAAACATTGAGCATATTATGGGTGTGAATTTCAAGTAAACAGCCAATTAGAAATTCTAATTGGATAATTTATAATGAAAGAAGAAAGTTATCACCTGCTATTTTAAATGTAGATTAAAGGCAATTAAAGTTTAAAATTTGTTAATTACAAAAACTGTGACAAATAAAATATTCAGATGCATATATATATATGTATAAAACCATAACAATTTGTCATATTGTCAAAATGGAAATCATTGAAAGTAATAAAGGATGTATGAAGCTCTGCTTCCAAGGCTACTCTTACACTAAGAAAAGATCAACTAAGTTGACAGTCAACTGGATCTGTTCAGAAAAAAAGGCCAACAATGTAGTGGAGCTGTAATAACAGACTTAGCTGTAAGTATATAACTACATTAACTAAAATGAGTACACTGTCAACATATTTTGGTGCATCTGCAGCTTGCAAAAGAAGAATTTTGAAAATGTTGTGGCAAAAGAAGAAATTGTTCATTATTAGCAGTTTCTCCTTTTGTCAGAATGTTTTCAACTATGAAATAGTACCCAGCTCCCAAAAGACACATAATCAATTTCACTGCAGCTTTAGAATTTTGAAAATGTTGTGGCAAAAGAAGAAATTGTTCATTATTAGCAGTTTCTCCTTTTGTCAAAATGTTTTCAACTATGAAATAGTACCCAGCTCCCAAAAGACACAAAATCAATTTCACTGCAGCTTTAGAATTTTGAAAATGCTGACAAAATGTTGCTATGTTTTGTGTGCTATATATTTACTCATAACTTAAATTAAATGGAAATAAATTTGACTTTATTAATCTTTGTTTTTTTTTAATACTTTATTGTTTTACAAAACCATTTAATAAGAAGTAAATCAACATTTACTCAACACCTTTACTGTCTGTCACCTTTTTTTTTTTATACAATATTGTTCTACAAAACCATTTAATAAGAAGTAAATCAACATTTACTCAACACCTTTACTATCTGTCACCTTATGACAAAAATCCAGGATCAATATGGGATCTTTTGTTCACCCTTTCAAAAAGGTGTGGGATATTTTGTCCACCCTTTCAAAAAACTGTGGGATCTTTTGTCCACCCTGTCAAAATGATGTGGGATCTTTTGTCCACCCTGTCAAAAAAGGCATGGGATATTTTGTCCGTGGGATCTTTTGTCCTGTATTCCGTGTACATATATACAAAGATTCCAACCAATCTAATGCTACATGTACATATATACAAAGCTTCCAATCAATCTAATGCTACGTATACATAATTTATATACAAAGATTCCAACCAATCTAATGCTACGTGTACATATATACAAAGCTTCCAATCAATCTAATGGTACGTATACATAATTTATATACAAAGCTTCCAATCAATCTAATGCTACATGTACATATATACAAAGCTTCCAATCAATCTAATGCTACGTGTACATATATACAAAGCTTCAAATCAATTTAATGCTACGTATACATAATTTATATACAAAGCTTCCAATCAATCTAATGCTACGTATACATAATTTATATACAAAGCTTCAAATCAATCTAATGCTACGTATACATAATTTATATACAAAGCTTCCAATCAATCTAATGCTACGTGTACATATATACAAAGCTTCAAATCAATCTAATGCTACGTATACATATACACAAAGCTTCCAATCAATCTAATGCTACGTGTACATATATACAAAGCTTCAAATCAATCTAATGCTACGTATACATATACACAAAGCTTCCAATCAATCTAATGATACGTGTACATATATACAAAGCTTCCAACCAATCTAATGCTACATGTACATATATACAAAGCTTCCAACCAATCTAATGCTACGTGTACATATATACAAAGCTTCAAATCAATTTAATGTTACGTATACATAATTTATATACAAAGCTAACAGTCAATCTAATGCTACGTGTACATATATACAAAGCTTCAAATCAATCTAATGCTACGTGTACATATATACAAAGCTTCAAATCAATCTAATGCTACGTATACATATATACAAAGCTTCCAACCAATCTAATGCTACGTGTACATATACACAAAGCTTCCAATCAATCTAATGCTACGTGTACATATATACAAAGCTTCCAACCAATCTAATGCTACGTGAACATATACACAAAGCTTCCAACCAATCTAATGCTACATGTACATATACACAAAGCTTCAAATCAATCTAATGCTACATGTACATATATACAAAGCTTCAAACCAATCTAATGCTACATGTACATATATACAAAGCTTCAAACCAATCTAATGCTACATGTACATATATACAAAGCTTCCAACCAATCTAATGCTACATGTACATATATATAAAGCTTCCAACCAATCTAATGCTAAATGTACATATATACAAAGCTTCCAACCAATCTAATGCTACATGTACATATATACAAAGCTTCCAACCAATCTAATGCTACATGTACATATATACAAAGCTTCCAATCAATATAATGCTACATGTACATATATACAAAGCTTCCAACCAATCTAATGCTACATGTACATATATACAAAGCTTCCAATCAATCTAATGCTACGTGTCCATATATACAAAGCTTCCAACCAATCTAATGCTACGTGTACATATATACAAAGCTTCCAATCAATCTAATGCTACGTGTCCATATATACAAAGCTTCCAACCAATCTAATGCTACGTGTACATATATACAAAGCTTCCAATCAATCTAATGCTACGTGTCCATATATACAAAGCTTCCAACCAATCTAATGCTACGTGTACATATATACAAAGCTTCCAATCAAAATGATGTTACGAATACATATATACAAAGCTTCCAATCAATATAATGCTACGTGTACATATATACAAAGCTTCCAACCAATCTAATGCTACGTGTACATATATACAAAGCTTCCAATCAATCTAATGCTACGTGTCCATATATACAAAGCTTCCAACCAATCTAATGCTACGTGTACATATATACAAAGCTTCCAACCAATCTAATGCTACATGTACATATATACAAAGCTTCCAATCAATCTAATGCTACATGTACATATATACAAAGCTTCCAATCAATCTAATGCTACGTGTACATATATACAAAGCTTCCAATCAATCTAATGCTACGTATACATATATACAAAGCTTCCAACCAATCTAATGCTACGTGTACATATATACAAAGCTTCCAATCAATCTAATGCTACGTGTCCATATATACAAAGCTTCCAACAAATCTAATGCTACGTGTACATATATACAAAGCTTCCAATCAAAATGATGTTACGTGTACATATATACAAAGCTTCCAACCAATCTAATGCTACGTGTACATATATACAAAGCTTCCAATCAATCTAATGCTACGTGTACATATATACAAAGCTTCCAATCAATCTAATGCTACGTATACATATATACAAAGCTTCCAACCAATCTAATGCTACGTGTACATATATACAAAGCTTCCAATCAATCTAATGCTACGTGTACATATATACAAAGCTTCCAATCAATCTAATGCTACGTGTCCATATATACAAAGCTTCCAACCAATCTAATGCTACGTATACATATATACAAAGCTTCCAATCAATCTAATGTTACGTGTACATATATACAAAGCTTCCAACCAATCTAATGCTACATGTACATATATACAAAGCTTCCAATCAAAATGATGTTACCTATACATATATACAAAGCTTCCAACCAATCTAATGCTACATGTACATATATACAAAGCTTCCAATCAATCTAATGCTACGTGTCCATATATACAAAGCTTCCAACCAATCTAATGCTACGTGTTCATATATACAAAGCTTCCAATCAATCTAATGCTACGTGTCCATATATACAAAGCTTCCAACCAATCTAATGCTACGTATACATATATACAAAGCTTCCAATCAATCTAATGCTACGTGTACTTATATACAAAGCTTCCAACCAATCTAATGCTACATGTACATATATACAAAGCTTCCAATCAAAATGATGTTACGTATACATATATACAAAGCTTCCAACCAATCTAATGCTACATGTACATATATACAAAGCTTCCAATCAATCTAATGCTACGTGTACATATATACAAAGCTTCCAACCAATCTAATGCTACATGTACATATATACAAAGCTTCCAATCAATCTAATGCTACGTATACTTATATACAAAGCTTCCAACCAATCTAATGCTACATGTACATATATACAAAGCTTCCAATCAATCTAATGCTACGTGTCCATATATACAAAGCTTCCAACCAATCTAATGCTACGTGTTCATATATACAAAGCTTCCAATCAATCTAATGCTACGTGTACTTATATACAAAGCTTCCAACCAATCTAATGCTACATGTACATATATACAAAGCTTCCAATCAAAATGATGTTACGTATACATATATACAAAGCTTCCAACCAATCTAATGCTACATGTACATATATACAAAGCTTCCAACCAATCTAATGCTACGTGTACATATATACAAAGCTTCCAACCAATCTAATGCTACATGTACATATATACAAAGCTTCCAATCAATCTAATGCTACGTATACTTATATACAAAGCTTCCAACCAATCTAATGCTACATGTACATATATACAAAGCTTCCAATCAATCTAATGCTACGTGTCCATATATACAAAGCTTCCAACCAATCTAATGCTACGTGTTCATATATACAAAGCTTCCAATCAATCTAATGCTACGTGTCCATATATACAAAGCTTCCAACCAATCTAATGCTACGTATACATATATACAAAGCTTCCAATCAATCTAATGCTACGTGTACTTATATACAAAGCTTCCAACCAATCTAATGCTACGTGTACATATATACAAAGCTTCCAATCAATCTAATGCTACGTGTCCATATATACAAAGCTTCCAACCAATCTAATGCTACGTGTACATATATACAAAGCTTCCAATCAAAATGATGTTACGAATACATATATACAAAGCTTCCAATCAATATAATGCTACGTGTACATATATACAAAGCTTCCAACCAATCTAATGCTACGTGTACATATATACAAAGCTTCCAATCAATCTAATGCTACGTGTCCATATATACAAAGCTTCCAACCAATCTAATGCTACGTGTACATATATACAAAGCTTCCAACCAATCTAATGCTACATGTACATATATACAAAGCTTCCAATCAATCTAATGCTACATGTACATATATACAAAGCTTCCAATCAATCTAATGCTACGTGTACATATATACAAAGCTTCCAATCAATCTAATGCTACGTATACATATATACAAAGCTTCCAACCAATCTAATGCTACATGTACATATATACAAAGCTTCCAATCAATCTAATGCTACGTGTACATATATACAAAGCTTCCAACCAATCTAATGCTACATGTACATATATACAAAGCTTCCAATCAATCTAATGCTACGTATACTTATATACAAAGCTTCCAACCAATCTAATGCTACATGTACATATATACAAAGCTTCCAATCAATCTAATGCTACGTGTCCATATATACAAAGCTTCCAACCAATCTAATGCTACGTGTTCATATATACAAAGCTTCCAATCAATCTAATGCTACGTGTCCATATATACAAAGCTTCCAACCAATCTAATGCTACGTATACATATATACAAAGCTTCCAATCAATCTAATGCTACGTGTACTTATATACAAAGCTTCCAACCAATCTAATGCTACATGTACATATATACAAAGCTTCCAATCAAAATGATGTTACGTATACTTATATACAAAGCTTCCAACCAATCTAATGCTACATGTACATATATACAAAGCTTCCAATCAAAATGATGTTACGTATACATATATACAAAGCTTCCAACCAATCTAATGCTACGTGTACATATATACAAAGCTTCCAACCAATCTAATGCTACATGTACATATATACAAAGCTTCCAATCAATCTAATGCTACGTGTCCATATATACAAAGCTTCCAACCAATCTAATGCTACGTGTTCATATATACAAAGCTTCCAATCAATCTAATGCTACGTGTCCATATATACAAAGCTTCCAACCAATCTAATGCTACGTATACATATATACAAAGCTTCCAATCAATCTAATGCTACGTGTACTTATATACAAAGCTTCCAACCAATCTAATGCTACATGTACATATATACAAAGCTTCCAATCAAAATGATGTTACGTATACATATATACAAAGCTTCCAACCAATCTAATGCTACGTGTTCATATATACAAAGCTTCCAATCAATCTAATGCTACGTGTCCATATATACAAAGCTTCCAACCAATCTAATGCTACGTATACATATATACAAAGCTTCCAATCAATCTAATGCTACGTATACTTATATACAAAGCTTCCAACCAATCTAATGCTACATGTACATATATACAAAGCTTCCAATCAAAATGATGTTACGTATACATATATACAAAGCTTCCAACCAATCTAATGCTACATGTACATATATACAAAGCTTCCAATCAATCTAATGCTACGTGTACATATATACAAAGCTTCCAACCAATCTAATGCTACATGTACATATATACAAAGCTTCCAATCAATCAAATGCTACATGTACATATATACAAAGCTTCCAATCAATCTAATGCTACATGTACATATATACAAAGCTTCCAATCAATCTAATGCTACGTGTACATATATACAAAGCTTCCAATCAATCTAATGCTACGTGTCCATATATACATAGCTTCCAACCAATCTAATGCTACGTGTCCATATATACAAAGCTTCCAATCAATCTAATGCTACATGTACATATATACAAAGCTTCCAATCAATCTAATGCTACGTGTACATATATACAAAGCTTCCAATCAATCTAATGCTACGTGTCCATATATACAAAGCTTCCAATCAATCTAATGCTACGTGTACATATATACAAAGCTTCCAATCAATCTAATGCTACGTGTACATATATACAAAGCTTCCAACCAATCTAATGCTACATGTACATATATACAAAGCTTCCAATCAATCTAATGCTACGTATACATATATACAAAGCTTCCAATCAATCTAATGCTACGTGTACATATATACAAAGCTTCCAACCAATCTAATGCTACATGTACATATATACAAAGCTTCCAATCAATCTAATGCTACGTATACATATATACAAAGCTTCCAATCAATCTAATGCTACGTGTACATATATACAAAGCTTCCAACCAATCTAATGCTACATGTACATATATACAAAGCTTCCAATCAATCTAATGCTACGTATACATATATACAAAGCTTCCAATCAATCTAATGCTACGTGTCCATATATACAAAGCTTCCAACCAATCTAATGCTACGTGTACATATATACAAAGCTTCCAATCAATCTAATGCTACATGTACATATATACAAAGCTTCCAATCAATCTAATGCTACATGTACATATATACAAAGCTTCCAATCAAAATGATGTTACGTATACATATATACAAAGCTTCCAACCAATCTAATGCTACGTGTACATATATACAAAGCTTCCAACCAATCTAATGCTACGTGTCCATATATACAAAGCTTCCAATCAAAATGATGTTACGTATACATATATACAAAGCTTCCAATCAATCTAATGCTACATGTACATATATACAAAGCTTCCAACCAATCTAATGCTACGTGTACATATATACAAAGCTTCCAATCAATCTAATGCTACATGTACATATATACAAAGCTTCCAACCAATCTAATGCTACGTGTACATATATACAAAGCTTCCAATCAAAATGATGTTACGTATACATATATACAAAGCTTCCAATCAAAATGATGTTACGTGTACATATATACAAAGCTTCCAACCAATCTAATGCTACGTGTACATATATACAAAGCTTCCAATCAATCTAATGCTACATGTACATATATACAAAGCTTCCAATCAATCTAATGCTACGTGTCCATATATACAAAGCTTCCAATCAATCTAATGCTACGTGTACATATATACAAAGCTTCCAACCAATCTAATGCTACGTGTACATATACAAAAAGCTTCCAACCAATCTAATGCTACATGTACATATACACAAAGCTTCCAATCAATAAAATGCTACGTATTTATAAATTCAAAGTTTCCAATCAATCTAATGCTGCATGTACATATATACAAAGCTTCCAATCAATTTACTGCTACGTGTACATATATACAAAGCTTCCAATCAATTTAGTGCTACGTGTACATATATACAAAGCTTCCAATCAATGTAATGCTACGTATACATATACACAAATTGTCCAATCAGTCTAATGCTACGTATACATATACACAAATTGTCCAATCAGTCTAATGCTACGTGTACATATATACAAATTGTCCAATCAATCTAATGCTACGCGTACATATATACACATTGTCCAATCAATCTAATGCTACGTGTACATACGTACAAAGCATATCCATCACTCTAATGCTATATTTCCATATTTGCAAAGCCTTACTCTCACTCTTAGGCTAAATGTCCCTTTTTGGAAAACATTTCAATCTTTGTTATGAGATAAAGTAGATTATTTGTTATCATTTCTAGTAGTAGTAGTAGATACGGTGGCGACAGTGGAGGAGTAATTGTAACAGTAGTAGTAGATAAGGTGGCGACAATGGTGGAGTAATTGTAACAGTCAAAGAAGATACGGTGGAGACAGTGGTGGAGTAATTGTAACAGTAGTAGTAGATACTGTGGCGACAGTGGTGAAGTAATTGTAACAGTAGTAGTAGATACTGTGGCGACAGTGGTGGAGTAATTGTAACAGTAGTAGTAGATACGGTGGAGACAGTGATGGAGTTATTGTAACAGTAGTAGTAGATATAGTGGAAACAGTGGTGGAGTAATTGTAACAGTAGTAGTAGCAACAGTGGAGACAGTGGTGGAGTAATTGTAACAGTAGTAGTAAATACGGTGGAGACAGTGGTGGAGTAATTGTAACAGTAGTAGTAGATACGGTGGCAACAGTGGTGGAATAATTGTAACAGTAGTAGTAGATAAGGTGGCGACAGTTGTGGAGTAATTGTAACAGTATTAGAAGATACGGTGCAGACAGTGGTGGAGCAATTGTAACAGTAGTAGTAGATTCGGTGGCGACAGTGGTTGAGTAATTGTAACAGTAGTAGTAGATACGGTAGCGACAGTGGTTGAGTAATTGTAACAGTAGTAGTAGATACGGTGGCGACAGTGGTTGAGTAATTGTAACAGTAGTAGTAGATACGGAGCAGACAGTGGAGGAATAATTGTAACAGTAAGAGTAGATACGGTGGAGACAGTGGTGGAGAAATTGTGACAGTAGTAGTAGCTACGGTGGAGACAGTGGTTGAGTAATTGTAACAGTAGTAGTAGATACGGTAGCAACAGTGGTTGAGTAATTGTAACAGTAGTAGTAGATACTGTGGCGACAGTGGTAGAGTAATTGTAACAGTAGTAGTAGATACGGTAGCGACAGTGGTTGAGTAATTGTAACAGTAGTAGTAGATACTGTGGCGACAGTGGTTGAGTAATTGTAACAGTAGTAGTAGCTACGGTGGAGGCAGTGGTGGAGTAATTGTAACCGTAGTAGTAGATACGGTGGAGACAGTGGTGGAGAAATTGTGACAGTAGTAGTAGCTATGGTGGAGACAGTGGTGGAGAAATTGTAACAGTAGTAGTAGATACTGTGGCGACAGTGGTTGAGTAATTGTAACAGTAGTAGTAGATACGGTAGCAACAGTGATTGAGTAATTGTAACAGTAGTAGTAGATACTGTGGCGACAGTGGTTGAGTAATTGTAACAGTAGTAGTAGCTACGGTGGAGGCAGTGGTTGAGTAATTGTAACCGTAGTAGTAGATACGGTGGAGACAGTGGTGGAGTAATTTTAACACTAGTAGAAGATACGGTGGAAACAGTGATGGAGTAATTGCAACAGTAGTAGTAGATACGGTAGAGATTGATGGAGTAATTGTAACTGTTGTGGTAGATACGGTTGCGACAGTGATGGAGTAATTGTAACAGCAGTGGTAAATACGGTGGGGACAGTGGTTGAGTAATTGTAACAGTAGGAGTTGATACGGTAGAGACACTGGCGGAGTAATTGTTGCAGTAGTAGTAGATACGGTGGCGACAGAGGTGGAGTAATTGTAACAGTTGTAGTTGATACGGTAGAAAATGTGGTGGAGTAATTGTAACAGTAGTGGTAGATACGGAGGCGACAGTGGTGGAATTATTGAAACAGTAGTAGAAGATACGGTGGTGACAGTGGTGGAGTAATTGTAACAGTAGTAGTAGATACGGTAGAGACAGTGGTGGAGTAATTGTGACAGTAGTAATAGATACGGTAGAGACAGTGGTGGAGTAATTGTAACAGTAGTAGTAGATACGGTGGCGACAGCGGTGGAGTAATTGTAACACTAGTACATTGTAGTAGATACGTTGGCGACAGTGGTGGAGTAATTGTAAAAGTAGTAGAAGATATGGTGCCGACAGTGGTGGATTAATTGTAACAGTAGTAGTAAATACGGTAAAGACAGTGGTGGAGTAATTGTAACAGTTGTGGTAGATACGGTGGAGACAGTAGTTTAGTAATTGTAACAGTAGTAGTAGATACGGTGGCGACAGTGGTGGAGTAATTGTAACAGTAGTAGTAGATACGGTGGCGACAGTGGTTGAGTAATTGTAACAGTTGTAGTAGATACGGTAGAGACAGTGGTGGAGTAATTGTAATAGTAGTGGTAGATACTGGTGGAGTAATTGTAACAGTAGTGGTAGATACGGTGGCGACAGTGGTGGAGTAATTGTAACAGTAGTAGAAGATACGGTTGCGACAGCGGTGGAGTAATTGTAACAGTAGTAGTAGATACTGTGGCGACAGTGGTGAAGTAATTGTAACAGTAGTAGTAGATACTGTGGCGACAGTGGTGGAGTAATTGTAACAGTAGTAGTAGATACGGTGGAGACAGTGATGAAGTTATTGTAACAGTAGTAGTAGATACAGTGGAAACAGTGGTGGAGTAATTGTAACAGTAGTAGTAGCAACAGTGGAGACAGTGGTGGAGTAATTGTAACAGTAGTAGTAAATACGGTGGAGACAGTGGTGGAGTAATTGTAACAGTAGTAGTAGATACGGTGGCGACAGTGGTGGAATAATTGTAACAGTAGTAGTAGATAAGGTGGCGACAGTTGTGGAGTAATTGTAACAGTATTAGAAGATACGGTGCAGACAGTGGTGGAGCAATTGTAACAGTAGTAGTAGATACGGTGGCGACAGTGGTTGAGTAATTGTAACAGTAGTAGTAGATACGGTAGCGACAGTGGTTGAGTAATTGTAACAGTAGTAGTAGATACGGTGGCGACAGTGGTTGAGTAATTGTAACAGTAGTAGTAGATACGGAGCAGACAGTGGAGGAATAATTGTAACAGTAAGAGTAGATACGGTGGAGACAGTGGTGGAGAAATTGTGGCAGTAGTAGAAGCTACGGTGGAGACAGTGGTTGAGTAATTGTAACAGTAGTAGTAGATACGGTAGCAACAGTGGTTGAGTAATTGTAACAGTAGTAGTAGATACTGTGGCGACAGTGGTAGAGTAATTGTAACAGTAGTAGTAGATACGGCAGCGACAGTGGTTGAGTAATTGTAACAGTAGTAGTAGATACTGTGGCGACAGTGGTTGAGTAATTGTAACAGTAGTAGTAGCTACGGTGGAGGCAGTGGTGGAGTAATTGTAACCGTAGTAGTAGATACGGTGGAGACAGTGGTGGAGAAATTGTGACAGTAGTAGTAGCTATGGTGGAGACAGTGGTGGAGAAATTGTAACAGTAGTAGTAGATACTGTGGCGACAGTGGTTGAGTAATTGTAACAGTAGTAGTAGATACGGTAGCAACAGTGATTGAGTAATTGTAACAGTAGTAGTAGATACTGTGGCGACAGTGGTTGAGTAATTGTAACAGTAGTAGTAGCTACGGTGGAGGCAGTGGTTGAGTAATTGTAACCGTAGTAGTAGATACGGTGGAGACAGTGATGGAGTAATTTTAACACTAGTAGAAGATACGGTGGAAACAGTGATGGAGTAATTGCAACAGTAGTAGTAGATACGGTAGAGATTGATGGAGTAATTGTAACTGTTGTGGTAGATACGGTTGCGACAGTGATGGAGTAATTGTAACAGCAGTGGTAAATACGGTGGGGACAGTGGTTGAGTAATTGTAACAGTAGGAGTTGATACGGTAGAGACACTGGTGGAGTTATTGTTGCAGTAGTAGTAGATACGGTGGCGACAGAGTTGGAGTAATTGTAACAGTTGTAGTTGATACGGTAGAAAATGTGGTGGAGTAATTGTAACAGTAGTGGTAGATACGGAGGCGACAGTGGTGGAATTATTGAAACAGTAGTAGAAGATACGGTGGTGACAGTGGTGGAGTAATTGTAACATTAGTAGTAGATACGGTAGAGACAGTGGTAGAGTAATTGTGACAGTAGTAATAGATACGGTAGAGACAGTGGTGGAGTAATTGTAACAGTAGTAGTAGATACGGTGGCGACAGCGGTGGAGTAATTGTAACACTAGTACATTGTAGTAGATACGTTGGCGACAGTGGTGGAGTAATTGTAACAGTAGTAGAAGATATGGTGCCGACAGTGGTGGATTAATTGTAACAGTAGTAGTAGATACGGTAGAGACAGTGGTGGAGTAATTGTAACAGTTGTGGTAGATACGGTGGAGACAGTAGTTTAGTAATTGTAACAGTAGTAGTAGATACGGTGGCGACAGTGGTGGAGTAATTGTAACAGTAGTAGTAGATACGGTGGCGACAGTGGTTGAGTAATTGTAACAGTTGTAGTAGATACGGTAGAGACAGTGGTGGAGTAATTGTAATAGTAGTGGTAGATACTGGTGGAGTAATTGTAACAGTAGTGGTAGATACGGTGGCGACAGTGGTGGAGTAATTGTAACAGTAGTAGAAGATACGGTTGCGACAGCGGTGGAGTAATTGTAACAGTAGTAGTAGATACGGTAATGACAGTGGTGGAGTAACTGTAACAGTAGTAATAGAAAAACGGTAGAGACAGTGTTGGAGTAATTGTAACAGTAGTAGTTGAGACGGTAGAGACAGTGGTGGAATAATTGTTGCAGTAGTAGTAGATACGGTGGCGACAGTGGTAGAGTAATTGTAACAGTAGTAGTACATACGGTAGAGACAGTGGTGGAGTAATTGTAACAGTAGTAGTAGATATGGTAGAGACAGTGGTGGAGTAATTGTAACTGTAGTAGTATATACGGTGGCGGCTGTGGTGGAGTAATTGTAACAGTAGTAGAAGATATGGTGGCGACAGTGATGGAGTAATTGTAACAATAGTAGTAGATACGGTGGCGACAGTGGTGGAGTAATTGTAACAGTAGTAGTATATACGGTGGCGACTGTGGTTGAGTAATTGTAAGAGTAGTAGAAGATATGGTGGCGACAGTGATGGAGTAATTGTAACAATAGTAGTCAATACGGTGGCGACAGTGGTGGAGTAATTGTAACAGTAGTAGTAGATACGGTAGAGACAGTGATCGAGTAATTGTAACAGTAGTAGTAGATACGGTAGAGACAGTGGTCAATTAATTGTAACAGTAGTAGTAGATACGATGGCGGCAGTGGTGGAGTAATTGTAACAGCAATGCTAGATACGGTAGAGACAGTGGTGGATTAAGTTTAATAGTAGTAGTAGATACGGTGGCGACAGTGGTGGAGTAATTGTAACAGTTGTGGTAGAGACGGTGGCGACAGTGGTAGAGTAATTGTAACAGTTGTGGTTAATAAGGTGGCGACAGTGATAGAGTAATTTTAAAAGTAATAGTAAATACGGTGGCGACAGGGATGGAGTAATTGTAACAATAGTAGTAGATACTGTGGCGACAATGGTTGAGTATTTGTAACAGTAGTAGTAGATAGAGTGGCGACAGTGGTTGAGTAATTGTAACAGTAGTAGAAGATACGGTGGAAACAGTGGTGGAGTAAATGTAACAGTAGTAGTAGATACTGTGGTGACAGTGGTTGAGTAATTATAACTGTATAACATTGTAGTAGATACGGTGGAGGCAGTGGTAGAGTAATTGTAACCGTAGTAGTAGATATGGTAGTGAGAGTGATGGAGTAATTGTAACAGTAATAGTAGATACGGTGGCGACAGTGGTGGAGTAATTGTAACAGTAGTAGTAGATACGGTGACGACAGTGGTGGAGTAATTGTAACAGTAGTAGTAGATACAGTTGCGACAGTGGATGAGTAATTGTAACAGTAGTAGTAAATACGGTGGAGACAGTAGTTGAGTAATTGTAACAGTAGTAGTAGATACGGTGGCGACAGTGGTTGAGTGATTGTAACAGAAGCAGTAGATACGGTAGCAACAGTGATTGAGTAATTGTAACAGAAGTGGTAGATATGGTGGCAACAGTGGTGGAGTAATTGTAACAGTAATAGTAGATACCGTAGAGACAATGGTGGAGTAAGTGTAACAGTAGTAGTAGATACGGTGGCGACAGTGGTGGAGTAATTGTAACAGTAGTGGTAGATACGGTGGAGACAGTGATGGAGTAATTGTAATAGCAGTAGAAGATACGGTGGAGACAGTGGTGGAGTAATTGTAACAGTACTAGTAGATACGGTGCCGACAATGGTTGAGTAATTGTAACAGTAGTAGTAGATACGGTGGCGACAGTGGTGGAGTAATTGTAACAATAGTTGTAGATACGATGGCGACAGTGGTGGAGTAATTGTAACAGTAGTAGTAGTTACCCTGGAGACAGTGGTTGAGTAACTGTAGCATTAGTAATAGATACGGTGGTGACAGTGGTGGAGTAAGTGTAACAGTTGTGGTAGATACAGTAGCGACAGTGTAGGAGTAATTGTAACAGCAGTGGTAGATACAGTGGCGACAGTGGTGGAGTAATTGTAACAGTAATAGTAGATACGGTAGAGACAATGGTGGAGTAAGTGTAACAGTAGTAGTAGATACGGTCGCGACAGTGGTTGAGTAATTTTAACAGTAGTAGTAGATACGTTGGAGACATTGATGGAGTAATTGTAACAGCAGTAGTAGATACGGTGGAGACAGTGGTGGAGTAATTGTAACAGTAGTAGTAGAAACTTTGGCGACAGTTGTGGAGTAATTGGTACAGTAATAAAAGATAATTATGGTTGCAACAGTGGTGGAGTAATTTTAACAGTAGTAGTAGATACGGTGGCCACAGTGTTTTAGTAATTGTAACCGTAGTAATAGATACGGTGGCGACATTGGTGGAGTAATTTTAACAGTAGTAGTAGATACGGTGGTGACAGTTGTGGTGTAAGTGTAACAGTAGTAATAGATACGGTGGCGACAGTGGTGGAGTACGTTTAACAGTAGTAATAGATACGGTAGTAACAGTGGTGGAGTAATTGTAACAGTTGTGGTAGATACGGTAACGACAGTGTTGGAGTAATTGTAACAGCAGTGGTAGAAACGGTGGAGACAGTGATGGAGTAATTGTAACAGTAGTTGTAGATACGGTGGCGACAGTGGTGGAGTAATTGTAACAGTAGTAGTATTTACCCTGGAGACAATGGTTGAGTAATTGTAGCATAAGTAATAGATACGATGGCGCAGTGGTTGAGTAATTGTAACAGTAGTTGTAGATAAGGTGGAGACTGTGGTGGTGTAATTGTAACAGTAGTAGTAGTTACGCTTGAGGCAGTGGTGGAGTAATTGTAGCAATAGTAGTAAATACGGTGGCGACAGTGGTGGAGTAATTGTAACAGTAGTAGTAGATACTGTGGCAACAGTGTTGGAGTAAATGTAGCAATAGTAGTAGATACTGTGGCGACAGTGGTGGAGTAATTTAAGCAGTAGCTGAAGATACGGTGGCGACAGTGGTTGAGTAATTGTAATAGTAGTATATTTAAGTAGATACGGTTGAGGCAGTGGTGGAGTAATTGTAGCAATAGTAGTAGATACGGTGGAGGCAGTGGTGGAGTAATTGTAACAGTAGTAGTAGATACGGTGGCGACAGTTGTTGAGTAATTGTAACAGTAGTAGTAGATACGGTGGAGACAGTGGTGGAATAATTGTGACAGAAGTAGTAGATACGGTGGCGACAGTTGTGGAGTAATTGTATCAGTAGTAGAAGACACGGTGGCGACAGTGGTTGAGTAATTTTAACAGTAGTATTAGATACGGTGGCGACAGTGGTTGAGTAATTGTAACTGTAGTAGTAGATACGGTGGCGACAGTGGTGAAGTAATTGTAACGTAGTAGTAGATACGGTGGAGGCAGTGGTGGAGTAATTGTAACGGTAGTAGTAGCTACGATGGAGACAGTGGTGGTGTAATTGTAACAGTAGTAGTAGTTACGCTTGAGACAGTGGTGGAGTAATTGTAGCAATAGTAGTAAATACGGTGGCGACAGTGGTGGAGTAATTGTAACAGTAGTAGTAGATACTGTGGCAAAAGTGTTGTAGTAAATGTAGCAATAGTAGTAGATACTGTGGCGACAGTGGTGGAGTAATTTAAGCAGTAGCAGAAGATACGCTGGCGACAATGGTTGAGTAATTGTAATAGTAGTATATTTAAGTAGATACGGTTGAGGCAGTGGTGGAGTAATTGTAACAGAAGTAGTAGATACGGTGTCGACAGTAGTCGAGTAATTGTAACAGTAGTAGTAGATACTGTGGCAAAAGTGTTGGAGTAAATGTAGCAATAGTAGTAGATACTGTGGCGACAGTGGTGGAGTAATTTAAGCAGTAGCAGAAGATACGGTGGCGACAGTGGTTGAGTAATTGTAATAGTAGTATATTTAAGTAGATACGGTTGAGGCAGTGGTGGAGTAATTGTAGCAATAGTAGTAGATACGGTAGAGGCAGTGTTGGAATAATTGTAACGGTAGTAGTAGATACGATGGCGACAGTTGTGGAGTAATTGTAACAGAAGTAGATGATACGGTGGCGACAGTTGTTGAGTGATTGTAACAGTAGTAGTAGATACGGTGGAGACAGTGGTGGAGTAATTGTGACAGAAGTAGTAGATACGGTGGCGACAGTTGTGGAGTAATTGTATCAGTAGTAGAAGACATGGTGGCGACAGTGGTGGAGTAATTTTAACAGTAGTATTAGATACGGTGGCGACAGTGGTTGAGTAATTGTAACTGTAGTAGTAGATACGGTGGCGACAGTTGCGGAGTAATTGTAACAGTAGTAGTAGATACGGTTGCAACAGTGGTGGATTGATTGTAACAGAAGTAGTAGATACGGTGTCGACAGTAGTCGAGTAATTGTAACAGTTGTAGTAGATACGGTGGCAACAATGGTGGAGTAATTGTAACAGTTGTGGTAGATACGGTGGCGACAGTTGTGGAGTTATTGTAACAGTTGTGGTAGATACGGTGGCGACAGTGGTTGAGTAATTGTAACAGTAGTACACTTTAGTAGATACCGTGGCGACAGTGGTGGAGTTATTGTAACAGTAGTAGTAGATACGGTGACAACAGTGGTGGAGTAATTGTAACAGTTGTGGTAGATACGGTGGCGACAGTTGTGCAGTAATTGTAACAGTTGTGGTAAATACGGTGGCGACAGTGGTGGAGTAATTGTAACAGTAGTAGTAGATACGGTGGCGACAGTGGTGGAGTAATTGTAACAGTTGTGGTAGATACGGTGGCGACAGTGGTGGTATAATTGTAATAGTAGTAGTAGATACGGTGGAGACAATGGTGGAGTTAGTGTAACAGTAGTAGTAGATCGGTGGCGACAGTGGTGGAGTAATTGTAACAGTTATGGTAGATACGGTGGCGACAGTGGCGGAGTAATTATAACAGTAGTGGAAGATACGATGGAGACAGTGGTGGAGTAAATGTAGCAATAGTAGTAGATACTGTGGCGACAGTGGTGGAGTAATTTAAGCAGTAGCAGAAGATACGGTGGCGACAGTGGTTGAGCAATTGTAATAGTAGTATATTTAAGTAGATACGGTTGAGGCAGTGGTGGAGTAATTGTAGCAATAGTAGTAGATACGGTGGAGGCAGTGGTGGAGTAATTGTAACGGTAGTAGTAGATACGATGGCGACAGTTGTGGAGTAATTGTAACAGAAGTAGATGATACGGTGGCGACAGTTGTTGAGTAATTGTAACAGTAGTAGTAGATACGGTGGAGACAGTGGTGGAGTAATTGTGACAGAAGTAGTAGATACGGTGGCGACAGTTGTGGAGTAATTGTATCAGTAGTAGAAGACACGGTGGCGACAGTGGTGGAGTAATTTTAACAGTAGTATTAGATACGGTGGCGACAGTGGTTGAGTAATTGTAACTGTAGTAGTAGATACGGTGGCGACAGTTGTGGAGTAATTGTAACAGTAGTAGTAGATACGGTTGCAACAGTGGTGGAGTGATTGTAACAGAAGTAGTAGATACGGTGTCGACAGTAGTCGAGTAATTGTAACAGTTGTGGTAGATACGGTGGCGACAATGGTGGAGTAATTGTAACAGTTGTGGTAGATACGGTGGCGACAGTGGTTGAGTAATTGTAACAGTAGTAGTAGATACGGTGCCGACAGTGGTGGAGTTATTGTAACAGTAGTAGTAGATACGGTGACAACAGTGGTGGAGTAATTGTAACAGTTGTGGTAGATACGGTGGCGACAGTTGTGCAGTAATTGTAACAGTTGTGGTAAATACGGTGGCGACAGTGGTGGAGTAATTGTAACAGTAGTAGTAGATACGGTGGCGACAGTGGTGGAGTAATTGTAACAGTTGTGGTAGATACGGTGGCGACAGTGGTGGTATAATTGTAATAGTAGTAGTAGATACGGTGGAGACAATGGTGGAGTTAGTGTAACAGTAGTAGTAGATCGGTGTCGACAGTGGTGGAGTAATTGTAACAGTTATGGTAGATACGGTGGCGACAGTGGCGGAGTAATTATAACAGTATTGGTAGATACGATGGAGACAGTGATGGAGTAATTGTAACAGCAGTAGTAGATACGGTCGAGACAGTGGTGGAGTAATTGTAACAGTAGTAGTAGATACGGTGGCGGCAATGGTTGACTAATTGTAACAGTAGCAGTAGATACGGTGGCGACAGTGGTGGAGTAATTGTGACAGCAGTGCTAGATACGATGGTGACGGTAATTGAATAATTGTAACAGTAGTAGTAGATACGGTGGCAACAGATGTGGAGTAATTGTAACAGAAGTAGTAGTTACGGCTGTGACAGTGATGGAGTAATTGTAACAGTAGTAGTAGTTACGCTGGAGACAGTGGTTGATTAATTGTAGCAGTAGTAGTAGATACGATGGAGGCAGTGATTGTAACGGTAGTAGTAGATACGGTTGCGACAGTGGTAGAGTGATTGTAACAGAAGTAGTAGATACGGTGGCGACAGTGGTTGAGTAATTGTAACAGTAGAAGTAGATACGGTAGCGACAGTGGTTGAGTAATTGTAACAGAAGAAGTAGATACGGTGGCGTCAGTTGTGGAGTAATTGGTACAGTAGTAGAAGATACGGTGGCGACAGTGGTGGAGTAATTGTAACAGTAGTAGTAGATACGGTTGCAACAGTGGTGGAGTTATTGTAACAGAAGTAGTAGATACTGTGGCGACAGTGGTTGAGTAATTGTAACAGTAGTAGTAGATACGGTGGAGACATTGGTGGAGTAATTGTAACTGTAGTAGTAGATACGGTGGCGACAGTGGTGGAGTAAGTGTAACAGTAGTAATACATACGGTGGAGACAGTGGTGGAGTAATTGTAACAGTAGTAGTAGATACGGTGGAGACAGTGGTGGAGTAATTGTAACAGTAGTAGTAGATACGGTGGCGACAGTGGTGGAGTAATTGTAACAGCAGTAGTAAATACGATGGCGACGGTGGTGGAGTAATTGTAACAATAGTAGTAGATACGGTGGCGACAATGGTGGAGTAAGTGTAACAGTAGTAATAGATACGGTGGCGACAGTGGTGGAGTAATTGTAACAGTAGTAGTAGATACGGTGGCGACAATGGTGGAGTAAGTGTAACAGTAGTAATACATACGGTGGCGACAGTGGTGGAGTAATTGTAACAGTAGTAGTAGATACGGTGGCGACAGTTGTGGAGTAATTGTAACAGTAGAAGTAGATACGGTTGCAACAGTGGTGGAGTAATTGTAACAGTTGTGATAGATACGGTGGCGACAGTGGTTGAGTAATTGTAACAGTAGTAGTAGATACGGTAGCGACAGTGGTGGAGCAATTGTAACAGTAGTAATAGATACGGTGGCAACAGTTGTGGAGTAATTGTAACAGTTGTGGTAGATACGGTGACGACAGTGGTGGAGTAATTGTAACAGTAGTAGTAGATACGGTGGCGACAGTGGTGGAGTAATTGTAACAGTAGAAGTAGATACGGTAGCGACAGTGGTGGAGTAATTGTAATAGTTGTGGTAGATACGGTGGCGACAGTGGTGGAGTAATTGTAACAGTAGTAGTAGATACGGTAGCGACAGCAGTGGAGTAATTGTAACAGTAGTAATAGATACGGTGGCAACAGTGGTGGAGTAATTGTGAAAGTACTAGTAGATACGGTGGCGACAGTGGTGGAGTAATTGTAACAGTAGTAGTAGATACGGTGGCAACAGTGGTGGAGTAATTGTAACAGTAGTAGTAGGTACGGTAGCGACAGTGGTGGAGTAATTGTAACAGTTGTGGTAGATACGGTGGCGACAGTGGTGGAGTAATTGTAACAGTAGTAGTAGATACGGTAGCGACAGTGGTGGAGTAATTGTAACAGTAGTAATAGATACGGTGGCAACAGTGGTGGAGTAATTGTAACAGTAGTAGTAGATACGGTAGCGACAGTGGTGGAGTAATTGTAACAGTAGTAATAGATACTGTGGCAACAGTGGTGGAGCAATTGTAACAGTAGTAGTAGATACGGTAACGACAGTGGTGGAGTAAGTGTAAAAGTAGTAGTAGATACGGTGGCAACAGTGGTGGAGTAATTGAAACAGTAGTAGTAGATACGGTGCCGACAGTGGTGGAGTAATTGTAACAGTAGTAGTAGATACGATGGAGACAGTGGTGGAGTAAATGTAACAGTTGTGGTAGATACGGTGGCGACAGTGGTGGAGTAATTGTAACAGCAGTGGTAGAAACGGTTGAGACAGTGGTTGAGTAATTGTAACAGTAGTAGTAGTTACGGTGGCGACAGTTGTGGAGTAATTGTAACAGTAGTAGTAGATACGGTGGCGACAGTGGTGGAGTAATTGTAACAGTAGTAGTAGATACGGTGGAGACAATAGTGGAGTTATTGTAACAGTAGTAGTAGATCGGTGGCGACAGTGATGGCGTAATTGTAACAGTAGTGTATTAGATAGGATGGCGGTAATGATGGAGTAATTGTAACAGTAGTAGTAGATATGGTTGTAACAGTGATAGAGTAATTGTAAAAGTAGTAGTACATGTAGATACGGTGGTGGTAGTTGTAGTAGTAGTAGTAGTAGTAGTAGTAGTAGTAGTAGTAGTAGTAGTAGTAGTAGTAGTAGTTGTTGTGGTAGTAGTAGTAGTAGTAGTAGTAGTAGTATTAGTAGTAGTAGTAGTAGTAGAAGTAGTAGTAGTGGTAGTAGTAGTAGTAGTAGTAGTAATAGCAGTAGTAGTACTACTTCTACTACTACTAGTAGTAGTAGTAGTATTAGTAGTAGTAGTAGTAGTTGTAATAGTAGTAGTACTACTACTTCTGTTAGTAGTAGTAGTAGTAGTAGTTGTAGTAGTAGTTGTAAGAGTAGTATAAGTAGTAGTAGTAACCTAAGTAGTAGTAGTAGTAGTGGTAGTAGTAGTAGTAGTAGTTGTAGTAGTAGTAGTAGTAGTAGTAGTAGTAGTAGTAGTAGTAGAAATAGTAATATTATTAGTTGTAGTAGTAATATTAGTAGTAGTAGTAGTAACCTGAGTATTATTTATAGTAGTAAAAGTTATATTAGTAGTACATGTAGTAGTAGTTACCTTAGTAGTAGTTGTAGTAGTAGTAGTACTAGTTAAGTAATATTAGTCGTAGTAGTAGTACTAGTTAAGTAATATTAGTCGTAGTAGTAGTACTAGTTTAGTAATATTAGTAGTAATAGTAGTAATAGTTGTAATATTAGTAGTAGTAGTAACATAAGTAGTAATATTAGTAGTAGTAGTAGTTATAGTAGTTGTAATAGTTATAGAAGTAATAGTAGTAGTAGTAGTAGTAGTAGTAGTAGTAGAAATATTAGTAGTAGTAATAGTAGTAGTAGTAGTAGTAGTAGTAGTAGTAGTAGTATTAATAGTATTAGTAGTAGTAGTAGAAGTAGTAGTAGTAGTAATATTAGTAGTGGATGAAGTAGTAGTAGTATTGGTAGTAATAGTATTAGTAATAATAGTAGTAGTAGTAGTAGTAGTAGTAGTAATAGTAATAGTAGTAACATAAGAATTAGTACTAGTTGTAGTAGTAGTAGTAGTAGTAGTAGCAGCAGCAGCAGCAGCAGCAGCAGCAGTAGTAGTAGTAGTAGAAGTAATAGTAGTAGTAGTAGAAGTAGTAGTAGTAGTAGTAGTAGTAGTAGTAGTAGTAGTAGTAGTAGTGATAGTTATAGTTGTAAGTGTATAACTCTCGTCATATCAATTGGAATCAGTAGTTTGATGTATACTTTTATCATTTATATGTATGTTATAGAAGAAAATGTATAATTATATATATATATATATGCATGATATATATGGAGAGTATTATTTGTGAAAAACCAAGACATAAATATGTCCTTTATATAGCATGTAAGTTTTCATGAATTCTTAACTGGCTATTACTTATATAAAGCTATTAGTTCATGTATGTAAATTGTCCTTCCAGTCCAGATGTGTTGCATGTAGATCAATCGTATACAGGTCATGGTCGACATCAAATTTGTTGGTGTGGCAGAGCCTGCTCGCCGAAAGCTGGTTTGTACATTTATGTCTTGCTTTCCGCAAATAATTATCTGCATATATATGTGCGTGCGTGAGTGTGTGCGTGCATGCATGCGTGCGTGCTCGCGCGCGTGCGTTTGTGTGACTATCGTCATATTTTGGGGAAGCAGTACTTTGGTGTATACTTATATCATTTACATCTATGTGATAGTTATATATATATGTGTGAAGTGCGTAACTATCATCATATTTAGGGGAACCAGTGATACCAGAACCCATAATGAAAAGAGATGTGTTCCGTTTTTGGTTCTGATGCTGTTCATTGAAGTTGTAACATCACTAAATAATACCACAGGGTAAGTGCCACTTATACAATGTCAACGTAATTTCCTGTGGTGTTATCTTATTGTCATTATGTTATTCATTATATTTTGTATTGATAATTCAAACACAGACTGATAAAAATAAACATTTGATTACACTTTTTGTTATTATGTTTATGTATATAACCACAAATATGCAAATTATGATGGCTTTAAACCATTTACAAAAGCTATATCGTTGTCAAGATTGGACACAAAAAAAGGTAAGCACACATACCTTGTACTGGGGTATTCATGTTTTATATTTGAATTATAAAGATTATATCATTTTTAACGGAAATTCATCAAAATTGGTGTGTAAGGACACTTCTCTGTGATCATAAATGACATATGTTAACACAATTGCGGAAACACAAAAGTATTTAGAGCAACCACTTACGTGAATGTATATGAATATGTGTCTAACAGACTGATAATGTGACATAATGACACTTTATATTTTCTTTCATAAAATTCAGCCAAACATCAATTATTTATAGTAAAGTAACCATCCTAATCCTGTTAAGCTATAAAAAACAAACACAATATTAAGTGACGATATGCGCTGACATAAGTATTTATTATTTTCATTTCAGTGAACAATATATTTCAAATAAAAATATATTTCCAGTGATAATTCACTTAAACAATTTCCACTGTATTGTTGTAGTGGTGCTGTCCTAAACATCTACAATTTCAACACTGATCTTACAAGATCTCTCTGTCCTTAACACATCGCTGTCTTTAATTCTAGTTTCAGTTCAAGATACAATTACAAAACCATTACTGTAAAATAGAAAACAACAATTAACATCTTAATTATATACATATATATATAATATATAATAAGTAAATTAATAATCAATTGTTTGTTAACTTGCAGATCCAGTGGGTACCTCTTATAACAAAAATGTAAAAGCTAAAACAGCCATTCAGACAGGGTGGGTGTCTTGGCAACTGAACAACTTTCAAAAAGCTCTCTATGTCTGCCAATCTTCGAATAACATAACCGCGCCGCAATCTGTCTATTTATAGACATTTTGGTCACTTCGCACGAGAAAAAGTGACATAAAACGCCCATATGATTTACATACTTGTAAATTCTGTTCATATTTCTCAGTTCCGAATAACGAGAATTAGTTATTCCGAACTACAATTAAAATATTTATGTTTTCTTTCATATATTCAACCAAACATAAATTAGTTATTGTATAGTAACAATAACTAATCCTGTCAAGCTATAAATAACAAACACAATATTAGGTGACGATATGCGCAGACATAGAGTATTTATCGACAACAAAAAGAACGGGATTCAAAATTTAAATACCGATATTTAATGATACAGATCTTTTGATTCCATCGATCTCCCTAATGTAGCCATCTTTTGCAAAATCTGTCTTCCACCTACCCTGCTTTTTCAACAATCTATCAGAAACACCATGAGTTGCGGCAAACGATGCCCAACCCGACCTTAACGAATGTAATCCAAATTTAGATTTATCTAAACCAATCAATTCTAGCTTCTCCAATAGAATCTCTCTATTTATAGTATAAGAAAATAACATATTTTCGAAGTACATTGTTTCTTCTTCAAATTCGTTCCAAACTTCTACTTTGAACAAATCTGTCAGCTGTACAAAAGTGAAAACAATTTATAAATTCAATAACTTAAGTCACATGTTAATAATATATAAAATACATATACTTTTATTATAATTTCAATTTTCGCATTTTAAACTCTGTCATCAATCCCAAAGTGGGATTTTCACTGAAGCAGAGTTTATACAGGTAACTTTATATGCCAATGTAATACAACAAATTAAGATGCAGGTATATACAGATAACTCTTGAAGCAATGTTATATAACAACAAACACTATTAGTCTCCCTTCTATAAGCAAAAATAGTGCTGCTATGATTTATCACAATTATATATAGTAATCTATAAAATACATATCCTTTTATAATAATTTCATTTTTCGCATTTCAAACTCCGTCATCAATCCGTAGGTGGGATTTTCCCTGAAGCAGGGTTTATACAGGTAACTTTACATGCCAGTCTTATACAAAACGAAACAAATTAAAGAAAGATGCAGGTATATACAGATAACTCTTGAAGCAATGTTATATAACAACAAACACTAGTTTTCTCCCTTTATAAGCCAAACTACGCAATTATCTCTAAAATTTTATTGCCAAAACTTTTAATGCCAGAACCATATATACATTTTTTACTTTCCTGTTGTCTTGGTGCATTCGCGACGGAAGTGGCCTCTGAGTCCACACCCAAAACAGACGTCGTTTTAGGTGGCAGTTCGTGCGCCGCTCCGAAAGGAATGATTTCTCCCCTCAAACCGACCTTGGGGTGTTCAATAGTCCAGAAAATAGTCCCCCGTAGAGTAGTAGGAGACATGAAACAAGAAACATTCTTGTCAACAACATCTTTAATTGAAGATACAGTTGAGAAAGGCTTAGTGTGTTGTGTTTTGTTGTTTTTTCACAGCTTGAGCTTCAGCTTGTTTAAGCTTTTTATCATCTTCGCTATCACTACCTAAGCTCGGCGTTTCATACTCGCGCATGGTACTCCAGCCACCGGGGGGGGGACTGTCTATTTTAATAAGTTTATTACGTTTGTTCAATTTTGAAATAAGTTCATTTGCCAAAACTTCGTCTCTTTTTTTCTGCAAATTTTCTTTTAAAACTCGCTATGCCTTCCTCATTTTCAGACTTACATTTATACTGCATACGGTGAGATTCCAAACGGAGTTTAATTTTCTTCTCGTTTAATTTTTGAGTCTTATTATTTAAATATTTCCTCAAATCTTGTAGTTGCACTTCCAAATATTCCCTAAATAAACCAAAAGCTTGTAACGCAGAAACTTCCGAAGTTCACCACGGTGACTTACTTGTATTCCGTTTATGTCTGTCCTTCAATAATTTCTTCCTCCATTTAATATTTTCTCCCCGTAACACTTGAACGGAACAACTTTCAAAAACAATTGACAATCGATAAGCTCTCTGTGTCTGCCAATCTTCGAATTACATGAATGCGCCGCAATCTGTCCATTTATAGACATTTTGGTCGCTTCACACGAGAAAAAGTGACCAAAACGCTCATATAATTTTGTAATATATAATGTTTGTGTTGGTGAGGATGCGGCCAAGTCTTCCAACATATTGGTTATGTTTGTGTTGGTGTGGAGGCGGCCAAGTCTTCCAACATACTGGTTATGTTTGTGCTGGTGTGGAGGCGGCCAAGTCTTCCAACATATGGTTATGTTTGTGTTGGTGTGGAGGCGGCCAAGTCTTCCAACATACTGGTTATGTTTGTGTTGTTGAGGAGGCTGCCAAGTCTTCCAACATATTGGTTATGGTTGTGTTGTTGTAGAGGCGGCCAAGTCTTCCAACATACTGGTTATGTTTGTGCTGGTGTGGAGGCTGCCAAGTCTTCCAATATACTGGTTATGTTTGTGTTGTTGAGGAGGCTGCCAAGTCTTCCAACATACTGGTTATGTTTGTGTTGTTGAGGAGGCTGCCAAGTCTTCCAACATACTGGTTATGTTTGTGTTGGTGTGGAGGCGGCCAAGTCTTCCAACATACTGGTTATGTTTGTGTTGGTGTGGATGCGGCCAAGTCTTCCAACATACTGGTTATGGTTGTGTTGTTGTAGAGGCGGCCAAGTCTTCCAACATACTGGTTATGTTTGTGTTGTTGAGGAGGCGGCCAAGTCTTCCAACATACTGGTTATGTTTGTGCTGGTGTGGAGGCGGCCAAGTCTTCCAACATATGGTTATGTTTGTGTTGTTGAGGAGGCGGCCACGTCTTCCAACATACTGGTTATGTTTGTGTTGGTGTGGAGGCGGCCAAGTCTTCCAACATACTGGTTATGTTTGTGTTGGTGTGGAGGCGGCCAAGTCTTCCAACATACTGGTTATGGTTGTGTTGTTGTAGAGGCGGCCAAGTCTTCCAACATACTGGTTATGTTTGTGTTGTTGAGGAGGCTGCCAAGTCTTCCAACATACTGGTTATGGTTGTGTTGGTGAGGAGGCTGCCAAGTCTTCCAACATACTGGTTATGGTTGTGTTGGTGTGGAGGCTGCCAAGTCTTCCAACATACTGGTTATGGTTGTGTTGGTGAGGAGGCTGCCAAGTCTTCCAACATACTGGTTATGGTTGTGTTGGTGTGGAGGCGGCCAAGTCTTCCAACATACTGGTTATGGTTGTGTTGGTGGGAGGCTGCCAAGTCTTCCAACATACTGGTTATGGTTGTGTTGGTGTGGAGGCTGCCAAGTCTTCCAACATACTGGTTATGTTTGTGCTGGTGTGGAGGCGGCCAAGTCTTCCAACATACTGGTTATGTTTGTGCTGGTGTGGAGGCTGCCAAGTCTTCCAATATACTGGTTATGTTTGTGTTGGTGTGGAGGCTGCCAAGTCTTCCAACATACTGGTTATGTTTGTGTCGTTGAGGAGGCTGTCAAGTCTTCCAATATACTGGTTATGGTTGTGTTGGTGTAGAGGCTGCCAAGTCTTCCAACATACTGGTTATGTTTGTGCTGGTGTGGAGGCGGCCAAGTCTTCCAACATACTGGTTATGTTTGTGCTGGTGTGGAGGCTGCCAAGTCTTCCAATATACTGGTTATGTTTGTGTTGGTGTGGAGGCTGCCAAGTCTTCCAACATACTGGTTATGTTTGTGTTGTTGAGGAGGCTGCCAAGTCTTCTAACATACTGGTTATGTTTGTGTTGTTGAGGAGGCTGCCAAGTCTTCCAATATACTGGTTATGTTTGTGTTGGTGTGGAGGCTGCCAAGTCTTCCAACATACTGGTTATGGTTGTGTTGGTGTGGAGGCTGCCAAGTCTTCCAACATACTGGTTATGGTTGTGTTGGTGTGGAGGCTGCCAAGTCTTCCAACATACTGGTTATGTTTGTGTTGGTGTGGAGGCTGCCAAGTCTTCCAACATACTGGTTATGGTTGTGTTGGTGTGGAGGCTGCCAAGTCTTCCAACATACTGGTTATGTTTGTGTTGGTGTGGAGGCGGCCAAGTCTTCCAACATACTGGTTATGTTTGTGTTGGTGAGGAAGCTGCCAAGTCTTCCAACATACTGGTTATGTTTATGTTGTTGAGGAAGCTGCCAAGTCTTCCAACTCCCAGGTTATGTTTGTGTTGTTATGGAGGCAACCAAGTCTTCAAACATACTGGTTATGTTTGTGTTGGAGTGGAGGCGGCCAAGTCTTCCAACATACAAGTTATGTTTTTGTTGTTGAGGAGGCGGGCAAGTCTTCCAACATACTGGTTATGTTTGTGTTGGTGAGGAGGCTGCCAAGTCTTCCAACATACTGGTTATGTTTGTGTTGGTGAGGAGGCGGCCAAGTCTTCCAACATACTGGTTATGTTTGTGTTGTTGAGGAGGCTGCCAAGACTTCCAACATACTGGTTATGTTTGTGTTGTTGAGGAGGCGGCCAAGTCTTCCAACATACTGGTTATGTTTGTGTTGTTGAGGAGGCTGCCAACTCTTCCAATATACTGGTTATGTTTGTGTTGTTGAGGAGGCTGCAAAGTCTTCCAACATACTGGTTATGTTTTTGCTGTTGAGGAGGCTGCCAAGTCTTCCAACATACTGGTTATGTTTGTGTTGTTGAGGAGGGGGCCAAGTCTTCCAACATACTGGTTAGGTTTGTGCTGGTGTGGAGGCGGCCAAGTCTTCCAACATACTGGTTATGTTTGTGTTGCTGAGGAGGCGGGCAAGTCTTTCAACATACTGGTTATGTTTGTGTTGTTGAGGAGTCTGCCAAGTCTTCCAACATACTGGTTATGTTTGTGTTGTTGAGGAGGCGGCCAAGTCTTCCAATATACTGGTTATGTTTGTGTTGTTGAGGAGGCGGCCAAGTCTTCCAACATACTGGTTATGTTTATGTTGTTGAGGAAGCTGCCAAGTCTTCCAACATACTTGTAATGTTTGTGTTGGTGTGGAGGCTGTCAAGTCTTCCAACATACTGGTTATGTTTGTGTTGGTGTGGAGGCGGCCAAGTCTTCCAACATACTGGCTATGTTTGTGTTGTTGAGGAGGCGGCCAAGTCTTCCAACATACTGGTTATGTTTGTGTTGGTGAGGAAGCTGCCAAGTCTTCCAACATACTGGTTATGTTTGTGTTGTTGAGGAGGCTGCCAAGTCTTCCAACATACTGGTTATGTTTGTGTTGGTGTGGAGGCTGTCAAGTCTTCCAACATACTGGTTATGTTTGTGTTGGTGTGGAGGCGGCCAAGTCTTCCAACATACTGGTTATGTTTGTGCTGGTGTGGAGGCTGTCAAGTCTTCCAACAAACAGGTTATCTTTGTGTTGTTGAGGAGGCGGCCAAGTCTTCCAACATACTGGTTATGTTCGTGATGGTGTGGAGGCTGCCAAGTCTTCCAACATACTGGTTATGTTTGTGCTGGTGTGGAGGCGGCCAAGTCTTCAAACATACTGGTTATGTTTGTGTTGTTGAGGAGGCGGCCAAGTCTTCTAACATACTGGTTATGTTTGTGTTGGTGTGGAGGCTGTCAAGTCTTCCAACATACTGGTTATGTTTGTGTTGGTGTGGAGGCGGCCAAGTCTTCCAACATACAGGTTATCTTTGTGTTGTTGAGGAGGCGGCCAAGTCTTCCAACATACTGGTTATGTTTGTGTTGGTGAGGAGGCGGCCAAGTCTTCCAACATACTGGTTATGTTTGTGTTGTTGAGGAGGCGGCCAAGTCTTCCAACATACTGGTTATGTTTGTGTTGGTGAGGAAGCTGTCAAGTCTTCCAACATACTGGTAATGTTTGTGTTGGTGTGGAGGCGGCCAAGTCTTCCAACATATGGTTATGTTTGTGTTGGTGAGGAGGCTGCCAAGTCTTCCAACATACTGGTTATGTTTGTGTTGGTGAGGAGACTGCCAAGGCTTCCAACATACTGGTTATGTTTGTGCTGGTGTGGAGGCGGCCAAGTCTTCCAACATACTGGTTATGTTTGTGTTGGTGAGGAGGCGGCCAAGGCTTCCAACATACTGGTTATGTTTGTGTTGGTGAGGAGGCGGCCAAGGCTTCCAACATACTGGTTATGTTTGTGTTGGTGAGGAGGCTGCCAAGACTTCCAACATACTGGTTATGTTTGTGTTGGTGAGGAGGCTGCCAAGACTTCCAACATACTGGTTATGTTTGTGTTGTTGAGGAGGCTGCCAAGTCTTCCAATATACTGGTTATGGTTGTGTTGGTGTGGAGGCTGCCAAGTCTTCCAACATACTGGTTATGTTTGTGTTGTTGAGGAGGCGGCCAAGTCTTCCAACATACTGGTTATGTTTGTGTTGTTGAGGAGGCTGCCAAGTCTTCCAACATACTGGTTATGTTTGTGTTGGTGCGGAGGCGGCCAAGTCTTCCAATATACCGGTTATGTTTGTGTTGGTGTGGAGGCGGCCAAGTCTTCCAACATACTGGTAATGTTTGTGTTGGTGTGGAGGCTGCCAAGTCTTCCAACATACTGGTTATATTTGTGTTGTTGAGGAGGCTGCCAAGTCTTCCAATATACTGGTTATGGTAGTGTTGGTGTGGAGGCTGCCAAATCTTCCAATATACTGGTTATGTTTGTGTTTTTTAGGAAGCGGTCAAGTCTTTCAACATACTGGTTATGTTTGTGTTGGTGTGGAGGCAGCCAAGTCTTCCAATATACTGGTTATGTTTGTGTTGGTGGGGAGGCTGCCAAATCTCCCAACATACTGGTTATGTTTATTTTGGTGTGAGACCGCTAAGTCTTCCAACATACTGGTTATGTTTGTGTTGTTGAGAAGCCGGCAAAGTCTTCTAACATACTGATTATGTTTGTGTTGTTGAGGAGGGAGCCAAGTCTTCCAACATACTGGTTATGTTTGTGTTAGTGTGGAGGCGGCCAAGTCTTCCAACATACTGGTTATGTTTGTTTTGGTGTGGAGGCGGCCAAGTCTTTCAACATACATATTGGTTATGTTTTTGTTGGTGTGGAGGCAGCCAAGTCTTCCAACATACTGGTTATGTTTGTGTTGGTGTGGAGGCGGCCAAGTCTTTCAACATACATATTGGTTATGTTTTTGTTGGTGTGGAGGCAGCCAGGTCTTCCAACATACTGGTTATGTTTGTGTTGGTGAGGAGGCGGCCAAGCCTTCTAACATACTGGTTATGTTTTTGTTGGTGTGGAGGCAGCCAAGTCTTCCAACATACTGGTTATGTTTGTGTTGGTGTGGAGGCGGCCAAGCCTTCTAACATATTGGTTATGTTTGTGTTGGTGTGGAGGCTGCCAAATCTTCCAACAAACTTGTTATGTTTGTGTTGTTTAGGAGGCTGCCAAGTCTTCTAATATACTGGTTATGTTTGTGTTGGTGTGGAGGCGGCCAAGTCTTCCAACATACTGGTTATGTTTGTGTTGTTGAGGAGGCTGCCAAGTCTTCCAACATACTGGTTATGTTTGTGTTGTTGAGGAGGCGGCCAAGTCTTCCAACATACTGGTTATGTTTGTGTTGTTGTGGAGGCTGCCAATTCTTCCAACATACTGGTTATGTTTGTGTTGTTGAGGAGGGGGCCAAGTCTTCCAACATACTGGTTATGTTTGTGTTGGTGTGGAGACTGCCAAGTCTTCCAACATACTGTTTATATTTGTGTTGTTGTAGAGGCGGCCAAGTCTTCCAACATACTTATTATGTTTGTGTTGTTGAGGAGGGGGCCAAGTTTTCCAACATACTGGTTATGTTTGTGTTGTTGAGGAGGCGGCCAAGTCTTCCAACATACTGGTTATGTTTGTGTAGGTGTGGAGGCGGCCAAGTCTTCCAACATACTGGTTATGTTTGTGTTGTTGAGGAGGCGGCCAAGTCTTCCAACATACTGGTTATGTTTGTGTAGGTGTGGAGGCGGCCAAGTCTTCCAACATACTGGTTATGTTTGTGTTGTTGTAGAGGCGGCCAAGTCTTCCAACATACTGGTTATGGTTGTGTTGTTGTGGAGGCTGTCAAGTCTTCCAACATACTGGTTATGTTTGTGTTGTTGTGGAGAATGCCAATTCTTCCAACATACTGGTTATGTTTGTGTTGGTGTGGAGGCGGCCAAGTCTTCAAACATACCGGTTATGTTTGTGTTGTTGAGGAGGCGGCCAAGTCTTCCAACATACTGGTTATGTTTGTGCTGGTGTGGAGGCTGCCAAGTCTTCCAACATACTGGTTATGTTTAATAAGCGTTGAGTATGCCGAGTCTTCCAAAATACTGTTTAGTTTCGTGATGATGTGGAGGCTGACAAATCTTCCAACATACTGGGTATGTTTTTATAAACGAAGAGGCTGCTAAGTCTTCCAACATACTGGGCATGTTTAGTAACCGTGGAGTATGCTGAGTCTTCCAACATACTGCTTATGTTCGTGTTGATGTGGAGGCTGACAAGTCTTCCACCATACTTGGTATGTTTATGTAAGAGTGGAGGCGGACAAGTCTTCCAACATACTGGTTATGTTTGTGTTGTTATGGAGGCTGCCAAGTCTTCCAACATACTGGTTATGTTTGTGTTGGTGTGGAAGCGGCCAAGTTTTCCAACAAACTGGTTATGTTTGTGTTGGTGTGGAGGCGGCCAAGTCTACAAACATCCAGGTTATGTTTGTGTTGGTGTGGAGGCGGCCAAGTCTTCCAACATACTGGTTATGTTTGTGTTGGTGTAGAGGCGGCCAAGTCTTCCAACATATGGTTATGTTTGTGTTGTTGAGGAGGCGGCCAAGTCTTCCAACATACTGGTTATGTTTGTGTTGTTGTAGAGGCGGCCAAGTCTTCCAACATACTGGTTATGTTTGTGTTGTTGAGGAGGCTGCCAAGTCTTTTAACATATTGGTTATGTTTGTGTTGGTGTGGAGGCTGCCAAGTCTTCCAACATACTGGTTATGTTTGTGTTGTTGTAGAGGCGGCCAAGTCTTCCAACATACAGGTTATGTTTGTGTTGTTGAGAGAGCGGCCAAGTCATACAATATACTGGTTATGTTTGTGTTGTTGAGGAGACTGCTAGGTCTCCCAACATACTGGTTATGTTTTTGTTGGTGTGGAGACCGCTAAGTCTTCCAACATACTGGTTATGTTTGTGTTGGTGTGGAGACCGCTAAGTCTTCCAACATACTGGTTATGTTTGTGTTGTTGAGGAGGCTGCCAAGTCTTCCAACATACTGGTTATGTTTGTGTTGTTGAGGAGGGGGTCAAGTCTTCCAACATACTGGTTATGTTTGTGTTGTTGAGGTGGCGGCCAAATCTTCCAACATACTGGTTATGTTTGTGTTGGTGTGGAGGCGGCCATGCCTTCCAATATACTGGTAATGTTTGTGTTGGTGTGGAGGCTGCCAAGTCTTCCAACATACTAGGCATGCTTAGTAAGCGTTGAATATGTCGAGTCTTCCAACATACTGTTTAGTTTCGTGTTGATATGGAGGCTGACAAGTCTTCCAACATACTGGGTATGTTTTTGTAAACGTAGAGGCTGCCAAGTCTTCCGACATACAGAACATGTTTAGTAAGCGTGGAGTATGCTGAGTTTTCCAACATACTGTTTATGTTCGTGTTGATGTGGAGGCTGAAAAGTCTTCCAACATACTGTGTATGCTTATGTAAGAGTGTAGGCTGCCAAGTCTTCTAACATATTGGTTACATGTATGTTGTATTATTGTAGAGGATACCAAGTCTTCCAACATACTGGTTATGTTTGTGTTGGTGTCGATGCTTGCCAAGTCTTCCATGAGATATGCTTGCCAAGTCTTCCCTGAGATATATATATATATTCTATTTCAAACACGCTTACAACGATATTTTGTTTGAAATCATATATTGACATTTGTTATTAAAGTTGTTAAAGTCGATGTTGGTGTTTCACTCATCTCTTGCTTACTTTAATATACCCATTTATACACGATTGTAATTGTTAGTTTTGGTCTATTCTTAGAATTGGCGTTGTAATCAAGAAACTAACTGATGAACAGAATTTTT
The DNA here is from genome assembly GCA_029582155.1 of Panopea generosa. NCBI lineage: Eukaryota > Metazoa > Mollusca > Bivalvia > Adapedonta > Hiatellidae > Panopea > Panopea generosa. The sequence continues at coordinate 35,388,700 of CM055907.1, forward strand.
TCCAACCTGGATGGAATATATTCTAGATGAACTGAACGGATCCAGGTAATTGCAGATCATATAAAAATATATGTACAATAAATCCGGCGTGGGATTAGAAATCAGTAATTTTTACATAATTTAATAAATTAAATATACGGTTATTTTAGGTAAACCCGGACAAAATTGCAACAGAATGTTTCTAAGCTGTTTTTGTATTTACATATATTGCTACAAAACGTATCAATCGTTAACCACAATCGGACAATGGGAAATCTTATATTTACTAGTTCAAACACACCACCTTACTGAAAAATGCGGAATTCGACATCAGTAATGCTTATATCGTACACATACAAGCTGAGGTATACATAATAAGAAAGTTCGTTTCTCTACGTCTATAGTTATTTGAAATTTTGCCGAAATATAAGAATACAGATTAAAAAGATCGATTTTCGTAAGTGATTCATTACTGCTGTTTTTTTCTGGATAGAAAAAAAAGTATACAAACCCACTTCCAATTTTATGGTCATAGTTAAAATGAGACTTTGCAAAACTATTTATCATTTTTCAATACTCCCGATAGTTGTCTTTTCGACTTCATGCGTCATATATTATTATGCTTTTTTTAATTTTAACAAAAAAATAAAATCCGGTATTAAAAGTGATCTCAAAAATAAAATATTTTGATTTCTTGAACTGCAGATCGAAATAGATGAAATTGAGAAAGAAGAAAGACAAGCTAGGACTCAGGTATACCACAAAATATTACATGTTATCATTTAGAATACGGGATTTTAAACATTTACAAATATTATTTATTTTAGCCAAAGGCTTAACATTAAGCTATATGACCATAAAATTCAATAGTTTTACTTACAAAGCAGATACATTTTAATTGAGTCCTGACCTAAACATTATTGAAAATTGAACAATTTGGCATTTTGTTACATTTTAGAAACCGCACTTTTCGTAGGCTTTTTTTTTAAATGGAAAAAAAATTTATGACCCCGAACTATCCTAAGCGGCTTTATATGAACTGTTCCCTACTCAAGTACCAGCATAGTTCATCGAATTTTGATATGTTTAATTACACCTCTAATGCAACAGGTGAAAGTTTAAGGACACTGTGATGCTCTTAGGTAGTATATTTTAGTAGCTATCAGATTTGTTTTAAAAGTTAGATTTACATTAGCTCAATTGCAAAGAAATCTCAGATCTTATATGTATCGCTCTCGAGTTCTTTTTAGAGGGTAAAACTAGTACTGAGTGCTGTTTTCGATAGGCCATCTTGTCAAGCGCGGGATCGAACCTACTTCTTCTGGCGTGAGCAACAAACACTTTATCCACTGCACTAGCACCCCGATTTGGTATTTTAAAAGGTTATTTAAGATTTATAGTCTCCTGCGTTACCCTTCTTGGTGGCAGTGAAATCTCTACAAGTTCACTGATATGATACACATGTTGGGAAGCGAAATTGAAATATAATGTACTCCCAAAAAATGACAAAAACAATAGTCTAATCAAAGTGGCAATTCCAAAAGTAATTTCCGTTTAAATATAAATATCACGCACGCATTAACGCACGTTTGACGACCTTCACCTCGTCATTCGGAATCGTTCTAACGATGAACTAAATTTAACAATATGTAAACCATGTGACAGATCAAAACCAAATCAAATTGAAGTCACGTGACTTATTTGAAACATCATTAAATATAGTGCAAATAAAAGCGGAAAATATGTTTGGCTAACCTGGGCACGTACATGTAGCCTTTTTCAGTATATAAAATGAGTTTGCCAATTTGTTTCTTCAATAATAAATGAACACTCATATAACCTGTATGCATGATCAATGGTTCGCATTCATTTGTCAAATTAATATACATTATATTCTTTTGCTTTCAAACATGCATGATTGCAGATTAAAAAACGCAGCACATCATCGTCTCAAATGATTTTAAAGGTATTGTATATAACGAACATCAATGTATGCATATATAGAACGCACGTGTGTTACCTAAGTCGTGCATTCGTTCGTCCGTCAATAAATGTTTTGCATTCAATACCTTGCATTTCCTCTAAGATATTCTTGTGAAATTGTGGGAAAAGGTTTCAAACATAAACTGGACGCATGGGGCTGGTTTCAAAGTACACTGAATTAAGATCGATGTCACTTTTACTAAAATAAAAAAAATGGTTTCCGTTCAATGACTTCAGTTTTCTTTAAGACTTTCCAACTCAAACATTTTGGCTTGTTATAGTATTCGTTTGATTAAAATTGGCCATTAGACGAAAAAGTCACATCAGGTTATGTTCAGTTTAATAGGCCTTGAAAAAAATAATGTATCTATCATACATCTATATTAATGCAGTTTTGATTTGTAAAATATAGTTTACACTTTTGATTCCTCCAGTTTCTCCACTACATCTTGTCCATAAGCACGCAGTGTGTTGCAAACTACCAATTGGCGGTACGTTCGTGTTTATATATATGCCCTTTTTTCATTATGTATGTACTAATTGTACAGGATCTATGGAGTTTGTGCTTGTTCAGAAACGTGTTTAATGAGGACAATACTGTTTGTCACCATCTGGAAATAACCGCTCTATATGTAGAATTTGTAAAATGTTCTTTTATCAATCTATTTCAAACTTCGATATATGTACCATTTGGAGCGAGTTAGTTTTTATTTTGTATAATGTTTGTATTGGAAATATTACTGATTCTGCCGATAGTGTCACTGTCGAAACATCAGCAGAGTGGTCTAACACCTGTCCATCATAGTCCTATTTAAACTTTGAATAAATAGACATTTTAAAATAATACGAGCTTGCATATGAATTTATATATTCAATCTAAAAATATTAATTGCATGTTGTAGTTTGTCATGAAATAAACGTAACAACTATTTCGCATTTCACATTTCCTTTTCATTAACTTTTAGTATATTATATTGCAGATTGTCTCACTATATTTCTGTATCAGCTAGTCGACGGTTCAGTCAAAATATCGGAATCGGTTCCTCTTTTCCAGCCAATTTCAACATCTATTATCTTGGAATATCCTGCGGTTGCCATGTATTTCATAAATGAAATGTATTAATAAATAGTTGATGTATATCCAAATATTAGTTAGTTATATTACCTCTTTTTATTAATTTGGTTCAAGTTCAACCAATGTTTGAAATTCAAATATATTGCGTTCAATTATTATAATATAATAGATACACTGTTGGAAAGAAGCTTCATTTGAAACGCACATAGTATCATTTACAAACAGCACAAAACTATGACCATTTCATTGTGTTGAGTTTCAGAGCGGTGCTGTTATGCACTCCGTCCGTCCATTTCGCTTTCCGTTCATCATGTCTGTATTTTTTCTGATCATTACTTGTATGGAAAGAAAGGTGAGTCTTACATTGGTGCTCATGTGTTATTGAATTTATCAAACGAGTTGACAAACTCTGCCGATCATTACATCATCATTTTGACCACTGAGTTAAATACTTTTGAGATTTTATTTTTCACACGATTGAGAAAAATAGCACATTTACCAGTTATATATCGGGTCATTTCTAAAGAAACAAGAGAAATATAGTTTTTGCGCATAGCCCTAATGTTGGGCGTCTACCATATACACATGTAGCATTCTAGATATCATGTCATGTAAATTAACATGCATTCGGTTCAGATATGGTGTTGGCCACAATTCTATTTTTATTTGATTCGGTCATCCGCTATTTGACAACATTTTTATATTTTAATTGAACGAATATCTAATATAAATCGAGCTACTTCGGCAGTTAAATCGCAAAATACCGAAGTTATTTATCAATATGAACAGAACAAATCATCGGAATATCGTAAATTAACGTGTTATATATGTGCTTATTCTGAACGAATCAATAAAAAAGGTAACGTGTTATATATTACTGCAGATACTGAACGCATAGTACGACTCTCTTGGTCAACGTATTATATATTACTTCAGATACTGAAAGCATAGTATGACTGTCTTGGTTAGCGTGTTATATATTACTTCAGATACTGAACGCATAGTACAACTCTCTTGATTAACGGTTTATATAATACTTCAGATACTGAACGCATAGTACGACTCTCTTGGTTAACGTGTTATATAATACTTTAGATACTGAACGCATAGTACAACTCTCTTGGTTAGCGTGTTATATATTACTTCAGATACTGAACGCATAGTACGACTCTCTTGGTTAACGTGTTATATAATACTTTAGATACTGAACGCATAGTACGACTCTCTTGGTTAACGTGCTATATAATACTTCAGATACTGAACGCATAGTACAACTCTCTTTGTTAACGTGCTAAATATTATTGAATATACTGAACACACCAAGCTAACGTGCTTTATATTATTGAATATACGGAACACACCAAGTTAACGTGCTATATATTATTGAATATACTGAACGCATAGTACGACTCTCTTAGTTAACGTGTTATATATTATTGAATATACTGAACGCATAGTACGACTCTCTAAGTTCACGTGTTATATATTATTGAATATACTGAACGCATAGTACGACTCTCTTAGTTAACGTGTTATATATTATTGAATATACTGAACGCATAGTACGACTCTCTTAGTTCACGTGTTATATATTATTGAATATACTAAACGCATAGTACGACTCTCTTGGTTAACGTGTTATATATTACTTCAGATACTGAACGCATAGTACAACTCTCTTGGTTAGCGTGTTATATATTACTTCAGATACTGAACGCATAGTACGACTCTCTTGGTTAACGTGTTATATATTACTTCAGATACTGAACGCATAGTACGACTCTCTTGGTTAACGTGTTATATTATACTTTAGATACTGAACGCATAGTACGACTCTCTTGGTTAACGTGCTATATAATGCTTCAGATACTGAACGCATAGTACGACTCTCTTAGTTAACGTGTTATATATTACTGCAGATAGTGAACGCATAGTACGACTCTCTTAGTTAACGTGTTATATATCATTGCAGATACTGAACGCATAGTTCGACTCTCTTAGTTAACGTGTTATATATTATTGAATATACTGAACGCATAGTACGACTCTCTTAGTTAACGTGTTATATATAACTGCAGATACTGAATGCATAGTACGACTCTCTTAGTTAACGTGTTATATATTACTGCAGATAGTGAACGCATAGTACGACTCTCTTAGTTAACGTGTTATATATTATTGAATATACTGAACGCATAGTACGATTTTCTTATTTAACGTGTTATATATAACCGCAGATAGTGAACGCAAAGTACGACTCTCTTAGTTAACGTGTTATATATTATTGAATATACCGAACGCATAGTACGACTCTCTTTGTTAACGTGTTATATATTATTGAATATACTGAACGCATAATACGACTCTCTAAGTTAACGTATTATATATTACTTCAGATACTGAAAGCATAGTATGACTGTCTTGGTTAGCGTGTTATATATTACTTCAGATACTGAACGCATAGTACAACTCTCTTGATTAACGGTTTATATAATACTTCAGATACTGAACGCATAGTACGACTCTCTTGGTTAACGTGTTATATATTACTTCAGATACTGAACGCATAGTACGACTCTTTTGGCTAACGTGTAATCTTAGTTAACGTGGTATATGTTATTGAATATACTGAACATATAGTACGAATAAATAAGCTTACGTGTTATATATTTGAAGATATTGAACACATAGTACGAATAAAAAAGCTAACGTGGTATATATTTGAAGATACTGAACACATAGTACGAATAAATAAGCTACATGTTATATATTTAAAGATACTGAACACATAGTACGAATAAATAAGCTAACGTGTTATATATTTAAAGATACTGAACACATAGTATGAATAAGTAAGCTAAGCTAATGTGTTATATATTTAAAGATACTGAACACATAGTACGAATAAATAAGCTAAGCTAATGTTCTATATATTTAAATATACTGAACACATTGTACGAATAAAACCGCTAACGTGGTATATATTAATACAGATACTGAACTCACGAAGTTAACGTGTCGTTTATTTGTAAATATTGAACACATAGTACAAATAAAAACGCCAATGTGTTATATTATTGCAGATATTGAACTCATCTAGCTAACATGTTCTAGGCAAAGTACCACCATTGGAAAAAGGAACTGCTTCCGTGGGGTAGCCACATAATGGCTGTCATGAATAATCCTCGTTTTTTTCTTCTTTAAAGATGCCTTTTCCTTATTTTAATGCTCATTTTTTATTTGAATGGCATTATTTATGTATTTTGAACATTTTGAAAGCATTATCATGTTTGAATTGTGAATTTCCAAAAAAAATTGATGCTTGGAAATTGGGGTTTGAATACAAGATTTCGGAAGTCTACTTTTACTTTGTCAACAGTGTACACACTGAGCAGAAAAAAAATCTCTTATATGACACATTGCCTCTACTTTTCTCATCATATTGTGATAGTGCAGAGGTTGATTAACAGTAAAATGTAAGTTTCACTTCTTCATTTGGGTCTCTCTTGCATGACAGCCTTCAAACTTTAATTATTTTATATAGAATAAAGAACAAAAATCAATTGTGGGTTTAAACCTTTATGTTTCTAAATATTGAACGAAGTATACGACTCAATCAGAACAGTCTTGCATATTTAAGTTTACTCGTGTTCACGCTTCGAAACCAACTTAGTATTTTTTCTCTCCAAATATTACTATCGTAAACTTCATATTACTATATAAAACTTCGTACTTAAAAAAATATTTTTGTATTTGTTTTCAGAAAACTAGTGACGTGTCATGCTAGTTGTGAAAATATTAATAATAGTTCTTAAATATAAATTATATATGTATATATATTATTATTTACTTGCTCTGGATATGTTTCAGTCAAGCCGATAAAAACAGAGGTAAATAAAACTTGTTACACTTTGTGCCATGTATGACGTCAATATGTGAAATATGATGTCATATCTGTGAAAAAATGATGCCTTCCTACCTTTTAGAAGGACCATATATGTTTGCAAAATGAAACGATATAAATGGACACACAAAATCACATATTTGCATCATGTAGATTTATAAGTTTCAGAAATAAATTAAAAGTTAAAATTTGTCAAAACTGCCGTGTTCCCTTTAAGCTCTATTTATTACATTGAAAATACAGAGACGTCGTGGGAAGTTTGAGTGTCTTATGAATAAATTGATATAAATAGTTTATAGAAAATATCCGATTACAGACCATTACTTCTATCGAGCAGATACAATATGTTAATAGATTTCAACACCATTTAATTAAATCACTGTACAAACACATATATAGTTAATCAACGAATTAAACGGATCAATGAACGACGAATCAAACATGAATTAAGATAATGACATTTGTTCAGCAAATACATGTATACATACTACTAATTTAGAAAAAATAAACCTGATGAAAAAGAAAATATTTCTTATTCTCTTAGATTCTGTCTAATTACATATATGGCAAATTTTCTTATTTTGAACAAACGACACACGTGAGTTCTCTGCCTGTCACGTATCTGGGACAAGGGAGTGCACCACAGACAGGTTCAACGCGGTACAGATACCGTCCGTCTTCGCTCTTCCAACCCCCTTGATCTGCTTCCGGTGCTTCGTCGATACACGTGTACTGGGTAGCAGATTTATGGCTATTATGTCCAGCCATGAGATAGCCGTGGTACTCTAAATTCCAGCCTGTGCCACATTTATTCCAAGCCGGAATCATGATGGCAGTTGTACGTAAACTACTTCTGCACAATACACAGGGAACATCATTGGAACTTAGTGAGTCTGCTTTTAAATTCGTTTTGTCAAACCCTTTGAAGTTGTCCCTATATTCTACACCATACACGTACGCATAGCCTTGTGTGCCTGCATCAAACACGCCCCACATAGGGTGGTTTGGAAGACAAATCAGTTCGGCTGCAGCTCCCACATGGTTGTAAAAGGAACTTCCAGCGGAACCTGATGAAATATAATAATGATAATGCAAAATTTCAATATAGTTTAATTTGCGAAAGTAAAGCGGTTAATGTTCCTGTTCCTATATGATTTTCTATTTCTTTGGATTATTTTTTCAATATAGAAATCATGGTTATTATCTTTCAAATGGGACCAATTGTCATGATACTATGCTATTTTGGACAGCATTAAGTGGTACAGTTGTACATATGTCTTTACTACACAGTGATTTATAACGCTTTTGTCTCTGCGCGTTTTTATTAGTACAAACATATGGTAATGGAATGGAATGGAATGGAATGGAATGGAATGATTGAGATATAATTATATATCATGCAGCTTTAAACCATGTTTTCTTATTTCTTATGATTAATTTAGATTGTAAAATTAAGCATTTTGTCTCAATTATAATAAGTAATTTAAAACTAAATTTCAATGAATCAAAATCATTTTTACAAGTCCGTATTATACTTATTATACTTGTATAACTGATATCATTATAATTGTTGTAACGATTCGATTTTCTTTCGTTTATCAAACTTAAACATAGCTATTTAAGAAGTTTGAAAACACGAAAAGTCTCGTAATAGACGTGGCCCGTCGCGTTATTACGGTTATGAACCAAATTAGTAAATGCCAATAACATCTTTGTTTCAAATATCTTCATCTAACAGGTGACAAAAAGCTTAACATTATCAAGTTCCGGTCTAGGAAACTATATACTACACAATAGATTCCCATTCGCCTTCTTTAATTTCACTATATCAATCACGTTAAAGTCAATAACATCGTGCATTAAAAGAAAAACACGAAATACATTCTCGAATTAAATGTCTGTTTTAGAAAATGTGTTACATTCTATATGTTCCCAAGTCATATTGTGCTTTCGTTAGAGCTGTAATTTGGAATAATTATTTCCCCGATCGTATTAAACAATCATATAGTCTTTTACAGTTCAAAAGTAAACAGTGAAACTGATCAGAGCATAGTATACCATTCCAACCATATATATAAAATAAATATATAACATTGCTTTATTGTCTTTCAAAATCAATATATGAATTGTGATGATCAATGGAATATGCTTAATGTTAAACACATGTTCTTGTTTAAAATGTGTTGTTTGGAAACTCAGAGAACATTGTACTTAATGTCATTTCAGACATACGTCGCAATGTAACCGTTCTTTTCCTTGAATATTGAATACTATGATTTCAAACATAGACCGCACAGCTACCGCACCGTAACCGTACTTACGTTGTGACGTATGTGTGAAACGACATTTAATCCAACTTAGTAATCACGCTTGAGAAAGTAAATATTACACATAAAGTCTGATCTAATACACATCAAACGCCGTGTTCACTTCTCTGTATCAACATATCTGCAAAGGAGCCTCTTTGGCTTGTTTCTTTGGTTCACTTGTACTTTAACCACTGCTAAATAATTACCAGAAACGCCACAAACGTGTTCTAGAATACTCGGTATAGGGCTAACAATACTCACCATTATATACTTGCTCTATATAAGGATCATCCGGGCATGTCGACCGTCCCCATCTTATATAAGTGGCTCCACCTGGGGAGAATACATTACACAACACAATATTTTAATATTGCTATACATAATGTTTCGTCCATTACTCATATAAAAAAAACTTCGGTAGTTGCAGCGACTGAATTCTGAAGGTGATATTTACATTTCAAATATACAGAGCAAATGATTACACAATTATGAATGGTCACGTGCATGGAACTTTATATAATCTATTATTTAAACAGAGGCATACGCCTATGATAACCGGCTATTGTATTGAAGTCATTTCTATTTATTGAATTTCTTGTGCACTTAAACGTATTGTCAAGCACCAAACTATTCTATTTTGAAACCATTTTCAAGTTTCATACCGGTCTGGAAATTGAAACTGACTTTCTTGCTGACCTGAAATTACTGCAGCGTATTCGATAAAGTCGATTGAGACATGCGAATATTATTAATTGCAAACTTTTACTTTTCCGTAAATATGTTAGTGCTCAAACAGATCTAATTCCGAGGTTTATTTGAAGTTCGTTCACTGTGGCTTTACAATATAGAACATCGCTTAAGCTGGAAACTATGTAGAGAGATATTGCATTGATCGTTTCACTTCAGGAACAGACACACTAGAACTTAGTCTGGTATGTTCTTGTTATAGTTTATGTTCTAGGTTCCCATGAATATGCTATCAGATAGTATTACAGTTATCATGTTTCATGTTGTTTATACGAATGATAGAACGCTGACTTACCATACATGTTTGGCGAACGTCGCTGTCGGCTGTTGCTCCCAATCTTTTGAATCTAAAATAAATAAAATAGGTAATGTAACACTATTTTATCAAATTAGTTCAGTATAACCAAATTCAATTCTTTCACTGCCCCGTACAAAATAGTTAAATTTTACTAAAAAAAATAGTTCAGCTTTCAATAACACACACAAAGTCAATACAAATTAATCATAATAGTACACAACCAACAAACAGGAGAATTGACAACAGCGGACATCACTCTGAAGAACGGATGTTTGCTAAAACGCCACTGAGGAGCTTGAACCTGTTTTACAGGGGGACACAAATCCTCACTATTTTCCTGTCGTCACATCGTTAAATGTGAATAATAATATGAAAATAAAAGTAACATTTTCTGGCTATCCTCTTATGCACGGTGATAAATATATAGATATTATCTTGAAAACTGTATCCAAAAGTATTTTATCTAATGGATTTTAACATTTAACTATTATCTGCTAGTTAAGGCATATTAAGTAAAATATTTATTAAGTGCTTTAATTAATTTCATCAGTATTGAATATGTTAAGTTATTTCAATTAATTTTTATACTGCAATACTTTTGTGATTTAAGTAATTTTATTTGTACTGTCAAACCTATGTAAGCAGTCACCTCTATTAAGCAATCACTTGTCTTAAGCAGTCACATTTGCTATTCACCATATCTATGCTTTCAGAGCAAATTAGCCTGTATTAGGCAAACAGCATGTCTTAACAGGCATACTTGTATTTGTTCGTTCCCTTGGCTGGCTGCTTAAGACAGGTTTGACTGTGTATTGGAATAACTCAAATTTGTAAACAAATTTGGTAGGTTCCAAGCGGAATGGAAAGTATTTTATATTTGATATACATGGACATAACACATCTTTAAATACTTACAAAACAAGAGATTCATTATGATATATGAAGTTTTTACCTTTTTGTCTCTTTCGGCATTTTGATCTTCTTGAGATATTTCCACATACTTCAAATCACCATTTTCCACCGAGCCATTTAGTCTATCATTTTTGTATTCGTCCATGTCCGGAGATGTACTGACGATATCAAAGCCATACGCAAATATAGCCAGTATCCCGACTAGCAAGAGAACTAATAGTGCACAATTAATACCCATTCTGAAGTTGATATATTTCCTCTGTGACTCTTTGTTGTATTGCTCTATCTTACTTTGTCGTCGTTAACATTCGACTTATATCCAGACCATAAAAACTGTTGATTTCGATGTTAATTATTTGTATTGGCTAAATATTGTATAGTATAAAACTGTATTTTGTTCTGGATTATATTATCTTATAAGATATAAACTGCGTAATTAATGCAGTAATTCAGATCTAATAGCTGTTGTCCAATAGCTGGCGGTGTTCATACGCGTGATTCAGGCATTTGTCCAATAGCTGACTGTTTTCGTACTCTTGATTCAAGTATTTGTTCAAGTAACTCATTAACACTTTGCTGATCTTTGAAATCAAAATCATCAGACCTGTGCTTCAATGAAGTGGACTGTTACAGTACCAGTAGATAGTTTCCTTCTTCCTTGTACGATATACATCTTCGCTGATTGGTTAAACAGACTGGTAAATACATACTTTAAAGGGAGTTTGATTTTTTTCTTGTTTGTTTTACCCAGATATTCTCTATTAGTATTTATATGGCACTCATGAATATCGTACATATCCGTAAATTCAGTTTCGGTGTCCGAACATAAAAACTTATGCACAATACACAAGATTGAACAAATTATTTTTAAACAATTAACTATGCTGTAGAGATGCTTTCTTTTCATTTTGATATTGCATCAGTAGCCATCATTGAATGGTCTGTACAACGTGAGTTTCTGTACAAATAATTTTAAACTAAATATGTTTATTACACTGACTGTTTTAAAATGAGACAGACACACACATGCATCTCCCTACCCTCCCCGTTCCTCCCCCTCCCCCTCCCCCTCCCCCTCAACCCACTGAAATCTGGTGCACCCCCAGTGACAAAAATAGTTGACTCGTCCATGTATTTTCGGACAAATTATTTTAGACTAAATGTGTTCTGCCAAGGACGCAAAACAATGCCGTGCCGATTTGTTTAATTATAGTTCGCCTGGATGTTCTCAATTCTCAGAATAATCATTTGTCTTCAGTTTTGCAATTGCAATGTATGATATTTGGTGAATTTTATTTTAGTATAAAATGACGCCATGTGAAGGATTATTGACTTAAGTATCTGAAAAACTTACGGTACTGCAGTGGTACTGACGTAGAATTTACCTATATAGTCAAAAGAATTTCAACTTGAGTAAACATGAAATTAGCTGGTAATATATATGCGTGCCCACATACCGACAAAGGGCCCCCCGTGGCCGAGTGGTCTCAGGTGCCGTCTTAAAAATCACTAACCTCTCACCGCTAAGGTCGCAGGTTCGAGTCCCGCTCGCTTCAAAATCTGTGTGAGAAAGTTTGCTAGTTACTTACGGAAGGACGGTGGTTTTACTCAGATTTATTCTGAGGTCTTCAACCAGCAATAAAACTGGATATTATGCCATATATAACCTGATAAGTGTTGAAAATGGCGTTAAACCTCATTTTAAAAAAAAACACACGTCTGGTAGTATCTCAACCAATCACATAAATGTGATGCAATAAAATGTTCGGTAGCATTTCCGGAGATTGTCCAGTCACGAGAAATATTTACAACAAAGGTGAGTCGTCTTGAATGTTTCGGTATTTTTCTCGTGTTTAATAATGAAAATGAAACATCGGGGGATGTTGCACGGTATGTTTATGAATTCTCTGTTAACACATGCAGGTTCTTTTCAGATTCGATGCTTTGTTTGTCTGTAATCACTTTTGGACACGAAACGGCCATGGCGATTTTTGTCAATTTTCGGCATTAGGTGCAGTTACCAAATAATTTTTATTACCTATTGTCCCAAGGACTGTATCTTAAATTGGCTTTAAATTTTTTATTGTATATACCTGAGAAGGTATTGTATTAAAAAAAACGCCACATGCCATCATTTTCGAAAGCAAATTGATTTTGTACATGGTGTTATGGTTCGGAAATATATGACGGTTCTGTGAGGCATGTTATGGTTTGGCTGCATTGAAACTCGCTTTTTAAAAATATTTATGTTTTCCAATGTATATAATCTTAATCTTATGAATTGGCAAAAGTAAAAGTATGTTGAAATCTAATTTTTACACATGTTTTAGAAAATCATAAAGCAGGTGAGAGTAACTGTGGGTTGTTTTTATGACGTAGCTTTATATCTCTTTGAAGGCAAATTTTGCCGCAAGTTAATACAAATAAACCCATGAAGCGCTTGTGGTAAATACGACGATGACTTGACCAAAAATATAAATTCTTAAATAATAACCTGTAACTTTTACAAAACTTTGGTCGAGTATTTATGTTAAATATGTTTATATTCAAGTAAATAGTTTCACCCTCTTTACATTTCGAATACCACTTGATCGTGATTTATAAATCTGTTTATTGTTTGCCTTAATAACTTAAAAACGTAAATCATTTTCAGATTGCGGATGGCAAATGCAAAAGGACGTAAAAGTTATTTTTATACAGAAAAGAAATATACCACTTCAAGATCAAGGATTCAAAAATGAAATTGGCAAACATTCATTGAAGTCATTTTCATGTGAAAACAAGTGCGCCAGCAACTCTCAAGAGAAAACTGCATGGCTCACACAAATGTTTCACGCCATTTATATCGCCATTACTGGGGAAAGTAAAAACTGTGTCTCCAATTGTATTCATTCTGAGAGGGAAGCGAATATTTAACCAAATCAAAACGTGTTTAGAGTACAGGAAAAACGACACACTTGATACGTCTGCTAAGTCTGTAGATAGTGATTGTAGTGAATTAGAGGCAGCAACAAAGTCTAACGAAGATTTCTTATGTTTAGCCTATTGACTAAAATAACGAAAATTCATCTGAATTTTATCAAATTCCTGCGGTTAGTTTCAAGAGATGAATTTCCCTTGGACAATGTTGCATTCTGCCAGTTTACCATTTAGTTACATAAGTGAACAAATTACATGCAACAACGTTCAACGGTGTGTATGTTCTCATCTTCAATATAAATGTATTTTTCATTTGACAATTCTTTATCATAATCAACATCCTCAACATACAGAAAGGTATTTAAATAAAACAAGCTGGTCAACCTACATGTACCACAGTAAGTGTGCAATCCTTAGGGCAACTGGAAATGAAATCACTTCGAGTATAAAACATTGTATTTTAACCCATGCAGTTTCCTTTACGGTACATTTAGGGGGAAATCTCATTACCATCAAATTTATATCCGTTTTCTGAAATCGGCATTCACATGCCATATCTCTTTTATTTAAATGAGCATTTTTATTTTCAATAGAAGGTTATGGGTTATAATTTGAGTTTTTTGTCATTACTAAGTCTTAAAGTTCCCATAAAAACTACTTTTGTTTTGTTTTAATTTCATCAATCAAATTTGGAGCAATTTTTAGGCGCATTTACCCAAGTTGTACACACATGCGTTTGTTTGCCTAACTAAAATTAGTTTTTTGTATATAAAACTATTTAAAACAAGCAATTGATGACTGTTTACCAATACACGTTTTAATAATTATAAACACATAATGGGTGCTTGACAAGCTATACATACTACTTTGTTTATAGCATGGTTTAATTTGATACTTCTTTGCTATAAATCTATTGCATCAAAATCCACATATAAGACCCGACAACAACTCAATAACAAAATGCAGTATTAATTCTACGAGAATAATTATAATTAGCCTCTTTGCTTACATACTACAAGAATAAAAAAAACAAAGCAAATACATATTATGCAAATAAATGAAGTACTGCAAGTAGTAAGAATATATGGATTGATTTCTGTCAGTATCGTCTTCAATTATGACCGAAGATTAAGGAACATGGAATAAGTTATATAAAAAGGTTATTATTACTACCATTACTCAAAGCAACTTCCATTTAAAGTTGTTCATACGGCAATTGCACACGAATACGTTAGAAAGATGTTATACTCTTTGAATGCATTCAAAAGTAAAAGCAATTTCGTTTTTATAATAATATATGTAAACAATTATGCAAATGTTAGTACAGTTTAATTCATGATTATAAAATATGTTTTTTAATCTCATGCATATTATGCACAGACATGTATTCTCACTTGGAACAAACAACACACGTGAGTTCTCTGCCTGCCACGTATCTAGGACAAGGAAGTGCCCCACAGACAGGTTCAACGCGGTAGAGATATTTAGAATCCTCGCTCTTCCAACCCCCTGGATCTGCTTCCGGTGCTTCGTCGATACACGTGTATTGCGTAGCAGATTTATGGCTATAATGTCCAGCCATGAGATACCCGTGGTACTCTAAATTCCAACCTGACTTACATTTATTCCAAGCCGGAATCATGATGGCAGTTGTACGTAAAATACTTCTGCATACAGCACAGGGGACATTGTTGTTAGACAATGAGTTTGCATTTAAATTTGTTTTGTCGAAACCTCTAAAATTGTCGTTGTATTCCACACCATATACGGGCGCAGATCCACTATTACCAGAATCAAATACGCCCCACATTGGATCGTATGGAAGACAAGTAAATTCCGCTACACCTCCAACGGCATCGTATTTAGAACTACCAGCAGAGCCTGAAATATAATATAATACTTGAATTATGTTAGATTAAATCATAAACTTTATTTGCTTTTATAAATACGATTGCAGTATCATATTTATAAAAAATACATCAGGAGATTAGTCTTTTTAATTGTAAATGCCAATGTTTTAGTTTTGAAAATCTTGCGAGTAAAACAAATTTTATATCAAAAATGATTTTATACTGGGATAATCAATGCAATATTTGTGTTGCGTAAACAGCAAACATTTTACAAAATTTTGAAAATATCCATTTAATTTTGCATTGAAACTTGCAAACCAAATTCTTCTTTCTGTACTATTTCAAAAAATAAGTATGAAAAACGAAGTTTATATATTTATCACTACAAAAACAACCTGATACATAGTTAATATTTTTCTCTTTAAATTGTGATTGCAAAATGTAAAAACAACAACTCTAAAATGGACACATGCTTTTTATAGAATGGATTCAAAGATAATGTCCCGACTGTTGCTAACTAATAGACATTTTATTTTATGTGACTTTCATTTCAGTCTTCTCCCATTCTTTTAATGTATATGAAATGCAGCATGTTCATGCCCACATGGTATTTATTTAACGAAATACTTTCTGTTTTTATCTCAATGATAAAACTCAATATATCGTCGTTTTTTAAACGGACAAACTTTGAGTAATGTCATTTTTAGGGAAAGGAAACTCAAATATTTAGAAATGTTTAAAAACTTAGACATGCAAAGAACTTAATGAGTTTACATATTTTGGAAATAAGAACTTCGAAGTTCCCACCAATTCTTCTACCACAACAATGCAAATAGCTTAGTATTATCATGTTCACATCTTTCAAAATTTTATGTCGCTATACCGTTATATACTTGTTCTATGTAAAGTTTCAGACAGTATACATACCGCTATATACGTGTTCTATGTAATGTTTCAGCCAGTATACATACCGTTATATGCTTGTTCTAGGTAAAGCTTCAGTCAGTATACATACCGCTATATACTTGTTCTATGTAATGTTTCAGCCAGTATACATACCGTTATATGCTTGTTCTATGTAAAGTTTCAGCCAGTATACATATCGCAATATACTAGTTTTGTGTAAAGTTTCAGCCAGTATACATACCGCTATGTACTTGTTATATGTAAAGTTTCAGTCAGTATGCATACCGCTATATACTTGTTCTATGTAAAGTTCCAATCAGTATACATACCGCTATGTACTTGTTCTATATAAAGTTTCAGTCAGTATACATACCACTATATATATGTTCTATGTAAAGTTTAAGTCAGTATGCATACCGCTATATACTTGTTCTATGTAAGGTTCCAGTCAGTATACATACCGCTACATACTTGTTCTATGTAAAGTTCCAGTCAGTATACATACCGCTATGTACTTGTTCTATGTAAAGTTCCAGTCAGTATACGTACCGCTATGTACTTGTTCTATGTAAAGTTCCAGTCAGTATACATACCGCTATGTACTTGTTCTATGTAAAGTTCCAGTCAGTATACATACCGCTACATACTTGTTCTATGTAAAGTTTCAGTCAGTATACATACCGCTATGTACTTCTTCTATGTAAAGTTCCAGCCAGTATACATACCGCTTTATACTTTTTCTATGTAAAGTTTCAGCCAGCATACATACCACTGTATACTTGTTCTATACAATGTTTCAGTTAGTATACCTACCGCTATATACTTGTTCTATGTAAAGTTTCAGCCAGTATACAGACCGCTATATTCTTGTTCTATATAAAGTTTCAGTCAGTATACATACCGCTATATACTTGTTCTATGTAATGTTCCAGTCAGTATACATACTGTTATATACTTCTTCTATGTAAAGTTTCAGCCAGTATACATACCATTATATACTTGTTCTATATAAAGTTTCAGTCAGTATACATACCGCTATATATATGTTCTATGTAAAGTTTCAGCCAGTATACATACCGCTATGTACTTGTTCTATGTAAAGTTTCAGTCAGTATACATACCACTATATATATGTTCTATGTAAAGTTTAAGTCCATATACATACCGCTATATATTTGTTCTATGTAAAGTTTCAGTCAGTATACATACCGCTATATACTTGTTCTATGTAAAGTTTCAGTCAGTATACATACCGCTATATACTTGTTCTATGCAATGTTTCAGCCGGTATACATACCGCTATATACTTGTTCTATGTAAAGATTCAGTCAGTATACATACCACTATATATATATATGTTCTATGTAAAGTTTAAGTCAGTATACATACCGCTACATACTTGTTCTATGTAAAGTTTCAGTCAGTATACATACCGCTATATACTTGTTCAATACAATGTTTCAGCCGGTATACATACCGTTATATACTTGTTCTATGTAAAGATTCAGTCAGTATACATACCGCTGTATTCTTGTTCTATACAATGTTTCAGCCAGTATACAAACCGCTATTTACTTGCTTTATGTAATGTTTCAGCCAGTATAGATACCACTATATACTTGTTCTATGTAAAGTTTCAGCCAGCATACATACCACTGTATACTTGTTCAATACAATGTTTCAGCCAGTATACAAACTACTGTTTACTTGCTCTATGTTATGTTTCAGCCAGTATACATACCGCTATATACTTGTTCTATGTAAAGATTCAGCCAGTAAACATATCGTTAAATACTTGTTCTATGTAAAGTTTCAGCCAGTATACATACCGCTATATACTTGTTCTATACAATGTTTCAGCCATAGAAATACCGCTCTATACTTGTTCTATGTAAAGTTTCAGCCAGTATACATACCGCTATATACTTGTTCTATACAATGTTTCAGCCAGTATACATACCGCTATATACTTGTTCTATGTAAAGTTTCAGCCAGTATACATACCGCTATATACTTGTTCTATACAATGTTTCAGCCAGTATACATACCGCTATATACTTGTTCTATACAATGTTTCAGCCAGTATACATACCGCTATATACTTGTTCTATACAATGTTTCAGCCAGTATACATACCGCTATATACTTGTTCTATGTAAAGTTTAAGCCAGTATACATACCGCTATATACTTGTTCTATGTAAAGTTTCAGCCAGTATACATACCGCTATATACTTGTTTTATGCAATGTTTCAGTCAGTATACATACTGCTATATAATTGTTCTATGTAATGTTTTAGTCAGTATACATACTGCTCTATACTTGTTCTATGTAAAGTTTCAGCAAGTATACATACCGCTATATACTTGTTCTGTGTAAAGTTTCATCCAGTATACATATCGTTATATATTTGTTCTATACAATATTTCAGTCGGTATATTTATCACATGTTATACTTGTTCTATATAATGTTTTAGTAAGTATACATACCGTAATGTACTTGTTCTATACAATGTTTCATTCAGTATTCATACCACTATATACTTGTTCTATGTAAAGTTTCAGTCAGTATACATACCGTTATATACTTGTTCTATAAAATGTTTTAGTCAGTATAAATACTGCTATATACTTGTTCTATGTAATGTTTCAGTCAGTATACATACCATTATATACTTGTTCTATGTAAAGTTTCAGTCAGTATACATACCGTTGTATACTTGTTCTATGTAAAGTTTCAGTCAGTATACATACCACTATATACTTGTTCTATGTAATGTTTCAGCCAGTATACATGTCGTTATGAACGTGTTCTATATAATGTTGCAGCCAGTATACATGTCGTTATAAACGTGTTCTATATACTCTTTCAGCCAGTGTACATGCCGTTATTTACGTGTTCTATATAATGTTTCAGCCAGTATACATGTCGTTATAAACGTGTTCTATATAATGTTGCAGCCAGTATACATGTCGTTATAAACGTGTTCTATATAATGTTGCAGCCAGTATACATGTCGTTATAAACGTGTTCTATATAATGTTGCAGCCAGTATACATGTCGTTATTAACGTGTTCTATATAATGTTTCAGCCAGTATACATGTCGTTATAAACGTGTTCTATATAATGTTTCAGCCAGTATACATGTCGTTATAAACGTGTTCTATATAATGTTGCAGCCAGTATACATGTCGTTATAAACGTGTTCTATATAATGTTGCAGCCAGTATACATGTCGTCATAACCGTGTTCTATATAATGTTTCAGCCAGTATACATGTCGTAATAAACGTGTTCTATATAATGTTTCAGCCAGTATACATGTCGTTATAAACGTGTTCTATATAATGTTGCAGCCAGTATACATGTCGTTATTAACGTGTTCTATACAATGTTTCAGCCAGTATACATGTCGTTATAAACGTGTTCTATACAATGTTGCAGCCAGTATACATGTCGTTATTAACGTGTTCTATACAATGTTGCAGCCAGTATACATGTCGTTATTAACGTGTTCTATATAATGTTTCAGCCAGTATACATGTCGTTATAAACTTGTTCTATATAATGTTGCAGCCAGTATACATGTCGTTATAAACTTGTTCTATATAATGTTTCAGCCAGTATACATGTCGTTATAAACGTGTTCTATACAATGTTGCAGCCAGTATACATGTCGTTATAAACGTGTTCTATATAATGTTTCAGCCAGTATACATGTCGTTATAAACGTGTTCTATATAATGTTTCAGCCAGTATACATGTCGTTATAAACGTGTTCTATACAATGTTGCAGCCAGTATACATGTCGTTATAAACGTGTTCTATATAATGTTTCAGCCAGTATACATGTCGTTATAAACGTGTTCTATATAATGTTTCAGCCAGTATACATGTCGTTATAAACGTGTTCTATACAATGTTGCAGCCAGTATACATGTCGTTATAAACGTGTTCTATACAATGTTTCAGCCAGTATACATGCCGTTATAAACGTGTTCTATATAATGTTTCAGCCAGTATACATGTCGTTATAAACTTGTTCTATATAATGTTGCAGCCAGTATACATGTCGTTATAAACGTGTTCTATATAATGTTGCAGCCAGTATACATGTCGTTATAAACGTGTTCTATATAATGTTTCAGCCAGTATACATGTCGTTATAAACGTGTTCTATACAATGTTGCAGCCAGTATACATGTCGTTATAAACGTGTTCTATACAATGTTTCAGCCAGTATACATGCCGTTATAAACGTGTTCTATATAATGTTTCAGCCAGTATACATGTCGTTATAAACTTGTTCTATATAATGTTGCAGCCAGTATACATGTCGTTATAAACGTGTTCTATATAATGTTGCAGCCAGTATACATGTCGTTATAAACGTGTTCTATATAATGTTGCAGCCAGTATACATGTCGTTATTAACGTGTTCTATATAATGTTTCAGCCAGTATACATGTCGTTATATACCTGTTCTATATAATGTTTCAACCAGTATACAGGTCGTTATATACCTGTTCTATATAATGTTTCAACCAGTATACATACCGCTTTATACCTGATCTATATAATGTTTCAGCCATACATACCGTTATACACTTGTTCTGTATAAGGATCTTTTGGACAACTTGAACGTCCCCATCGTGTATACGTGGCTCCACCTGGTAGGGTTGAAATGTCAAATAAATCAAATTAAACTGGTTAGCTGCAAAACATTACTTTCAACATGTATTGAACTACTATTGGGATATTTCAAACCTTAAACTCTAAAATTCATGCAATTAATTACAGTTACTAGTATATAAATTGCCGGTAAAACCGCCTTTAAACACGTACATACTAGCAACTTTCAGATAAGTTTAAACTGTTTGATTTTACTTTGTGAACAAGTTCTTACAACTTAGGCAAATCACGCTCGAAGTGTTCTTGGGTATAACCAGTAATATGCATATATGGAAAAAGTTTCCCGCTAAAGAACACCACACATAGCCGTGGCGGAGGATCAAACCCACGACCCTCCGATCGTGGATTCGGTGCCCTACCACTGGACTACTGGCTCCGCATGTTTATTTATAATTTAAGTTTATTTATAAATCAGAGTTTATTACTATATCGGTATCTATTTAGTGAATATATATACAATGTGGTTAGTCTTATACCATTGTCATTATGTCATGTTGTATATACTAATATAGTTACATGCATAACATGTTAAATGAACACCTTAACTTAATACTAAGGTTATTTATTCGATAGAACTGTTTCTTACCATAACCTGCCTGGGCCTCGTCCGAAGAACGTCGCTGTCGGTCAGTTCCATCTTCGGAATCCTCAACCTAAAATAAGTATTTTGTATTCTGCAGTTTTCACTTTCAGTATTATTATTCAAGCTACAAGTGGCTGATATTACGATGCATTTGAAGTAAAAGACCTAAAGCTAAAAAGCATTGTTATCAAAAAAACACATTGATCATATTGAGGAGCAAACACCCCGGTTAAAGCTAATGAGATATGTAACAGTTCATGTTCCAAACAATGTAAACGTTGGACACTTTAACAGTGGTTACTTATTGCAGGTAAATCGTTTTAGAGATGATTTCTAACTTAATGAGCTTTACATAATCTAAACAGTGTTAGTTATATCTGGTTATTTCTTGCCTTTGAAAAACGGGTAGTCGACATGATTTATTAATTTAAATCAAATAGCATTAATGTATTCTTACCTGATATTGGTCAGTGGTAGAAGGAGTAGTTGCTTTTTCAGGTTTGTCATACAGCACATTACTATCCACCGCAGCATCTGTGTCTGGCCTGTCTTCTTCCAAGTCTTGATCAATCGGATTGACATTTATACCATTCACAAAACATGCTGAAATACCAACCATCACAAAAAATTGTATGCTACAAGTAATAGCCATTTTCTAATAATTGGAAAGTCATTTATTTGTCACCTTTAGTATACACATGTACCACTGGATTTTTTTTACAAAGTACGCGCCTTCGACAAACACAGAACACTCAATGATTTCATTGTTTACTGCGTTTTATTTCCATGTATAGCATATCAAGGATGCAATCACGATATTTTATTTGCTGTATCTATTGGTTGTTGTCCATGTCTAATATCTGACGGTGCTTGGACACTTGATTCGCGTCTTTGTTAAGTACACAACTTGCGTATTGTTGACCTTTGAAGAGAGTTAAAATCACAAGACGGCTGTTAAATTAACGGGCGAACTAATTACCAGTTAAATAGGTTTTTTCCTCGTTCCTTATTCGTCTGTGTTGTTTCACCCAGGACCAGGATGTCTCGTATATCTTAAAACATTTAAAGTTGCATTGTGACTTGAATAACATATTTTCACTACGATCTGATAAAGGAATGCATATGAAGCACACGCGTTCAAAAAAAGAAAATAGCCGACTCAGTTATATTGAACATGCTTGTGGGAGGTAATGACATATACAACAGCCCTCAAGTCCTCTAACACCGGCTTAAGCAGTTTTCTATTTTCGAACAGTATTGAATAATCTCAATAAAATACAATTTTTGCATATTAATATAGTTAATATTATTATTATATTCGTTAATATATTATTTTGTAAACCCAAATTATGTAATAATGCTTTCCTTGGTAGTCCAATAACATAAAAAATACTTTCCTTCCATTGCTTTTTTCATAAAATAGTAATGGCATTATGTGCTCATTAAGAAAAAGGTATAGTATCATGAAAAAATTCCTAGATGAAAAACTTTCAGGTAGGAAGTTATATTATAAAGTTAAGTACATAAAAATTGAAAATATATAGTATTTGCAAAGAATGGGACATATGCCAACGGAACTAAACAGTGTGTGGTGTTTTTACGGATAAACCAAAATTAACTAAACGGACACAAGTGTGTGTTCTATAAGAATATGCAGTTGGTATCTTACAAGAAACAAAACACTGAAATAATTAAAACCAAAACTATCATTTACAAACGTCCCAGATTTTAGAATTCCAAATTTAACATTTCTTCCGAGAAGCCAAAAGTCCCAGAGTTGGTTGGGCGTTTTTTCACAAATCCAAGATGGCCACCAAAATGGCAGCCTTCATGTTATAATATTTAATCTGATAGAAAACACTGCAAGTATTTAAATTTAGATTTATTGTGTTGTTGGAAGTTTTATTACATGTCTTGTGATCAAAACGAGTAAAATGATGGTTGACACATGTACAGCAAGTCAAAATAAAGGACAAAATGACCGCAAAAATATGAAAAGAGATGACCATTTTACTGCAAATATACACATTTTGTTGAATGCTTCGGTCTTATTTTTCTTTATATAGGAAATGTATGTTGATTCCGAAAAAAAACATTATTTACTAACGGCTGTTGGTGCGGTTGGTCACAAATCGAATATGATCTTACATTGAAATGCATGTTATAATATATAATCAGATAGAAAACACTGCAAAGTGTTAAAATTTAGATTTATTGTGTAATATGACAGGTGCTATGGTAAAAAAAGTCATTTTTCACTAGTACATCTAATAACGTGTGACAGTTTGATCATCTTTCTATGTCATTTAGCTGGGAACAATATCTGGTTAATATGGTCATACCTCACATACAGTCATTTTCTGCCTGTACAGCTAAAAGTGTGTACAAGATCTGGTAAATATGGTCATACCTCACATATAGTCATTTTCCACCTGTACAGCTAATAACGTGTGACAGTTTAATCATCTTACTATGTCAATTAGCTGGATACAAGATCTGGTAATATGGTCATACCTCACATATAGTCATTTTCCACCTGTACAGCTAATAACGTGTGACAGTTTAATCATCTTACTATGTCATTTAGCTGGGAACAATATCTGGTTAATATGGTCATACCTCACATATAGTCATTTTCTGCCTGTACAACTAAAAGTGTGTTGCAGTTTAATCATCTTACTATGTCAATTAGCTAGATACAAGATCTGGTAAATATGGTCATACCTCACATATAGTCATTTTCCACCTGTACAGCTAATAACGTGTGACAGTTTAATCATCTTACTATGTCGTTTAGCTGGATACAAGATCTACTAAATATGGTCGTACCTAACATATAGTCATTTTCCACCTATATAGCTAAAAACGTGTGGCAGTTTAATCATATAACCATGTCATTTAACTGGGAACAAGATCTGGTAAATTATAGTCATACCTCACATATAGTCATTTTCCACCTGTATAACCAATACCGTGCGGCAGTTAAATCATCTTACTATGTCATTTAGCTGGGAACAAGATCTGGTAAATATGGCTATACCTAACATATAGTCATTTTCCGCCTGTATAGATAATAACGTGTGGCAGTTTAATCATCTTGCCATGTCATTTAGCTGGGAACAAGATCTGGTAAATAAGGTCATACCTCAAATATAGTCATTTTCCACCTGCATAGCTAATAACGTGTGACAGTTTGATCATCTTACAATGTCATTTAGTTGTATACAAGATCTGGTTAATATGGTCATATCTCACACATAGTCATTTTCCACCTGTATAGCTAATAATGTGTGGCTGTTTCATCAACTTACTATGTCATTTAGCTGGGAACATGATCTGGTAAATATGGTCATACCTCACATATATTCATTTTCCATCTGCATAGCTAATAACGTGTGACAGTTTGATCATCTTACTATGTCAATTAGCTAGATACAAGATCTGGTGAATATGGTCATACCTCACATATAGTCATTTTCTACCTGTACAGCTTATAACTTGTGGCAGTTTAATCATCTTACTATGTCATTTTGTTCGGAACAAGATCTGGTTAATATGGCCATACCTCACATATAGCCATTTTCCACCTGTACAGCTAATAACGTGTGGCAGTTTAATCATCTTACTATGTCATTTAGCTGGGAACAAGATCTGGTAAATATGGTCATACCTCACATATAGTCATTTTCCACATGTACAGCTAATAACGTGTGGCAATTTAATCATCGTACATTGTCATTTAGCTGGGAACATGATCTGGTTAATATGGTCATACCTCACATATAGTCATTTTCCACCTGTATAGCTAATAACGTGTGGCAGTTAAATCATCTTACTATGTCATTTTGCTGGGAACAAGATCTGGTAAATATGGCCATACCTCACATATAGTCATTTTCCACCTGTATAGCTAATAACGTGTGACAGTTTAAGCATCTTACTATGTCATTTAGCTGGGAACATGATTTGGTAAATATGGTCATACTTCACATATAGTCATTTTCCAAACGTAAACTTAATAACGTGTTGCAGTTTAATCATCTTACTATGTCATTTAGCTGGGAACAAGATCTGGTAAATATTTTCATACCTCACATATTGTCATTTTCCACACGTATAGCTAATAACGTGTTGCAGTTTATTCGTCTCACAATACCATCTAGCTGGGAACAAGATCTGGTAAATATGGTCATACCTCACATATAGTCATTTTCCACCTGTATAGCTAAAAACGTGTGGCAGTTTAATCATCTTACAATGTCATTTAGATGGGAACAAGATCTGTTAAATATTGTCATACCTCACATATAGTCATTTTCCACCTGTATAGCTAATAACGTGTGACAATTTTATCATCTTACAATGTCATTTAGCTGGGAACAAGATCTGGTAAATATGGTCATACCTCACATATAGTCATTTTCCGCCTGTATAGCTAATAACGTGTGGCAGTTTAATCATCTGACCATTTCATTTAGCTGGGAACAAGATCTGGTAAATATGGTCATACCTCACATATAGTCATTTTCCACACGTAAAGCTAATAACGTGTGGCAGTTTAATCATCTTACCATGTCATTTAGCTGGGAACAAGATCTGGTAAATATGGTCATACCTCACATATAGTCATTTTCCACCTGTATAGCTAATAACGTGTGGCAGTTTAATTATCTTACCATGTCATTTAGCTGAGAACAAGATTTGGTAAATATTGTCATACCACACAAACAGTCATTTTCCACCTCTGTAGCTAATAACGTGTGACAGTTAAATCATCTTACTATGTCATTAAGCTGGGAACAAGATTTGGTAAATATAGTTAAACTTCACATATAGTTATTTTCCACCTGTACAGCTAATAACGTTTGACAGTTTAATCATCTTACCATGTCATTTAGCTGAACACAAGAGCTGGTAAATATGGTCATACCTCACATAATTATAGTCATCTTCCACCTGTACAGCTAATAACGTTTGACAGTTTAATCATCTTACCATGTCATTTAGCTGAACACAAGAGCTGGTAAATATGGTCATACCTCACATAATTATAGTCATCTTCCACCTGTATAGCTAATAACGTGTGGCAGTTTAATCATCTTACCATGTCATTTAGCTGGGAACAAGATCTGGTAAATATGGTCATACCTCACATATAGTCATTTTCCACCTGTATAGCTAATAACGTGTGGCAGTTTAATTATCTTACCATGTCATTTAGCTGAGAACAAGATTTGGTAAATATTGTCATACCACACAAACAGTCATTTTCCACCTCTGTAGCTAATAACGTGTGACAGTTAAATCATCTTACTATGTCATTTAGCTGGGAACAAGATTTGGTAAATATAGTTAAACTTCACATATAGTTATTTTCCACCTGTACAGCTAATAACGTTTGACAGTTTAATCATCTTACCATGTCATTTAGCTGAACACAAGAGCTGGTAAATATGGTCATACCTCACATAATTATAGTCATCTTCCACCTGTACAGCTAATAACGTTTGACAGTTTAATCATCTTACCATGTCATTTAGCTGAACACAAGAGCTGGTAAATATGGTCATACCTCACATAATTATAGTCATCTTCCACCTGTATAGCTAATAACGTGTGGCAGTTTAATCATCTTACCATGTCATTTAGCTGGATACAAGATCTGGTAAATATGGTCATACCTCACATATAGTCATTTTCCACCTGTACAGCTTTAGATTAAACGTCTTTCCTTTAATCAATTAAAATGACATGTTTTTAGTTACCGTAAGGTTGCCCGTTTATTACCCCGTAATGGGTCTGCAGGGGCGGGGTCATCCCTCTGCAAACCGCACAATAATAGCATTGTGGCACCCCTTAGTGTAACAAAAACCCTCAGAATAATTGAAATGACATTAATTTAAAGTTTCGAAAAAGTGCTTGCCATTTAACTTAATTTGTAGAAAAAAAAATTGGATACGCTAAGATATTGTCAGTACCATGGTTTGATTAGTAGAAACGTGGTTGACTCAGCTTCGTCCAATATTTTATTTTGTTTTGTTTGACGTACTGTGTTCATGTGAATGTTTCTCCTCTTATTTCTATCGTCGCCGGAATACTCTTTGTTTTTTTAGGGGTTTTATTTGAGGGGTTGTCCAATCATTGGTTATGATATGACAAGTAAGTGTAGGCGTCTTCAAATATTTATCAAATGATTGATATATATAGGACAGGACTTTAAAGTGTTTACATATATACAACGCACTAAAAATTCCAACACTGTAATAAGCGATACATTTGAACAAAGGGATTGACCGATTGCCTGTTATTTTATCAAAAGTCGAAACTTTCATAAAATCGATTGCTGCCTAGGGATTTTTTATCGAATATTATTGTCTTTTACACAATTGTTTTAAATTAAATAACAATAATTGTAAACTTGATATGATGCATTTTGTTAAAGACACAAATATCCATTCGAAAATATATTTAATCAAAATATTTAAATTGTGTTTTCATAAAAATTAAAGGTATAATCAAAACAAGGAACAACAGTCACATTATTTTCTTTATTTATTGAACATATTAAAGTTATATAAAATATAGTGTATAAAGGAACATTTACATATTTTTATAATTAAAATTAAAAGACAGCTACTGTACCATTCATATAGCTTTTCCCTAATCGACATTTCCAAACGTACATACGGCACATGTTAGCTCCCTTCCATTAACGTACTTTGGGCAGGGAAGGGATCCACAAATCGCATCAACGCGGACAAGAAACCTCCCATCTTGAGAGGAGATACCACCGGGAACTGCTTCCGGTGCCACGTCAACACACGTGTACTGCGTTGCACCCTTGCCGCTATGATATCCCGCCATGAGATAGCCGTGATATTCTAAATGCCATTTTTCAAAGCAAATGTTCCTTGCTGGAATCATCATTGCACTAGAACGTATTCTACTTCTGCAAAACGCACATGGCACGTTGTTATAATTGAGGGCATTACCATCCATATTTTGAGTTTGGAAACCATTAAAGTTGTCTCTGTATTCCACTCCATATACGTACGCATACCCACTAACCGAGCCGTCGTATTGTCCCCATATAGGCACATGAGGAAGACACAGCAAGTCAGCTGCACCACCCTCGTGAGTTGAAAGTGATCCGCCAGCTAGTCCTATAATAATAAATGCAATAAATATGATTTAGCAGGGCGTCAGATCATAAATAAATCTTAATTTAAAGAATAAAATATAAACAATTTAATTTCATTCATGTATTGCATGTCATAAAACATGGTGTAAGACAGTTTTTAATAATTGTATACACGGTGTAAATATACTGAACGGAACAGCTAACCCGCCACCTGACATTTATATACTCGATACGTTATGTTCTCAAAAGAGTAATAAAAGCAATGTCCTTTTTTTTGTCTGAAATTTGGACTTAAGTAAGAAACAACATTAAAATCAATACGCAATTGTCAGTTAATGTCGTATACAAATATCAATAATGTTACCTAATATTTTGACAAAGATATTGGAAATACAAAAATGGCTGGTTAGCTGTTTCGTTCAGTATATATACTGTAACACACGCATACTACTAATACAGATAATAGTAATATAATAATTTTTACTTTTAAGATAACCATATAAATAAGTATTATGATTACAAAGTGGTAACAGAAAGGGTACACTAGGCGTGCATTATGTATACTAATATAGTCAGTACATAAATTTAATATCCTTAATAATAGCTATGATAAATTACCCTTGGATCGGAAGCACAAATGTATCCAAGAACATATAAAGCAAACTAGGCTTTACCTGTGATACCTGTTCATTAGGAATATTGTTGATAGTTTTCGAGTCATAAGATCTCAAGAGCTTAGAAATAATCTTTGAGTCAAAAAACGGGGTTTTAATAGCCGCATCACAGCAAGCCCTGCTGCTATTGTTAAAGAAAAGCAACACCTCTCACATTCCATAGAAACTCAGCAGTTGTATGCTTTAAAAAAAAAAAGTCACGTAGAATGATTTCATGATTTCGGTAATAATCGAATCAGGTGAAAATACTAATAGCCGGTATTTAATAAAATGCATACGCCGTTCTAATTTTATTGATAGTATTTTAACGTTTTGTTTATTTTATGTAACGCTTTTTTTTAAATATGGCACAATGTCCACAATGTTTAAATTTTGTGCTTTTTATTGTTTGATTTGTTCCTGCTTGCTAATAGCAAATAAATGAAATACACGAAATACTCTCTTTATGAGGGGAATTGAACTCTAGTTTTAAACTTGGATGCTGTTGTACTTGATTTATAAACCAACAATGTTACCTACCTGTATATACCAGATCTGTATATGGGTCATCCGGACACGTGGTACGACCCCATCTGATATATGTGGCTCCGCCTAAAAAAAAGTTCGCACATTATAGATACGGTATTATAATTGTATACAACACCATAGTTATGTATAACGATATATAACAAGTACTTGCATCAAACTGATGCCTGAGTCCTAAATAAATTACATACGTATATTCATTAACAAGCATTTGGTATATGAGCGTGGTAGGGGACACATATCATGACATGCTGATATAGATGATTTGCCAATCTCACTATTCTCTCTAGCTCGTTCGTATTCGTTACACCTTCAACAAGTACCATGCCATGACCTACCATAAATTTGTGAGGATTCGGACATATTTGGCGAGCGCCTGTGTCGGTTACTCTCATATGCTGCAACCTAAAATAAAGCAAAAAAAAGATCAAAAGTACAAAATTGCATACATACAAACTGTATGGTAGTGTATATACCTATTGATAAGACCATGACATTTGAATTAATGACAATTTTAATCTTTCTATCTTTCTATGATTAACTGAAAACAATGTTTTAAAGGGAAGTTATATCATTAATGAATTAGGTTTATAACTTAACTTATGAAAGTTATCACATATCAAGACAATTTTTGTTGCATGTACGAAGTTGAAATTCAGTATAACTCATGTATAATCATAATAAACACAGTCATGTTGTAATGAAACATTCGCTAAAACGTTATTTTATTGCAAACCATTTACATGTACTTTCATGGCGCCTAGTTGTATCATATAAAACAATGACATTCCAATTTGGATACTTTTTTATTTAAACAATATTTAATTAACAATAAACATGGTAGTCATACACTATACCATAGTTACACATTAAATTACAAGTTAAACGGATCCAGAGGAAGGTTATAATAGCTTATATGTATCGGTTTCCTAAATAATATTTATTAAGTCAAATAACTTACCTTATTAGAGATTCCTGCAATTATATCTCTTCTATTCCCACTATACTCCGATTCCTCGTCTTGGGCATTTTCTTCCACGCGTCCATGTGATATATTTGAGTTCACCTTTTCAATGAGGCCAGTAGTGAAAAACATTAACACGAATACCAAAAACGTCGTGCAATTGTCGGGGCCCATTATAGTGGTTTTTACTAATTTAATCGTATTTTAAACGTAAAACTGTAATAATATAACTTTAACTAAATACATTTATAGTTGTATTTTGCGTGTTAGCTAGATAAAGACCGGAACAAATGGGCGTTCTTGTAGCATGCAATATAATCCGGGGTATCTGATTGGATGGCATTTACACTTATCACCCACTTGACTCTCATTCCGACACTTGTACCCACAGCCCAGTTGAAGCATACACGTGGTACAAGGAAGTGGACGGAATAACTCATAAATGTAGCTAAAACGCATATTGTAAAATGACACTTCCTTGTATCCATTATCTCCTAAGCTAAACTAAATAGCATTTTATGTTGTAATTATAGATGCATTTTGCTAGAAGAATTATAGTGTAATGTGAATACATCTATAAACTATGCTATTGGCAAGCAGCCAAGACATCCCAAGCCGATTCTGTTTTTTGAATGTCTGTTATACATATATATATGTTATACATATCGCCGTAGTCTTGTCGATACATCCAGATGTGTTGCATGTTAATCCATAGTATATAAGTCATGGTCGACACCAAATTTATTGGTTGGGCAGAGACCTTGATATTGTATCTATGGTTTGCATTGTAGCTAGGCGTGCTCGCCGTAGTCTGGTTTGTACATGTATGTCTTGGTTATTCACAAATTATTATCTAAAATATATATATTTATATATATCGCTCAATATAAAAGTTTTATTTATTATTTGCATTTCTCTGCAGCTCGGTGGAAATATATTAGATTTATATTCCTTATGTATGACATATTTTGCTAATTAAACTGTTATATGATATTATGTTTTATGAATAGTTACTTGTTTATTAGAACAAGTTAATTCAACTTCAATGGTCTTTAACACGTGTTAAGAATATTTTAACAAATCGAAATAATATAAATCAAAACCGATTATAATCATAGCTGTAACCATCTGGTCGTGTCTACAAATATTATGGTTTCTTTTGAATCCTGGAGCTCATTATCATCCATTGATGTTGAAAAAAGAGAATAAAGAGCTAAAGCCGGTTATAAGGACAAGAAGGGTGGTGTATACTGTATTACCCTCGTGTCCTGACTACGCTATTTCCTTTCCTCCGTTTCGTTCTTAGTTTTTAAAGCATCTTTAAATAACCAAAACGTGTTCACGTCTTTCAACCGTGTATTTACACTATAATTCGCCAGAGTCAAAATAATTAGATATACTTCAATTGACCTCTCCAAAAAAGTAATTATATATATATATATATCGCAAAATAGGCACAGTAAAGCGTCTAAATGTCAATCCATGGGTCTGTTGTTCGGATCATCGCCTGGCAACAGTTACTGTGATGATTGGCCATGAACTTCGTTATAGGTCCATGAATTCCCCATCTCAGAATATATAGGAAAGTAGCAGATGACTTGTAAAGATAAGGTTTGTTAACCGCCTGGCGGAGCTCGGGAAGGATCTCAAAAACGATGATGAGATATGCTGACCGCCGTCAAATTACTGTAATATGGTTAAAAAGGCACCCCGACACACATACATACATACAAAACAAAATCCTTAAAGTACAAATGAAACATGGTTTTTAAGTTTTGAATTTTTTTGTTAATTTTTTTGTTTGAATAAGCATATGTATAACATAATTTGACTTATTTCATTCGGCTCTGTACTCGAATAGAGAACACCAAGCATCTTATTGAGTCAAATCAAAATGGCTCTTTAACATAAAAGGGACATATTACTTTGGAAACGTAACATTATGTTTCGAAGCTTGTAGTCAGGACTGCAATCAGTTACGATAAAATAAATATCTAAATCTCATATTTCGTTTTTGTTATTTTGGTATTTTAAAACATCTTGTTTTAAAGAGAGTGTACCAGGACAATACGCTATAAATATCTTTATTCTCTTTTCTAGAAACAATTTTAATTTTTATTACGTGTAAACCTGTATAACGAATCATATTGAAATCAAAATGGAAGTTCGTGATTAATTTTATACATCACAAATATATATTGTCATTTTAAGCGGGAAATCTATTTTAGCCTATTCTAGGCGCGTATCCCAAGTTAGGAAAGCCTCTTTCAATGTTTTATTCTAGCATGTTTAAACAGATATTTTTCTGTCAATACGGGGTCAGTGAGTATAATACATGTAGACATGGTATATTGGAAAAAAAATCTTTTTACCCAATTTTAAGATTTTGAGAGACAGATTTATTTGGTTCTAATGTTTAGTGACAAAATATGTTTATTCAAAAATTTTAGCCAATGTTTTGCTCACATAATTTGGTATGGCCATAGATGAAGTCGGTCATGAACGTCAGTACAATATAATGGCCAGATTCATCAGATAATTTGTAATGTGCCATGTACTTGTAATCAATGGGCGACAGATTAATATGACAACCTCCATATCTTGAATAGTACTTTCAATTACTGTAAATTTATTTTTATTTCCACTTGGTTTTCAAGCGTAGACGTAACTATAGGTGATTAAATTCCTACCAGCGACCATTTCTAATAATAACTTATTTTATATATATTAGGAGACGAAAATTCATTTATTTACTCTTTGGATGTTTATTGGTTATAGTTTTCCAAAAAAATGACTCATCTAGAAGGTTTGTGCATGAGTTGATTTTAACTAATGTAGCAAGTATCCATGTGTTCAAGACACATCACATCCAATAAAAACAGGTATTTTTGTAATAGCATTTACGATCTTTTTGGAACAGTTTTATAGCATCGCAATATTTGAATTATGAGTTTAGACAAAAGAAATTAGACATTGTGATGTGATACATTATTGTTGATGTCTACTATTTCTTTGACAACAATGAAAATGCACATTGAACAGAACAACCCCGTGGATGGAACATGGCAAGTTCTGTTATTTTCTTATGATAATTTGGCACTCCACATGTAAGCAAAACAAAAAACAATATATATTCTTACTTGGTTTAATTTTTGTCTTGATATGAATGACAACTATGTAAAAATGACTTAATACTAATTAAAGAAATAATACAGAAAATCAACTATAATAAATTGTTCGATTATATCTCAGCTGATTACAGATTCGTTTGGAAGCACAAAATGTAATCATGAAAATAACAGATTCGGTTTGATTGAATACGTTATTACCACAATATAAAACACGAGCATATATCATATCATCAAAAGTTAACAACCTAATGAAAACGTTATATATATACATATAGTTCTGCCAAAAACCAGTAAACAAACTTATGTCAGCTTAGGCAAGCTGTTTTTTATTTGTAAAATGTGTCTAGGGACGGAATATATACTGAACATCTTACCAGCCACCTAACTAACAATTTATGTATCAAAAGATACCAAAGCAATTTCCTTGAAATTTGGACTTGAATAAGAAAGTACATTTAGAATAACAAAAAAAGTCAAATTTGATACTACAGACTTAGTAGTATCAAATTTGACTCTTTTTTTTATTTTAATAACGCTCAGTATTTTGACGAATATATTGTAAATACAAGAGTGGCGGGTTAGCTGTTCTGTTCAGTATACAAAACATAAAACATTAAATAGATTCTCTCATACAAATACACAGTTCACTGTACAATATCGATTTATATTGCATGAGTAGATGATGTGGTCAAACACGTTATCTTATTCAAATGGTCACCACAACAGTGATGAGTACAATAAGATACATGTTGACGGATGAACTTTATAATGCCATTTTCATTATTCACCTCCAACATACTATCAAGTAATTTACCAATCTTGAGTAAAATCTTATTAAATAAAAGTTAAATATAGATTTGTGTCTGCTGTGGTTTCGTCCAATAAAATTCAGTATTGTCCAAGATTCGGGACGTTGTATATCGCCCAGCATAAAAATTGATATAACTTATGGGAAACTTCCGTTTTGAAACGTGCAATACCGATACAAATGGTACAATCAGGCCTGTTGATTATTCCAATAGCTATATTAGATACATGACAAATAAAAACTCAACATACAGCTACATAACATTAAAATGTTACTGTTGAGTTTCCATAAATGTTATAATTGTTCAATTAAGTTCTTTTTTTAAGGTTTTATTTTGTACATACAGCACATGTAAACTCTTTGCCGGCCACGTACTTCGGACACGGCAGTGACCCACAGACAGCCTCTACGGGATACAAAAACCTTCCAACGTCGCTATTGTAACCTCCAGGAACTGCTTCCGGTGACTCGTCTACGCATGTATACTGTGTGGCAGATTTATGGCTATAATGTCCGGACATAAGATAACCATGGTACTCTAAGTTCCATCCGTTGTGGCATCTGTTCCAGGCAGGGACCATGATGACGCTAGACCGTAAATTACTTCTGCATACAGCGCAAGGAACATTGTTACCTGACAAAGAGGTGGCCTCTAAATTGTCTTTGATGAATCCATGAAAGCTGTACCTATACTCTACTCCATATATGAAACCACCGTAATTGTTTAAACCGGAATTAGATTGATTCCAGATAGGACCGTGTGGAAGACATAGCAGCTCAGTCGCAGCACCATCGTGAGTAGACAGAGATCCACCAGCCAGTCCTGCACATAACATAATAGGTTATTGGAAGTAATATTGCCATTACAATGGTTAAATAGGCTTTAATGACAAAACGTGCAAACAAAAAACATCGTGTTTAAAATCCATTATTCAACATTATATCATGTGCAGTTGTTTAAAAGAAATGCCAGTAAAATAGATAGTTACAAGTTTGTCATCTTTTTATATGAAACAATTTTATTAAAGAACAACTTTGCTACAACGGTATTTTAATCATTATGATACTACTAGATACTAGTAGCTGCCATGTCCGTTGCTGCATTTTCATTTGATACGAAGATAAATTGGTGTTTGTTTTTTAAGTTAGCCAGTGGAATATACAAATATCTTGAATTTAAAGTGATATTATACTTAAGTTATATTACTATTTACTAAGAAAATAGTTTGCATTGGAACATATCAACGCGTAGAATAACATATTTTGTAATTAAAAAACGGGTAATTGCAGTAAATGCTTAAAATTTGATATTTACAAATCCTTGATATTAAATGGCAAAAAAAAGATATTCTGAACCAAGGACCTAAACCAGGCCCTATTTCAAACTTGGGTAAATGAAAAACAAATAGAAACACGTAAATAATTTACCAGTATACACGAGCTCCGTATAAGGGTCCTGCGAACATATAGTCCGTCCCCATCGAATATAAGTGGCTCCACCTGCAGAGGGACATGAACGATTATTCATATACAACCACTTTCTATAAAATCTATACAATACAGTGTATCTATAAAACTAAAGCGGATATATGTTTTATTGTTGTTTAATAAAATCACATTTTAACATTTATTTACTAAGCACTGGTAAAACTAATATACTATAAATACTGTAATACACTTTTTGAAAATCTAGTTTGAAAGTGTTGAATAATGTAAATTACAAAATGCGTCTAAGGAAAGCTTAACAGGAAATTATACATCATTTTCTATTAATTCATATATTATTCATATTTACAGCATTTTAATAATAATGTTATCAAATTCAAAATAATCTGTGCACGTGTACCTTTATGTCATTCCAAAGTACAAAGTTATTTTTTCTTTTACAATTTACAGACGTTAGGATATTTCACTTCACACATATCATTATGATATTTACCATGCAAACTAGAAAATGATATTTTACTACATACACGCAATTTTCCATAGTGTTGATTTCAACAAAGCGTATATCATGTTGTTTAACTATGATACTTATTTTACCTTTCTATAATATAGATTGCCATGTTACTATAGTATCATATTGCGAATAATTTTGTTGCACTAATATTTTGTTTCATTATTTTCTAAGTATATTTGGTTCAGTAATACATTGTTGTTGTTTTTATTTATTTTGATTCATTTTGTTCTACAGAGTGTCATGCATGCTACAATGCACATGTTTGATAGATACTATCTTACCGTTCCCTCTCTGTGACAGATCTGTTTCATTCGGTGAACGTCTGTGTCGAAGCTTGCTTTCCTTCTCGTTATTCTAGTTAAAGATAAACAATCAAGTTACAGTTATACTATACTTAGTATATTAAATTAAAAGCAAGGTGTTTGGTTCGTTTTCTCGCTATGGTCTTTTAACGATGGATCGTTCTTGCATTCAGAACGGTCAGCAAAGTAAACTATTATGTATTCATTGTTATATAGAAAAAAATCTTAAAACAATAAATACAAATCTGTACTGGCGCAAGCAGTTAACTGGCATTTTATACCAAGTATTTATCAGCACATATTTCATGTTTATTTTTAAATGTACCATGCAGCTTTCAATGCGTGTTTATTGTTTTTCGAAATCACTTTACTTGACATTGAAATACAAACTTGTTCAAAAAGCCAACCTTTATATTTGGTAGTAACGCTAAACACATGGGCTTCTGACACAGCTATTACGCTGCATTATTGTTTTCAATACATTTAAGGACGTTTAGAAAATTCTGATTCCTTTTATATAAACAAATATCATACGTTTTTAATAATAATTTACATTTGAAGTGTTAGATTATCTTCTTCGTTTAAATATCAGTGATATATTTTTATAAATGGAAAACAATTATTGTTATTATTTCATTTAATTGAGATTATGTTAAAAAGGCACGTAGAAAGAAAATGCTACAAACAAAATGCAGTAAACATGACCATAAATGCATCAACTGACTTTAACAACACATATATTAATATATATATCTTACTTTTCTACTTTCAGTTATTCCTCCCTCAAACCGATCATCGTCCGCGTCGTCATCATTATCAGATGAATCTCCATCTTTGTCTTGACTTCTGTATTTTGCCTGATCTTTAGTTGCCTCGTGTGAATTTTTATTTACATTTAGACCATCGACAAAAAG
The DNA here is from genome assembly GCA_029582155.1 of Panopea generosa. NCBI lineage: Eukaryota > Metazoa > Mollusca > Bivalvia > Adapedonta > Hiatellidae > Panopea > Panopea generosa. The sequence continues at coordinate 35,427,277 of CM055907.1, forward strand.
TGTCACTCTTGCGATCAAGTACAACACTATTGTAAACATACGTACATTCATTGTTTTAATCAAGCTGTACACTTTGCAATGTAAATAAAGCGTTCCTTCCCAGAATTTTGAGATTGTTATATTTATAAAAAAAAACACACGAACATGCGATTTTGTTTCGATCGTCTGTTTCAAACAACTAGATGTGGTACTAGAAGGGTATTTTTATTGGATGCTGTTTGCTTTCTGATGATATACAAACACTCGGACACTTTTTGTCGTTCAAGCTCTTAACCTTGATAAGGTTTCTGTATATATAAGTAAGTGGACCAGTTTATGAAATATTTTCCTTCTTCCATGTTCATCTTAACCGATAAGTTAATGTATTCAAGAATATCTTTAGGTCTCACTGCACAGTTGAATTTGTTTTTGTTTTTTTTTTGTTATATATAAAATAAGGTCTATGATTTCCACTGTAAAAAACACATATAAGTTGAGTTTTTTATGGCAGAAATGTATCCGCACATGAAAATTACAATAACTGATAATAGATCAACCAGTTTTTTTAATACAGTGCAGTGACATCCTTAGGTATTTTTAAAGAAGAAGTCCTCAAATGTTCATAAGAGCATGCATCTGTTAAAATCCTATAAATGTCACACTTTTAACACCAGTGATGTCTTATTGCAGTATATGCTATGACAGTTTTTTTTTTGCTTTACTCATCTGCAGAAAAGAAAGCACAGTCCTTATGAACCATTTGAAAAACTTCAAACCAAATTACATAGGACTTTTTAAGTGCAAGAATCTTGCTACCGTGACAAAAAAAAAATTGGCGCAACTGTGTGGTGAGACCTAAATAATTCTCCATTAAATATAGTATCGACCACGAAGTAAATACCACATCAAATGTGTGTTTAGCTGAATGCCAAATCTAATGGTAAATATGGATGTATTGGGATCATCCCCCGACATGGTTATGTGTCGGTAAATATAAAAGTCGTGGGTTCGATCTTCGAAGCCTCGATCATGTGTTGTGTTTTGAGCCAGACATTTTGTTCATGTATGCTTTAATACTGGGACTTTTACCCAGAAAATCATCGACCAAGATGTACCTAAGTTGTAGAAATTTGTTTTTATCAATTTATGTGAAAAATAAATATGTTTAACTAGTGTATATTGTACCATTAAATTATTTTGAAATTAAAAGTTTAAAAGTTTTGTTTTTATATCAAGACATTTTTAATTAATGTTTTTATATTATATAAATCTAACATCATAGAAACAGTTTTAAATTGTATTGCAAATGTATATTAACATGCAATAAGGTTTCTTTTTATCACATGCAATATTAATTTTACCGAAAAGTTTGACCGAATCCGAAACGTTTGACCGATACTATTAATTATTTCAGACCCTTAACAAATGTGATTATGATATACACTTCTACCTGTTGCAGGTATGAACAGTTTCTACATATTCGTAAAGTTATGAATGTTCTTTGGTACGTACATACTACCGTTGTTTTATTATGGGTATAGTATATGGTGTCGGCGTTGAGCAAATAACATTGAACGGATACAAAAGTTGCTACTCTACGGACCTAGGAGCTGAGTTGACTACATCTTCCAATCAAATGTTAGTTCCCGTCAAAGGATTCCTTTTTCACATACGAATTATACATTTGTAATGGTCAACACACCAATGGTTAGTAAATCACTACATAATACATGTATAAACATTTTTATCAAAATTAAATGTGGAAAGATTTGAGACCATCTACCAAGGATATATAAAATATTCGTGGATGTCTCGCGACATTTCTCAGTAGAGTTTTTATGTATGGGGCAAACTTCCAAATTCATGACGTCATTCAAAATTGTTGAGATCGTTAAACTATAACTGAAGGTACACCTTATACGTGGCTTGTACAACATAAGCAGTTGTCATATTAAATCATTAAAACGTATAAATTGTGCAATGAATAACATATTTTAAAATACTTTTAAATGACCGTGTTGTTCTATTCTGGACCAACGGACTTTGATTTATATGGTTTACATGTTTTTTTTGTGCTTGAGTATGTTGTAAACAGTATGTATATGTCAGACTGACTTTATAGTAATATTTATATAGTATAGTATAAGTATAGTAGTAGTAGTAGTAGTGGTGGTGGTGGGTGCAGCAGTAATAATAGTAGTAGCAGTTGTAGTAGTAGTAGTAGTAGTTGTTGTAGTAGTAGTAGTAGTAGTAGTAGTAGTATTGTAGTAATAGTAGAAGTAGTAGTAGTATCAGTAATGGTAGTAGTAGTTGTAGTAGAAGTAGTAGTATTAGAAGTTATAGTAGTAGTAACTGTAGTAATAGTAGTAGTAGTAGTAGTAGTAGTAGTAGTAGAAGTTGTAGTAGTAGAAGTAGTAGTAGTAATAATAGTAGTAGTTACTGTAGTAGTACTAGAAGTAGTATTAGTGATAGTAGCAGTAATAGTAGTAGTAGTAGTAGTAGCAGTAGTAGTAGTAGTAGTAGTAGTAGTAGTAGTATTAGCAGTAGTAGTAGTAGTAGTAGTAGTAGTAGTGGTAGTAGTAGTAATAGTAGTAGTAGTAGTAGTAGAAGTAGTAGAAGTAGTAGTAGTTGTTGTTGTTGTAGTAATAGTAGTAGTAGAAGTTGTAGTAGAAGTGGTAGTAGTAGTAGTAGTAGTAGTAGTAGTAGTAGTAGTAATAGCAGTAGTAGTAGCAGTAGTAATAGTAGTAGTAGTAGTAATAGTAGTAGTAGTAGTAATAGTAGTTACTGTAGTAGTAGTAGTAGTAGTAGTAGTAGCAGTTGTAGTAGTAGTAGTGATGGTAGTAATAATAGTAGTAGTAGTAGTAGAAGAAGAAGAAGTAGTAGTTGAAGTTATTGTTGTTGTAGTTTCTTTAATAGCAGCAGTAGTAATAGCAGCAATAGTAATAATAGTAGTAATAGGAGTAGTTGTTGTAGTAGTAATAGTAGTAGTAATAGTAGTAGTAGTAGTAGTAGTAGAAGTACTAGCAGTAGTAGCCAGAAGTAATAGCAATAGTAGTAATAGTAGTAGCATTAGTAGTAATAGTAGTAGTAGTAGTAAAAGTAGTAGTAGTAGTAGTAAAAATAGTTGTAGTAGCAGCAGTAGTAGTAGTGGTAGACGACAAACGACAAACTGCACAAACGTTTGAAAATGTGACAATAGAGAACGCCATACTCTTACATGTATCAGATTTGCAGCAACGTTGTTGTATTTTAGGACTTAATTGGCCTTAATTGGCCCACTACATTGTGCTTTGGTTGTTTTTATATTATTGTGTTGCAAATGGACAAAAAATGGAATTTAAAGCCATGGAAGCGTTATTGGTTTTGACTCATTAAATATATTTCTAAATCAATCAACCATTGATCAAGAAAGATAATTGCGTGTTTTTACCGGCAAACTTTATTTTACAGTTATTTTTCTTAATATTACAATGTTTGAGACGACGTAACCAGCGTATTGTAGGGAAGAAAAGTCGTTCTTTTTGGCTACCTTAATTTTCGCATAATACTCAAATATCTTCAACAATGACGAATGTATGTCTGATTCTTCGCTTTATGGCAGTAGCATTCTGATTTGCGTTCTGCTATACCTGCGTGGTAGTTTGTTTAATAATGGGTATGTATTCATCTTGCATTCTGTTTAAAAGTTCATATGCCAGCCAGATGGTATTTTGAAATATACTTGTGTTGTTTTATAACAACAGTGATCACAAACATATAGTCCTTCTGGTATTCTGATAGTTGTGGTCATAGACGTTCATGACTTACTTATAATTGGTGTTCAAAGACCTGACTGATATCAACAGCCCGTGGTAGGTATGAGTAGACATAAAACGTAATACATATGTTGTCTATAATGCTTCAATACAAAATAATGTACTTGAAATCAAACTGTTAAAATTTATTTTAAAATACAAAAGTTATAAAACTAGTATGTTTCACTTTTAATTTCAACATGTTTTTAGTTATCAAAACCTCAATAACTGTCCAATATAAATAAAGTCATATCACATATAACACTCACATATTTGGTATCGATTAAATAGTAATATTGTATGCATAATATTTGATGTATTAAAATTGCATAACTTTTTAACATTAAAAAACAATATTTCAAATATTTCTAATCATTCATAATTGTATTTTTTTTCAGAAATATTGAAAGGTTTGGCATGACGTTTCTTATTCCATTAAACTAATCACCATCGTAACAAAATACCAATAAGGGTTAAATATGCAACCATCTTTAACAGATATGTTAGTATCGCCTTTAATATTATAAAATATGCTCCTAAACGTCAGAGCTTTAAAGTAGATAGTTAAAATGACAAAGAAAGTGTGGCATAACTTTAAAAGTATATAAAATACAATCAGTGTAGGTCATAGCAAAATTTGAAAATGAAGATATAGTGGCAAATGTGCGGTTATAATAGCCACTTATTTCTTAATTACTGTTGAAGTAGTAGGTTCAAGCCAAGCACTGTCCTAACGCTTAAAGTGAAAATGATTGTCAATTACTCGCGGAAGGACGGTCGTCTTTCTACACTAATAAAATTGGATATGACGTCATTTGTTGAAAATGGCGTTTAACCCCATATTTACAGACATAATTGTATAACTTATTTATAACATACATTTTATACTTATAAACGTAAAAACCATCAGATGGAGATGCGTCCCTGTACCACATGACGAAGGGACAATAAACTGCATGTCAAATATGATAAACGTTAAGTTATTGTTTTATCTTAAGGTGGCAATAGCCCGTCCTTATCATTTTATTAATTTCATTTCACATATATAATATTCTTAAAACGAGGCAATTTATTCATCCTTGCTATCAATTATACGACTACCGACTAAAGACGTAATATCCAAAGGACATTTTCTTGCAGTCAGTGGTTACTTCAACGATATTCTATTTGTATAACCAACTCGTCTTTGTTGTAATTGCTATTCTGGTCCTTTTTTTTATAAAAGCTATTATGATCATTTCCTTTACTTCCTGTGCTGACTGTTCTTCAAATGGAAAAGTTAATTTGAGAACTGGATGTGGAACTAGCTGACACAGCAGCAACTGCTAGACGCTGAAATATACAAAGTACGATAGGGAATTATTGGCGGAAGAACTAATGACCTAAGTATTAAATTGTAATTAAAATTGAATGGCGAATAATACTTTGTACAAAATATATGTTAAATATATTTGTAAAATATGCTGAGTTCATAAATTGTGAACATGCCATGTGTTGATCTGGAGCACATCGGTTTTATGTAAACGGGTATTTCGGGATATAAGGCTCCGTCTCTAGATCACTTACCTCTCAACGCCGAGGTTGTGGGTTTGTACCTTACTCGGTTAAAAAGTCGGCGCTTAATATCCATTTTGTGGAAGCGTTATCTAGTTACTAGCGAAAGAATGATGATGGGTCCACTCGGATTTATTCTGCCGTCTTCTTCCACCAATTAAAATGGGTAACGTGTTTTAATGTTATTTTTAACAAATTGCATCCCCAACGATGAATAACTGAGATCTTTTGAATACATACTGCACTGATCTATCATGAGATATGAACGTACGTGTAACACGTGAAAAAAATTATTTTATTCAAAATTATGCTCATAACTACAAATGGAGGTTCATGGATTTTCGATCATCTGAAAAAGTAGTTATAGTATAGTAACAACTGTATATGGTATTCATTTTGAAAAGTACATTCTAATAAATAGTTGAATAAAATATTGCTTTCCATAACTGAAAAATGAGCACCCGTTATTTGCGAATGGGAAGAGCATATGAGTGATAAAACATTTCCCTACCATTATTTTGTGGAGCCCGTTTCTTGGCTGGCTGCGCCTTTCCCTTCGGCGGGGGCTTCTGTTTCGGCTGTTTCGCTTTCCATTCTTTCCATCGTGTGACCTCTTTCCTCACCTTGGCGTCAAACGTTGCATCGTTAGTCACCGTAACAGATTTACCTTTATTTCTTGTCAAGAAATGTTTGTCCATTTCTATAGCATCATATCTTCTAGCGACAACCTGCATTGTGGTCAAGGCACCACATTTTTCAAGCCTTCTAAACACAAAGAGTCTTCTGTTGCCATTAACAACATACCACAATTTAGTTCCATCATTGTCTTCCGTTTGCATAACTTCAACCGGTGGCACATCATTAGCCCCAAGTCTTATTTCAATTCTACCGTATAACAGAGCTATGAATGTTTTTATAAGATGTCTACCATCTTGAAAATGTGCAGTAATCTGATCGTGTGTGTATCGCACTTCTGAAGGCTTCAGATAAATTATTTGCCGATCGTAAAGTTTTGTCACCATATATTCATCCCTCGGTGTCAAACCATTTTCATTTTTCTTAGCAGCAGTAAGTTCATTAACCTTCTTTTTATCAGTGTTTCCTTTCCTAGGCGATGCTGTGTCCTGTTCCTGCTGTGTTGATGCACCTTTCCTTGGTGATTTGTTTTTAGCAAACACATCTTTTCTAGGAGTAACATACACAGGCTTTTCTCGTGGTGTTTTTCTTGGCGAGACTGCGTTATCGGTAGGCATTATTCTGTTTGCTGTTCCAATGTGCCCGCTTTGTTTGGATACGTTTGATCCCTGTGACGAAGGTGCAGTTCGAATGTCAAAATATGCGTCGTTATAATCATGACTGGAATTTCTAGTTTTGTAGCTCAGAGCCTGCTGTTGTTTCCTTAAATTAAGATTTTTTAAAACATAACGTCTTCCTTGCGGAGATGACGACGGCGAGAAGGAGTCATAATCTACGTCACCCGCAAACCGTGTCGTCATGGCGATTAATAAATAATTATTTACAGGTCACTTGTTAGTTGGCAAAAAATACACAAATGTAAATTGAAAAAATGGTTAATATAATCTAAAGCCACTGATTCCACTATCCGAAAATATGCAAATAATTAGATTCATTGAAATGTGGTTTATATAATCCAAGGCAACGTGGTTAGTAGTATCTCCGAAAATACACAAATTGATAATTATAATCCAAAGCAATTATCCGATAATAGACCAATAATTGCATTTAAGGTGGCATATCCTCATTTCTCACCTGGGTACAAACCGTACGTTATATGTTAGTGTCATTATTTGCATATTTGCGCTAAATGTTAGTAATAAGCTTGTTTTAATAAAGGGACCAACTCTTGTTTCAATGAACAATTCACAACATCTCGTGTGTGTGTGTGTATATCAATATAAAATAGCGTGTTTGTTAAACGATTAAACTAAAGTAAAAGTGTTATATTAACGTAGCCAGCATGTTATATATGTTTAATTGCTTTTATTATTGATGTGGGTGTTATGTAATATATACACAACGACCAAATCTAAAGTAGAAACGCCCTTGCATAATATAGTATAGCTAGTCGTCAAAACAAACACCATTTATCGAGTGCATTAAACTCAACCGATCATATCCATGTTTATATTATACGTTGTTTTTTAAAATGATTATTTACACACAGTTGATCGTAAACGCTATGAGTGTAAGAGGTATTTCGGTATCAATCGGAAAACATCTTCATTACTGGTTAACTCTGAAAATATAAAGCAAAATATATTGATTTAAATAACACTCAGCACTGGTATAAAAGAAACTTTGAACTTTACTCGTAATCAAGCTAAAATATATTATAAACAAGTGTGGTCTTCGTTTGTATTTGCTTTTCGAATATTATTTTTAAAAGTATTTCCTTTATTTTCAGTAAATTTCTTATCATGAAGTGTTGTACTCTAAATAATGCTAGAAGTTTCCTCGCAGGCAGCTCAGCAATAAGAGAATATTTCCAGGTCTGGTCGTCCCGGTTTGTCTGCGGTATGATACTTCAGTGTGGCAGCGCTTAGAATACTGTCTCAAGTAGACACCGTAGCGATATGACTGGGTGGGGTATCCTACCACGTGTCTGCGGTATGATACTTCAGTGTGGCAGCGCGAGAATACTGTCTCAAGTAGACACCGTAGCGATATGACTGGGTGGGGTATCATACCACGTGACTGTGGCGTGATACTCTAGTGTGGCAGCACTTAGAGGGCTGTCTCCAGTAGACACCGTAGCGATATGACTGGGTGGGGTATCATACCACGTGACTGTGGCGTGATACTCTATTGTGGCAGCACTTAGAGGACTGTCTCCAGTAGACACCGTAGCGATATGACTGGGTGGAGCATCATACCACGTGACTGTGGCGTGATACTCTAGTGTGGCAGCACTTAGAGGACTGTCTCCAGTAGACACCGTAGCGATATGACTGGGTGGGGCATCATACCACGTGACTGTGGCGTGATACTCTAGTGTGGCAGCACTTAGAGGGCTGTCTCCAGTAGACACCGTAGCGATATGACTGGGTGGGGTATCATACCACGTGACTGTGGCGTGATACTCTAGTGTGGCAGCACTTAGAGGACTGTCTCCAGTAGACACCGTAGCGATATGACTGGGTGGGGTATCATACCACGTGACTGTGTCGTGATACTCTAGTGTGGCAGCACTTAGAGGGTTGTCTCCAGTAGACACCGTAGCGATATGACTGGGTGGGGTATCATACCACGTGACTGTGTCGTGATACTCTAGTGTGGCAGCACTTAGAGGACTGTCTCAAGTAGATACCGTAGCGATATGACTGGGTGGGGTATCATACCACGTGACTATGGCGTGATACTCTAGTGTGGCAGCACTTAGAGGACTGTCTCACGTAGACACCGTAGCGATATGACTGGGTGGGGTATCATACCACGTGACTGTGGCGTGATACTCTAGTGTGGCAGCACTTAGAGGACTGTTTCCAGTAGACACCGTAGCGATATGACTGGGTGGGGTATCATACCACGTGACTGTGGCGTGATACTCTAGTGTGGCAGCACTTAGAGGACTGTCTCACGTAGACACCGTAGCGATATGACTGGTTGGGGTATCATACCACGTGACTGTGTCGTGATACTCTAGTGTGGCAGCACTTAGAGGGCTGTCTCCAGTAGACACCGTAGCGATATGACTGGGTGGGACATCATACCACGTGACTGTGGCGTGACACTCTAGTGTGGCAGCACTTAGAGGACTGTCTCCAGTAGACACCGTAGCGATATGACTGAAAAATTGTTGAAGCGACGCTTAACATCATACAACAACAAAGATTTAAGAGTAAATATTTATTTATTCAATTAAATAATATTAGAATATTATTAAATGTTTTTTTTTAATCAATTGAGTAATTCAAATATAACAAAACATGTCTTTAATTAATTAAGTTATTCAAATAGAATTAAATGTTTCTTTAATCAATTTAAAACTAAAATATAATTAGATTGTTTTTATTATTCACACCAGTGCTTGTAGACTTTTCTATGACTAAGAAGTCAACTATGTGATTTAGTTGATTCATTCGTACATTATTACGTGTAAAGAAACATCGATATCAATGTAATAAGAATATTCCTGTGTTAAACAACGGCGTGTATCATTCATTTAAAAAATGGATTTAAAGAAAGACTTCTTTTGAAAGCTTTTTTTTTTAATTAATCCATCAAGTGTTCTTTGGACTGATTGTTTCATTTTTATTGCTTAGGCCCCGTTTACATGAAACACCGTAACATTTAAAATTCTAAAAGCGAACATTTTATATTCGGAATGCTTTTTAAAAAGTCAGCTTGAGCGCAAACAGTGAAAAAAAGTCTAATACATATGTTAACACCTGTATATGTTAATCATTTTAGGATTTGATGTGAAAACAAGTCTAGTACATATGTTAACATCTGCATATCGTATTCATTTTGGGATTTGATGTTAAAACAAGTCTAGTACATATGTTAACACCTGTATATGTTATTCATTTTGGGATTTGATGTTACAATAAGCCTAGTACATATGTTAACATCTGCATATCGTATTCATTTTGGGATTTGATGTTAAAACAAGTCTAGTACATGTGTTTACACCTGTATATGTTATTCATTTTGGGATTTGATGTTACAATAAGCCTAGTACATATGTTAACATCTGCATATCGTATTCATTTTGGGATTTGATGTTAAAACAAGTCTAGTACATGTGTTAACACCTGTATATGTTATTCATTTTGGGATTTGATGTGACAATAAGTCTAGTACATATGTTAACATCTGCATATCGTATTCATTTTGGGATTTGATGTTAAAACAAGTCTAGTACATGTGTTAACACCTGTATATGTTATTCATTTTGGGATTTGATGTGACAATAAGCCTAGTACATATGTTAACATATGCATATCGTATTCATTTTGGGATTTGATGTTAAAACAAGTCTAGTACATATGTTAACACCTGTATATGTTATTCATTTTGGGATTTGATGTTACAATAAGCCTAGTACATATGTTAACATCTGCATATCGTAGTCATTTTGGGATTTGATGTTAAAACAAGTCTAGTACATGTATTAACACCTGTATATGTTATTCATTTTGGGATTTGATGTGACAATAAGTCTAGTACATATGTTAACATCTGCATATCGTATTCATTTTTGGGATTTGATGTTAAAACAAGTCTAGTACATATGTTAACACCTGTATATGTTATTCATTTTGGAATTTGATGTGACAATAAGTCTAGTACATATGTTAATATCTGCATATCGTATTCATTTTGGGATTTGATATAAAAACGAGTCTAGTACATATGTTAACATCTGCATATCGTATTCATTTTGGGATTTGATGTAAAAACGAGTCTAGTACATATGTTAACATCTGTATATATGTTATTCATTTTGGTATTTGATGTGAAAACATGTCTAGTTCATATTGTAACACCTGTATATATTATTCCGGACAGTACGACGGACGGACGGATGGACGGAGCTGGGTAGCACTATATCCCATCCCATTTTAAGGCGGTGGTTTAAACAACACGTAACAACATTAAACAAATAAATTGTATAAATTGTGTAATTTGCTATAATATATAGAGATATCATAGAGAAGATGAGTTCTGAAATTTTGTTACATATTGCCACTTAGTTTAACAAAATATGTTTTTAACCCCTAGTGTTACAAATATTGATTTTGTAGGGTAACAAATATTGAGTTTGTTACACTAAGGGATGTTGTTACATTAAAGCCATAAAGCAGTTACACACTTGATAAAGTATAATATCAGTTTCGTGTGAGGCGTTTTGCCAAACACAGAGTGTCGGGCCTAAAGTCGGCAGTTTGTGATTGCAATTATTGAACGGTGTGTGCATGGCGTTCTTTGTTCGTGTTTTATTTTCTGCTTCTTTACACTTAAAGGATCCAAGATTAGCAATGGGTTTTCAACTTTCATGAAATATAATGTCTATATAATTGTAATGATTAATGTGATTAGAGGAAATATTTTATGAATTAGAAATATTTTATGACTTGTAATATTTATTGTCTCTTATAATTCTTTTTAGAATGGTATATGTTATTTTATGTATATGTATTATGTTCTATATAGTTGTACATATGATGAGACATGAATAAATAAATAAATAAATAAATAAATAAATAAATAAATAAATAAATAAATAAATAAATAAATAAATAAATAAATAAATAAATAAATATACATCTAACGCCATTTCTCAAAATAGCATAAATTTTCTTCATGATGCAATAAAGAATCAGAATTTTTAGTTGGCGGTTTTCACTTTTTAAAGGGATAATATATTATATTATTATGGTAAATTGTTGACATACATTCTATTTCGAATAATGTTTGGAGAGTTACGATAATACCTTGATGGATGTAGAATTTATTTAATGCTTGGTAATGATTAAAGGGGATTTCATTTATCATTTAATTGTAAGAAATCATTTAATTGTAAGAAATCATTTAATTGTAAGAAAACTAGGTTGAGACTTGTGTCTTTGAGTAAAGTTAATATACGCCAAGTAACGTAGTACAAAGTACGTAATAACCGTGAAATAGTCGGGTACATGTGAGGTCGAAATTGCAGTGGATAGAGTATCGGTCGTTCACGTAAACGGTCGCGGGTCCTATCACAGACCTCAGCTTCTTGATGGCGTTTCAAACACAACACTCAGTACTGGTTTTACCCAGTTTCAAACACAACACTCAGTACTGGTTTTACCCAGTTTCAAACACAACACTCAGTACTGGTTTTACCCAGTTCCAAACACAACACTCAGTACTGGTTTTACCCAGTTTCGCCAACATTTTCTTAAATTTTAATTAAATATTTAACTTAATTTTAACTAGTTATTAGTACATCATATAATCAATATCAATGAAATCATATTAAGTTTAACCCGAACCAATCTAAAATAATGACCACCTAGACTGAAGTTGTTTAAGTATTAAAATATATACATAAATGTGTTGTAGTAACAGAAGCAAGTAGAGAGATCTATTCGTAATTGAACTAAAGTAAATTAGTATAGACTTTTATATAGAACAAAGCATGTACTGTATATTATATTTGGAATTATACTATAAAGTAATAAATTGATATTATCATATACAAACCATATTCGTTCCCAAACAATCACATTTTTTTCAGTATATATCATGTGTCATATTAGATTGTAGATGCATATAAACAATAATAATTGTTTTTATTGATAATTAGTCATTATCCACACTATATAAAATTATGTTAAGAAATTGACACAGTCATGTTATTTAAACAGCATTGGCAATAAAAATTATAATATAACACTTATATACCGGTATATATTACATACTCAATTCACATTCTGATACGAATAGAGTGTATTTAAATGTTATTTAAATCCATCGATCAATTGAATTTAATCCCTCGTAAAATATGTTTCCAAATCACTTTTAAGCAAATTCAGGATCAGTTTATGCTATTACTATTCAAGGCAAAACTTAAGCGTAAATATTTGATAAGAAAATTATTTTAAAATCAAGATCGGATCCAGAACTTCGTTCAGAATGTTCACGTTTTTGGTATTTGGGTAGCACGAAACTGAGTGTTGTGGTCTGGGGGGAAGTTCGAAAGTGATTCGATTACATATTATTTATTTAAAATTCTATATTTGTTTAGATATTCGATATCATGGCATATTCGAGCAAAGAAGTGGTTAGGTGGATGCGGTTCACGCCATATATTGTCATCGGTACGATCACAAGGCCCATCAAAACCAACACCAAGTACTGGTTTTACACCGAAAACGAACTTGTGTTTACGTCGAAATCAAAATAAGACAAATTAGAGTTGACAAAACGAGCATAAAACTTCCTTCATCAAAATGAAATATATAATAATAACTCACGCTGACTTTGAAACAGTTTATACTTTTTTTTAAAAAAAAAGCTAGAAAGGCGCATGTTTAAACATTTGATATTTGATATTCATGGTACAGTCAAACCTGTGTAAATTGTCACCTCTATTGAGCAACCACCTGTCTTAAGCAACCATGTTTTCTATTTCTCATTTCTATGCTTTCAGAGTAAATTAACCTGTATTAAGCGACAATCTGTCTTAAAAGGCCATTTTTGCTTCTTCCCATGACTGGCTGCTTAAGACAGGTTTGACTATATATTTAAAACAATATTAAATTGTGCTTTCCAATAATCTTGTATTTTATTCGATACCAGGCCTTGAAACAATCGAGAAGACGCCATTGCTGTACTAGTAGTTGGAAACATTCGATACACCGCTTGCTTTTTTCGAAATGTGGGTTATGGTGATATCTATCAAAAGCATTCGATATTATACTGTGAAATTGTCGGTATAATTGTATAGTCCAAACATGCATTACCATGGTATTTCGAATCATTCAATGCCATGGCTTATTTCGAAAGAGGAACCGGCAAATTTGCGTTTTAAAATCAAATATCATCCGGACAATTGGATGTTATAAACAATTCGTTTTGTTCACCAAATTCGACTAAATTGTTCAGTAATATAAACGTATTAAAATGTGTTGACATTGCAGTAACTGTTGCTAAAATGACTGCTAACGAGTAAAACTTACGGGTCGCTTCTATCACCAATATAAATTGTTTAAAATAAATTTAAATGCAGGCAAATAAAGGCATTAGTGGAAAAAATACAATGAGATGTTTCGAGAAAAGTCCTTATTACTGCTCGGGTAATGATCTTTAAATGATTTTGTCTTTCTTTTCAAGCTTTATACGACACCTCCGTTTTAATATATAGAAATAGAAAATAAAATTGCACCCGGCCGTCTTTATTTTGAAACAAATTTGGTTGAAAATCTAGGAATAAGTTTATCTTGACCTAAATGAGATCGGCTCTTGTTAAAATATACATAGACTCACAATTCCGGAAATGGATCCGTGGTCAAGAGGCCTCAACAGTTGTCTTAAAATCACTTCCCGCTCACCGCTGAGATCGTAGATTCGAGCCCAGATCGGCCCAAAATCTTAATTTCATCAGTTGCGTAAAAACGGTGGTTTTACCTAGACTCATTCTGATGTCTTCCTCTACCAAGAAGCTAGATGCCATATATAATATGTAAGGTGCTAAAATGCTATTAAACCCTCTTTTTACGTCTAACCTCACCGACTATATAGGTCACAGCTTTAAGTATTTCGTTTAATAACTTAATTTTAGAAAAAAATAGGTAAATATTGAGACCCCAACCCCTGGATCCGGGCCTGTAAAGCTAATAACCCCAGCTTGTTGACCACAAAAGATAAGTGATAGTAACCGTGCCACGAATTTGTTTACCTGATACATACACATATAATAGAAAGTAAACAGCTCAGCTACTTTCAATTTATAGATGACGCTAAGCCACCTTTGCATAAGTAAATACAGGGAAAGATAGGGGCAAAAGTCGCTCGACACTCCGAGTAAAACAGGCCATTGAAATTGCTTAATTTGTTATCCATATACGTTTGAATACGAGATAACATTTCATACTAGATACCAAGAATATATTATTTTAACCGTTAAATATCAATAGTTACATGAATGGTTAAAATAATAAAATATTACTATTATTACTACTAATACTGCTGCTACAGCTGCTACTACTACTACTTCTACTACTACTACAACTACTACTACTACTACTACTACTACTACTACAACTACTACTACTACTACTACTATTACTACTACTACTACTACTACTACTACTACTACTACTACTACTACTACTACTACTACTACTACTACTACTACTACTACTACTATTACTACTACCACTAGTACTGCTACTGCTACTTCTACTACTACTACTACTACTACTACTACTATTACTAATTCTACTACTACCACTACTGCCACTACTACTACTACTACTACTACTACTGCTACTACTACTACGACTAATACTACTACTACTACTACTACTACTACTACTACTACTACTACTACTACTACTACTACTACCTACTACTACTACTACTACTACCACTACTACTACTACTACTACTACTACTACTACTACTACTACTACTACTACTACTACTACTACTACTATTACTACTATTGCTACAGCTACTACTACTAATACTTCTACTACTTCTACTACTTCTACCACTACTACTACTTCTACTACTACTACTACTACTACTACTACTACTACTACTGCTGCTGCTTACTGCAGCTATTACTTCTAAAATACTACTCTGTTACTAATATTACTATTATTTCAACAGCTACTTCTGATAATAATGATGATCAGCATTAGAAAGATGATAATGATCATGTCGATGCTGCTGCTGATGATGATGATAATGGCGATGATGGTGATGGTGATGATGGTGGTGGTGGTTGTTTTGGTTGTGGAGGTGGAGATGATGATGATGATGATGATTATAATGATGATATTGATGATGATGGTGGTGATGGTGGTGATGATGCTGATGGTGATGGTGGTGATGGTGATAATGATGGTGATGGTGATGACGGTGATGAAGGTGATGATGATGATGTAATGATGATGATGATGATGGTGATGATACTGATGATGATGTGTTCGGTAAATATATCATGCTTAAACAGTAAAAACACTCTTGCTACCAAACAATATTTACACATAACTCAGAATGTACCAATGATCAGAATAAATATCTTTGTATGGCAAGAATGCCTTCATTATAAAAAAACTATATAAATTTCAAATATAGGCACAAAGTATGAGGGAAATGAGCATTTTTCTCAGTTTTATCCTCTTAGGAGAAATTATATGAATATATAAAAAACACAATAAGTAAAACATAAAATATACGGTGTCCCTCGATGGAATAAAACTGATATTTCTATGAAACCGTCATTTATTCTCTATTTTATTATAACTATCTTTATTGAAATTAAAACTATCGGTATTGAAATTATTATAATTATTGTAATTATAAATATCATTATTGTAATTGTTATAATTATAACTACCATTATTGTAATTATTATAACTGTCATTATTGTAATTATTGTAATTATTATAAACATCATTATTGTAATTATTGTATTTTTTTTAACTATCATTATTGTAAGTATAACTATCATTATTGTAAGTATTATAATTATTATAATTCTAACCATCATTATCGTAATTATAAAAACTGTCATTATTGTAATTATTATAATTATAACCATCACTTTTGTAATTATTATAATTATAACTATTATTATTGTAATTATTATAATTGTAACTATCATTATTGTAATTATTATAATTATAACCATCACTTTTGTAATTATTATAATTATAACTATCATTATTGTAATTATTATAATTGTAACTATCATTATTGTAATTATTATAATTATAACCATCATTATTGTAATTATTATAATTATTACTATTAGTATTGTAATTATTATAACTATCATTATTGTAATTATTATAATTATAACTATCATTATTGTAATTATTTAAATTATAACTATCATTATTGTAATTATTATAATTATAACTATCATTATTGTAGTTATTATAACTATCAATATTGTAATTATTATAGCTATAATTATCATTATTGTAATGTTATTATCCAAATAATGATAATATAAATGTTATGTTAAGCGTGATTGTATATTGCTTTGATTACATTTGTATATGCATCCATCAACATGCATATTCAAGAAATGTTCTTTACAGCGTGGTTCAGTGGTAGAGCATTGGACCCAATATCGGAGGATGGGTCCGACCCCTCTCCGTGGCTTTGTGCCGCGTTCTTGAACAAGACAATTTATACCCATATGGGTACTGGTTTTATCCAGGAATTATTCGAGATTAATTTGTCTATGTTGTAAGAATTTTCACAATCGATGTAAAAAAATAAATCAAATACTTGATCGTTACTATTTTATTTTAGAAATTGAATGAATTATGAAATCACGATACCCATTTCCCATGTTTTATGCGAAAATTATTAACTATGTTTTACGAAACAGGTATCCAAAATGATCTCATTAACACATTCAGTATATATTCGGCATTATATGATATACTATGTTCATAAAGTAAAAAAATATTTTTATATTCCTTGTCAATTTCTAATTAATAATGATATAAAGAGCAAAAGTAGGAATACCCTACCAAGGAGGGAAATGTTATCGATTTGTCTTCACACTTAATATATGAATTTCATTTTATAAATAAGCAAAGATGTTGTTTACTCACAGCCATTCACTGTACTGCTTTAATATATTCAGACACAAATCCAATATTGTACATATCAAGATGAACATTTGCATAAAATTTGCGTTAATTAAATAAAGTATCAATCATTTTTATCGATCGGTTTTTCGTGTCACAAGTGCGTATGTAGTGTATGAATACACTGCTTAATCAAGGTGAAATCGCATATTACAGATTCATACATGTAACAAAGTAGAGCGGAAACGAAACAGATTGAATTGTATTCCTTTTAAAGGGAATATATCGGGAGTTTTCAATTTAAAATTGTCTATAAACATTTTTTCTCAATATATCATGCCAATGTGTACTCACTTACCCTGTTTTGCTAATAATATATAAATTTAAACATGCCGAAATAATACATTGAAAGGTATTTCTTAAAGTGGGCTACTCGCCTATGCTAGACTAAAAGGGAATGTATCAGGATTTTTAAAAAAAAATAAAATTGGCTAAATATTTTTTTTTCTAATATATCATGACTATTTATACTCACTGAGCCTATTTGATCTCGGTTTGATATCTACAGATCGATTTGATCTCTGTTTGATATATATATATCGATTTGATATCGGTTTGATATATATAGATCGATTTGATCTGGATTTGATATATATAGATCGATTTGATCTCGGTTTGATATATATAGATCGATTTGATCTCGGTTTGATATATATAGATCGATTTGATCTGGATTTGATATATATAGATCGATTTGATCTCATTTAATATCTATGGATCGATTTGGTCTTGAAATGTCTTACAATGTGTAAAAATATGACAATTATTGCTATTCTTTCTAGTGACGTTTGGACACCAACGCATTCACAGCAGTCCTGTGTTTCTTGAAAGGAAACGTGATACATATTTATCCTAATTAGTTATACAGGTAAAAATGTCAACCTCAACTATTTCTTTAAGAGACGTCTAAAGGTTTTATCTGTTTTTATGTGAGCGATATTCCTAGTTATTTGCTTTAATTTATCAGCTTCACACTAGTGGTCTATTACATGTACGACACGCAACATAAATGTACTCAATTTAACAGACAGACACAGATTATGGTACCGGACATCGATAGGAAAATCCTAGCTGTCCACATCGTCAAGGAACTCCTAGCTGTCTCTTCAAGATACACATTGCCATTTGCATGACATTCCTAGCTGTCCCTTCAGTGTATACATGCCCTTTCAGAGATACACGACATTCCTAACTGTCACTTCAGTGTATATATGCCCTTTCAGAGATACACGACATTCCTAGCAGTCCCTTCAATGTTTAAATGTCCTTTCAGAGATACACGACATTCCTAGCTGTCCCTCCAATGTTTAAATGCCCTTTCAGCGATACACGACATTCCTAGCTGTCCCTTCAGTGTATAAATGCCCTCATAGAGATACATGACATTCCTAACTGTCCCTTCAATGTATACATGCCATTTCAGAGAAACATGACATTCCTAGCTGTCCCTTCAGTGTATACATGCTCTTTCAGAGATACATGACATTCCTAACTGTCACTTCAATGTAAACATGACCATTCAGAGATACATGACATTCATAACTGTCCCTTCAATGTATACATGCCATTTCAGAGATACATGGCATTCCTAACTGTCCCTTCAATGTATACATGCCATTTCAGAGATACATGACATTCCTAACTGTCCCTTCAATGTATACATGCCATTTCAGAGATACATGACATTCATAACTGTCCTTTCAATGTATACATGCCATTTCAGAGAAACATGATATTCCTAACTGTCCTTCTGGTGTATACATGACTTTTCAGATATACATGACAATCCTAACTGTCCTTTCAATGTATACATGCCCTTTCAGAGATACATAACATTCCTTACTGCCCTTCAAAATATACTTGCCCTTTCAGAGATAAGTAACATTCCTTACTGCCCTTCAATGTATACTTGACCTCTCAGAGATACGTGACAGTCCTAACTGTCCCTTCAATGTATACATGCCATTTTAGAGATACATGACATTCCCAGCTACTTCTTCAATGTATACATGCCATTTCAGAGATACATGACAGTCCTAGCTGTCCCTTCAGTGTAAACATGCCCTTTCAGAGATACATGACAGTCCTAGCTGTCCATTCAGTGTATACATGCCCTTTCAGAGATACATGACAGTCCTAGCTGTCCCTGCAGTGTATATTTGACCTTTCAGAGATACGTGACAGTCCTAGCTGTCCCTTCAGTGTATACATGCCCTTTCAGAGATGCTGTCCCTTCAGTGTATACATGCCCTTTCAGAGATGCTGTCACTTCATGTATACATGCCCTTTCAGAGAAACGTGATAATCCTAACTGTCCCTTCAGTGTATACATGCCCTTTCAGAGATACATGACAGCCCAAGCTGTCACATCAATGTATACATGCCCTTTCAGAGATACGTGACAATCCTAACTGTCCCTTCAGTGTATATATGCCCTTTCAGAGATACGTGGCATTCCTAGCTGTCCCTTCAGTGTATACATGTCCTTTCAGAAATGCACGACATTCCTTACTGTCCCTTCAGTGTATACATGCCCTTTCAGAGATACGTGACAGCCCCAGCTGTAACATCAATGTATACATGCCCTTTCAGAGATACGTGACATTCCTAACTGTCCCTTCAGTGTATACATGACCTTTCAGAGATACATGACATTACTAGCTGTCCCTTTAATGTATATATAACCTTTCAGAGATACATGACAATTCTTACTGTCCCTTCAGTGTATAAATGCCCTTTCAGAGATATATGACAATCCTAACTGTCCGTTCAGTGTATACATGACCTTTTAGAGATACATGACAGTCCCAGCTGTCCCATCAATGTTTAAATGCCCTTTCAGAGATACATGACATTCCTAGCTGTCCCTTTAATGTATACATGACCTTTCACAGAAACATGACAATTCTTACCGTCCCTTTAATGTATACATGCCCTTTCAGAGATGCATGACATTCCTAGCTGTTCCTAGAGTGTGTACATGCCCTTTCAGAGATACACGACATTCCTAACTGTCCCTTCAGTGTATGTATGCCCTTTCAGAGATACACGACATTCCTAGCTGTCCCTTCTATGTTTAAATGCCCTTTCCGAGATACACGACATTCTTAGCTGTCCTTTCAGTGTATACATGCCCTCATAGAGATATACGACATTCTTAACTGTCCCTTCAATGTATACATGACATTTCAGAGATACATGACATTCTAAGCTGTCCCTTCAGTGTAAACATGCTCTTTCCGAGATACATGACATTCCTAACTGTCTCTTCAATGTAAACATGACCATTCAGAGATACATGACATTCCTATCTGTCCCTTCAATGTATACATGCCCTTTCAGAGATACGTGACATTCCTAGCTGTCCCTTCAGTGTATACATGCTCTTTCAGAGATACATGACATTCCTAACTGTCTCTTCAATGTGAACATGACCTTTCAGATATACATGACAATCCTATGTCCCTTCAATGTATACATGCCCTTTCAGAGATACATGACATTCCTTACTGCCCTTCAATATACATTGGACCTTTAAGAGATAAGTAACGTTCCTAACTGCCCTTCAATGTATACTTGACCTCTCAGAGATACGTGACAGTCCTAACTGGCCCTTCAATGTATACATGCCATTTTGGAGATACATGACAGTCCCAGCTGTGTCTTCAATGCATACATGCCATATCAGAGATACATGACAGTCCTAGCTGTCCCTTCAGTGTATACATGCCCTTTCAGAGATACATGACAGTCCTAGCTGTCCATTCAGTGTATACATGCCCTTTCAGAGATACATGACTGTCCTAGCTGTCCCTGCAGTGTATATTTGACCTCTCAGAGATACGTGACAGTCCTAGCTGTCCCTTCAGTGTATACATGCCCTTTCAGAGATGCTGTCCCTTCAGTGTATACATGCCCTTTCAGAGATGCTATCCCTTCAATGTATACATGCCCTTTCAGAGAAAC
This sequence comes from Panopea generosa, assembly GCA_029582155.1. Classification (NCBI taxonomy): domain Eukaryota; kingdom Metazoa; phylum Mollusca; class Bivalvia; order Adapedonta; family Hiatellidae; genus Panopea; species Panopea generosa. The sequence goes on from CM055907.1 coordinate 35,448,917, forward strand.
GTGACAATCATAACTGTCCCTTCAATGTATACCTGCCCTTTCAGAGATACATGACAGTCCTAGGTGTCCATGCAGTGTATACAATCCCTTTCAGAGATACATGACAGTCCTAGCAGTCCCTTCAGTGTACACATGCCCTTTCAGAGATGCATGACAGTGCTAACTGTCCCTTCAATGTATGCATGCCCTTTCAGAGATGCATGACATTCCTAGCTGTCCCTCCAGTGTATACATGCCTTTTCAGATATACATGACAATCCTAACTGTCCCTTCGGTGTATACATGCCCTTTCAGAGATACATTGCATTCCTAGCTGTCCTTCAAATGTACACATGCCCTTTCAGAGATACATGACATTCCTAGCTGTCCCCCAGTGTGTACATGCCCTTTCTGAGATCATGACATTCCTAGCTGCCCCTTCAATGTATACATGACCTTTCAGAGATACATGACAATCCTTACTGTCCCCTCAATGTATACTTGAACTTTCAGAGATACATGACATTCGTAGCTGTCCCTGCAATGTATACATGCTCTTTCAGAGATATATGACATTCCTAGCTGTCCCTTCGATGTGTACATGCCCTTTCAGAAATACATGACAATTCTAACTGTCCCTTCAAGATACATATGTACATTCACAGACACGTGACAATCATATCTGTCCTTCAATATACATTATCCCCTTTCAGAGATGACTAGTACATGACTAGTACCTGTCCCTTCAATATATGCCATTTCAGAATACATTATCCATTTTAAATGACAAATTACTATCCTAGTCAGCTATTAAAGGATTACTTTGAAATTCTCACACAAGCCATCGCAATCAACTCATTTAAGAGACACATAACAACCCCAGCTATCTCTTTAAGGGACATCTTACAATCTTAGCTATCCCTTAACAGTGTTTACGACTGGTCTAACTGGACTTTTAAGAGTTGAAATGACATATCCGGAATGCTGATCTATCGCTTCAATGTATACATAGCTATCCTTTCAAAGACAAATGACTGGTTGTTCCGTTTTAGCGACATTTGGCAATCCTCACTATCACGTGATAAAACTTTTCTTTAAAGAGGACATGAGACTTCTCTCTAAAATATGAAGAGGAACGGACCAATCTTAAGAATCACACTTCTAGATACATATTAAAGAGAGACAACATGACAATCTAGCACACGACAACGAAATCCTAGCTATTCCTTTTAGTCGACATATATCAATCCTAGCAAATCCTTCTGGTCCACAAATGTCAATCCTAACTCTTCATTTTCGTCGATATATACCAAGTCTAGCTATTCCTTTTCGTCTCGACATATATTAATCCTAGCTATTCTTTTTCGTCGAGATATGTCAATCCTAGCTAGTCCTTTTAGTCGACATATATCAATTCTAGCTCTTCTATCTAGTCAACATATGCCAATCCTAACTATATCTTCTAATCGACATAATGGAATACTAGTTATTATTTCTAGTTGGGATATTTGAAATCCTTGCTATACCTTCTAGTCGGAATATGTCAATCCTACCTATTCCTTCTAGTCGGCATATGTCAATCCTAGTAACGTTTCATTCAAAATAAAACATGTCAGTCCTAGTTATTCCTTTAAATAGACACCTGATAACCCTAGTCCTTCCAATCGACTTATGTCATTCCTAGTTATTCCTTTAAATAGACACCTGATAACCCTAGTCCTTCCAATCGACTTATGTCATTCCTGGTTATTCCTTCCAATCGACTTATGTCAATCCTAGATATTCCTTTAAATAGACACCTGATAACCCTAGTCCTTCCAATCGACTTATGTCAATCCTAGTTATTCCTTTAAATAGACACCTGATAACCCTAGTCCTTCCAATCGACTTATGTCATTCCTGGTTATTCCTTCCAATCGACTTATGTCAATCCTAGATATTCCTTCCAATGGACTTATGTCAATCCTAGATATTCCTTCCAAGTGACAAATGAACATGGTAGCGTATATCATGTTGTATATAAAAACAAGCTCGGTGCTTATAAAAAGCATCCAATTGTCAGTTGTTATTAAGGACGTGACAAAAAGAGTGAATATATATATATATGCATGATATATTAGGAAAAAAATGTTTTTAGCCAATTTTAAAATTTTGAAAAATCCTGATAGTTTCCCTTTAACATGTTCACACGTCAAATCGAGATTTACACGTATGGACGCATAACCATATGGAAATATTAATATCCGTGTAATATTATCAGCGAGGAATTATATACTCGTACCTCTCTATATCAGTCCTGTGTTATATTTCAAGAAAGTATTAACAGTTAGATGTATTTATGAAACTTATGATGCCACGTTAGCTTTGAACACATGAGTGAAAAATATATAATGTGCATTTCAAACTAAAGACAACAATATAAATAAACTGTATAAATAGTGGCTTGTGTGTCGGAAAAAACGACAGGATATAGAAATTTGATTGTATATGTACATGATTTTATGTAGATGTAATTACATTCCCTGGGAAATACCACTTTGCACGGACCGTTATGTATACTGAACCTAACCCGCCACCTGAAATTGTCAATCCTAGATATTCCTTCCAATGGCCTTATGTCAATCCTAGATATTCCTTCCAAGTGACAAATGCACATGGTAGCGTATATCATTATGTATATAAAAACAAGCTCGGTGCTTATAAAAAGCATCCAATTGTCAGTTGTTATTAAGGACGTGACAATAAGAGTGAATATAGGTATAAGTTGTTTTTTTACGAAATAGGCTTGTGCAATGATGTTAAGATGAAAATTTGAGTAACATGTAATTTGCTTTTTGCGGGTTTCAAATTAATCCAAGAGCGGGTTGTGCGTTCAAAAAACAATTGTAATGAACAATAATAAAATGTTATTTTTAAAATAAAGACCTACGGCGACCTCCTTATCGTCATCGTGACCACTGTGGCAGCACCTACAGTCAATTTTTATAAAACATTACTACCTTCTTCGTCCATCGCAATAACAAATGTAAATGCCTGTAAGACGTTTCGACACCGTAACTATGTTTTACTACGATATATATAGTAATCATTAAAATATCGATTTAAAGAATAGAAATATCAAAATATTGAGGAAAAAACACATACATTACATAGTGAAGTTATTCCGCTATACCACATGTATATAGGTAATTAAGTTTTAAAGTTTAACTGTCGTATTTCATATTTAAAGAAACTTTCCGACTCGTCTTCTGTGTATGACAAATACTTAAATAGAACCACGACGCGCAACGCTGACTTTAAACATATTTTAGGATCATAAGATAGAGTTATTTGAAAGAACGAGAAAAACGCGATTGGGGCCACACGGTATACCAGCATGTAATTTTAGTAAACGAAGTATGAATGTAAAAGGACGTACGGCAATGTTAAAGGGAATATTTCAGGAAAAAAACGCTTTAATTGTCTTGAAATATAAAGTTATTTTTAAAATCGGCAAAAAGCATCTCATTATCATTATTAAATAAAATCTGAATTGTTTAGTATGTCAAATCTACCAAAATGTGACAAAATTAGAGTAATAAACTGGAAACGAAACCCCTTTTATAAAAATAGTCAGCACTTCAATACAGCTTGACGACATTCATATCGTCATACCGACTATTTCCAAGATGAAACAATGTTTACACGTATGGACACATAACCATATGGAAATTATGGAAATATTAATATCCGTGTAATATTATCAGCGAGGAATTATATACTCGTACTTCTCTATATGAGTCCTGTGTTGTATTTCAAGAAAGTATTAACAGTTAGATGTATTTATGAAACTGATGATGCCACGTTAGCTTTGAACACATGAGTGAAAAATATATAACGTGCATTTCAAACTAAAGACAACAATATAAATAAACTGTATAAATAGTGGCTTGTGTGTCGGAAAAAACGACAGGATATAGAAATTTGATTGTATATGTTCATGATTTTATGTAGATGTAATTACATTCCCTGGGAAATACCACTTTGTATGGTTCGTTATGTATACTGAACCTAACCCGCCACCTGACATTTTATGTACCTAACATTTTATGTATTGTCTCGAAATATATCTTTAACGTTATTCAATATTTTGACGGAGATATTGGAAATACAAAATATGGCAGCAGGTTAGCTGTTCCGTTCAGTAAAAATGTAAACAAGAGACACTTGGGTGAAAACATTATTTTTCTTTATGAACAACTATTGTTTAATGTTAATTAAAGCAAATCTATATTAAAATGTTTTCTTTTACATGTTATCAATAGTTAGAACTATATTAAGTATAACTACAGTAGTTTTGTTCATGGTCATGATTACTATGTTCTTTATGTAATAACATGTATGTTGCTATCGGTTTCTGGAGGAAAAAAGAATGTATATATACGGTGGCGAACCCACGTGACTTTATGCTATGGAGTGATTAAAAAAATCGGACGAAACGTTCCCGCTTCCGGTAACATTTTTGCAGATACCTGTTTTAATATTTCATAAAAAAATCACAAAACAAAGACGAACGCCATCTCTGTATAGAGATGAACCACTGGTGATATCAAGTGCCAATGAAAAAGAACCGACCATTTGCAAAATGTGCAACGCCGTTTGTTGGGGTCACATATGTAACTAAAGCACATATGTAACTAAAACGACATATTTGTAACTATTTAGAAAAAAACGACATGGCACAAATGTAACAAATCGGACACATATGTAACCAAAATCCTATATGTAACTGGAATGGGCATATGTAACTACTACCATACCATATTTTTAACGAACATGTAACATCTCAATCACGGTGTTTTTATTTATAACATAACTTGTTACAATAGAATGTATCGATTAATAAAGTTAATACAGATTTATATAAAACTTGTGTCTGTCTCATTTATTCCACAGTGGACGGTGATGATTGGTGGAAACTTTGTGGCGGTTTTGTGATGATTATTTGACATATTAAGAATCAAACAGTCTGACAAGATAATGATGAATATAATTATATAATCATTTTTATTAAATCACTCATCCGCGTCGGTTTTGGGCTAAATGCTTATTTGTACATGCAGCTCAAGCCCGTGCGTTAGTTATAGTGACTGTATAAAGAAAAAACATAATGAAACATCATTATAAAAGTGCATATGACAGCAGCAGAAATCGGAAATGTTTAATATTTCCTTAAAGCATGCCCACAGGTAATCAAATAGGTAAACATCAGTTTAGAATATTTTTTTCTGCTTTTTATTCTAAATATTTATCAAATTCATATGATGACTGTAAAGTTAGTAGGTAGTTCACAGTTGGTCGTTAATATGTTTTAAAATATAATAAATAAAAAATGTATGTAAATTGATATAAAATCTGAATCCCCAACTGGCAACTGGTTGGTAGTTGGCAATTCGTGGCGAATCCCCAACTGGACATTTTGAATAGACGCCTGGTGATTATACTCATTATATTAAGGAAACAACGCCGTTCTGGAGTCTATATTATTATTTTATGCTGTTTTTCTATTGAATTGATATGTTAAAATAATGAAAAAGCAATTTAGTAAAAAATCCGAATTCCCAACTGGAAATTTTGAATCGCCTCCTGATGAATATACTCATTGTATTGAAGGAACAACGCGGGAACGGTGTTTATCTATTGTTATAAACTGTTTTTCTATAGAACTGATTTGTTTTTGAAAACAAATATCGATTTGAAAAAAAAAATCCGAATCCCCAACTGGCAGCTGGTTGTTAGTTGGTGATTCGCGACGAATCCTCAACTGGACATTGAAAATCACCGTCTGGTGAGTATACTCGTTATATTGAAGAACCAAACCACCACTGGTGTTATTTATAACATGAACTTGTTTTTTTATTGAATTGATATTTAAAAATGATAAAACAGCAAATTTAAAAAAAATCCGAATCCCCAACTGGCAGCTAGTTGGTAGTTAGCAATTCGCCGCGAATCCCAAACTGGAAATTTTGAATCACCTCCTGATGAATATACCCATGATATTGAAGGAACAACGCGGGAATAGAGTTTATTGATTTGTTTTTGAAAACAAAGATAGATTTGAAAAAAGATCCGAATTCCCAACTGGCAGCTGGTTGGTAGTTGGTAATTCGCGGCGAACCCCCAACTGGACATTTTGAATTGCCGTCTGGTGAGTAGACTAGTTATATTGCATATCTAGCACACGTCTTACTATGCACTTAAACTACATATTTCATACTAATGTTAAAGAAAGTTCAACATGTAGTCCGGATCACAACCCAAGACAACACGGTGAATTACGAAAAATAATGAGTGTCGGGTTAGCTCTTTTGATCAGTATACATAAACTATATTAACAATATCAGTATTAACAACATATATTTTAGACTATCACAACTACATATTACAATAGGAAAGTATAGTAGTGCACACAGTTAAATACATGTTGCTTGTCAAAATTCTAGCTTGTTTCGTGGTAGTTACATATATGCCCATTTTAGTTACATTTTAGCTTTTAATTACATTTGTGTCCGATTTGTTACATTTGTGCTCTGTTGTTTTTTTTTCTAAAAAGTTACAAATATGCCCTTTTAGTTACATACCTGTCCTTTTAGTTACATGTGTGCTTCAGTTACATATGTGTCCTTTTAGTTACATATGTGCTTTAGTTACATATGTGTCCTTTTAGTAACATATGTGTCCGATTTGTTACATTTGTGCCCTGTTATTTTTTTTCTAAATAGTTACATATGTGTCCTTTTAGTTACATATGTGCTTTAGTTACATATGTGCTTCAGTTATATATGTGTCCTTTTAGTTACATGTGTCCGTTTAGTTAAATATGTGCTTTGGTTACATATGTGTCCGTTTAGTTACATATGTGCTTTAGTTACATATGTGTCCTTTTAGTTACATGTGTGCCTTAGATACATATGTGACCCCAACAGGCGTTGTTGTTGTTGTTGTTTTGTAAATTATACCGCTCCATACCAGAATTGTCTCAGCTGAGCACAAAACGTCGTTGCACCTTTTGCAAATAATACAAGTGTTGCATCTCGGTGTCAGGTTTCCCGTATGTATTTGATCAGTAAGAAGATTGTGAGAGACAGAGTCTACTCTTCTTCGTCTGCTGACATATGAACAAAGGGGAGTGATTCTCCCAAGCATACGATGGTGAAATGGCGGATGTACAAATGTCCCCTTTAGTCATATTTGAGCGGGTAAATTAATACAAACTTACTTGTGTATTACAATTGCTTACAACTACCATGCCGTACCAGGGTATCAGGCAGGCCCGCGAATCTTCAAGTCTGGTTTCGATTCTCTGTCACTACCAGATCACGTGTTTCGTACACGGACAAATAGTAATATCAGTATCATACCAAATGTTCGAAATAACATGAGGCAAAAATTCAGTGTTTTGGTTGAGAGGTGCATAACCATTTGAAATAAAACTTTCATTTTCCTCCATAATTTAATGGATTGTGTGTGTGAGCGTGCGTATGCATGCTTGTGTTAGTGTCGTTTTTATTGCATATATTTATTTCTCACCGGATGCGATTATTTAAACAATGTCCCATATTTCATTTTCTTCTTTATTCCTATATGAATATGTTTTATATATATAACAATTTGTTGTTGAAAGGGGCCGATTGATTTTAATGTTGGATAACTTGTGGCTAGTGACTTTAAGTCACTGCTTGTGACTCAACCTTTTTGCTATTTCAGGTATACAAAAAAAACGATAAAATGTGTTTAAAGTAAAAGTGACGGAAAGTATTTCTTAGGAACACATAAAATATATTATAAATATTGTGATGCTTTGTATGAAATTATCTTATATGATCTTAAGTTTTATAAATAATCAATAGGTACAATATTCCTGCCATTAAGTGATTTTGCTGACCCTTCAGGTCTACCAAGTACTTCCCTATCTATACAAATCCTTGCAGTGAGAGATAAGTGATTCTGAGATAGTGCTTTAACCCACATAGCGATGGATTACCTTATCTGGGATAACATGTAACAACACAACATGCTCAGATTGCATAATTGTTCTGTTTTATTAATCAGATTCATTTATAAATGCAAAGCATTAAAATGTACAATAAATCGTGTAAAGTTGAATAAAAATTGATGAAAACAAAAACGTATCATGTATGTACACAACTAATAAATAGATTAACATACATAAACGTAACAATAAACCGTACTCACAAAAACCACTCAAGATCTCTTGAAAATAGATTATAATAACTTATTGATAAATACATAGTTCTTGAAAAAAACGAACATATATACTTAATTATACTATTGATAAATAACCATGCAGATTTTGTTGTTAAAATTCTTCGGAAAAAAGAGAAAGCTCTGTTAATGGTCATTATTTCATTTTCTTTATCTTTTAACATATCTTTAAAGATAATGCCATCTTAAAAAGAATCATATCTTCTGTTTTAATTTAAAATGAAATATCATACATTCTATATGCGGTTTGACCTGAAACAGGTTCTCTTTGTCTGCTAAGTTAACTATACAATCATTATAGTGTTATTTGATCCAATGTTTCAGGTATAATGCAAGGTAAATTATCTTAATTCAAATGATTTTAGTAGTTGCTGTTTAATACAAATTGTTTCACTTTTGTCCTTGTGGCTGCAGGAAAACAATTCATTCTATGACTCAAAAGAAAACATACAACCTTATATGAAGTTGGTGCATCTTCTATTAAAAGCACTGTTTTAAAAACATCAATAAAATCTTGTTTATAATCTAAAATAAAATGTCTTGTGGAAAATATACATATACAATCTTTCTGTCAAAGCTATAGAATGAAAACAAATTTGAGGAATAATATTTCATTGTACAGTTTAAGTAGATCTACCTTGTATGTGCAAGTGCCCCCTGTGGAGTTGACCTTAGTGGTGTTGGTCTTTAGGGCACACTTTGTAGAGTTTTACTTTAGAGTATAATCTGTACAGTTGTAATTTAGAGTACACTCTGTACAGTTGCTCTTAAGAGTACATTTTGTAGAGTTGCTCTTTAGAGTACACTTTGAAGAGTTTTTCTCTAAAGCACACTCTGTACAGTTGTACATTTAAGTACATTTTGTAGAGTTGTTCTTTAGAGAACACTCTGTACAGTTGTACATTAAAGTACATTTTGTTGAGTTGTTCTTTAGAGAACACTCTGTACAGTTGTTCTTTAAAGTACACTTTGTAGAGTTGCTCTTTAAAGTACATTTTGAAGAGTTGCTCTTTAAAGTACATTTTGTAGAGTTGCTCTTTAAAGTACATTTTGTAGAGCTGCTCTTTAAAGTTCATTTTGTAGAGCTGCTCTTTAGAGTACATTTTGAAGTGTTGCTCTTTAGAGAACACTCTGTACAGTTGTTCTTTAAAGTACACTTTGTAGAGTTGCTCTTTAAAGTACATTTTGTAGAGTTGCTCTTTAAAGTACATTTTGTAGAGTTGTTCTTTAGAGAACACTCTGTACAGTTGTTCTTTAAAGTACACTTTGTAGAGTTGCTCTTTAAAGTACATTTTGTAGAGTTGCTCTTTAAAGTACATTTTGTAGAGTTGCTCTTTAAAGTACATTTTGAAGAGTTGCTCTTTAAAGTACATTTTGTAAAGCTGCTCTTTAAAGTTCATTTTGTAGAGCTGCTCTTTAGAGAACACTCTGTACAGTTGTACTTTAAAGTACATTTTGTAGAGTTGCTATTTAAAGTACATTTTGTAGAGTTGCTCTTTAGAGTACACTCTGTACAGTTATACTTTAAAGTACATTTTGTAGAGTTGCTCTTTAAAGTACATTTTGTAGAGTTGCTCTTTAGAGTACACTTTGTGGATTTGCAACAAGTTAAACATGATTGTCTATATGTGATATACCATATATTTATTTACAAAGTGCTCAAAGGTTAAGGTCAATGTAACATGCATTGTTCTGAATTAGTTCTACCTATAACATAAACAGTAATCTAATTTGTTGGCTCTACGCCAAATATTTTTTACAAACATTTTGGTTTAATGGGGTTTAAAGCTGGAAAATAGTACATTTACCATTTATTTTCAGGTTACCTTTATAAGGAATGGGATAAAATGCAACAGGCACTTTAGTTTCTGGCACCCATAGTATGACATAGCATCTCTAGATAACATCATTTGACCATGGTGAAATACCAATAATATGTCATGGGTTTATATCACACCTGCGCTATAAATTGTATTACATACAAATAGATGTACTCAGATCGTTAATTTCATATCTAATTTGGAAAGAGGCTCTACTAAATAGCTGAAAGGCACCATTTTTCAAAGAATTGTCATAAAAATTGCAAAGTATATTTTTATTTTATTAGTTTTTATTGGTAAATACCAATTTGTGTTTTTTAAGTTTTTTTTACTAATATTTCCAAATCTATTGTGAAATTACAAGTTTAATATAAAAAAAAGGTCAATATTTCTAATATACAAAGCTTCAAACAGTAACACGTGGAGACTTGTATTTCCATATGGTTATATGTTCATATGTCATAGATATAAAGATGGATTTGATGTGTAATTCCAACAATACAGTTGAGGTACTTTTAATAAAACCTTTCCTGATTGTCAAAAGTAAGGACTTTTATAGAGAAGGAAAGGCAACCAGTGGTATTACAAATGCTATGGTTTTCAAGCAAAATCCCGTGAAATCTCGTTTTCAGTTATCCAATCAAATCAAATCTTTCTTCCATATTGAAATTCTGTGCCAAACGAGACAATTCCGCACAAATGGTGTTTACAATGGTTGAAGTATTTATGATTATAAAATTTGTATTCTGCAACTAAACAAAAAGAACAAAATCATGTAAAATTCAACTTCAAATTCCAATACAATGGTTTTAATTCAAGATCATTTTGCATAATTACAACATTATAGGACATTTACGGTTACACACAGCTGACATTTCATGTACAAAAACTCAAATTATAATTCTTCCTTATGTTCTATTTAATCAACATTCAGTGGAGAGATGCAAGTTTCCTAGCCTTCCCAATATAAATCCTTGTTAATGGGCATTGAATTATCTACTATCAAAGTTAACATTGACAGTTAACATGAAGACACGTTTATAATTAACATCTATAATTAACATTTATAATTTACATCTATAATTAACATTTATAATTATATAATTATGGCAGGATGACTCTATATTAAACTTTAAAAATTCAACAACTCGTGTAAACAGTCGAACAACTCATAGAAACAGTTGAACAACTCGTATAAACAGTCGAACAACTCATAGAAAACAGAGGGTCCTAAGGGCCCCCGAAATCACTCACAGGTTGCACAGAAGAATGTTCCCAATTTAAGCATACAGTCAAACCTGTGTAAGAGGTCACCTCTATTGAGCAGTCACTTGTCTTAAGCAGTTACATTTCCTAATTCTTATTCCTATGCTCTCAAAGCTAATTAACCTGTATTAAGCAACAACCTGTCTTAAAAGGCCACTTTTGCTCCCTCCCTTTACTGGCTATTTTAGACAAGTTTGACTGTATATAATAATAACAATTATGTCCAAAACACTGTCTGTTATTTTGACTATTACAATACTATGTAATTTTAGCTAACATTCAATGAAAAATGCCAGCGCTAGAGTGCACACAACCTTAACCTTTACAGATAGGCAGGCAGACACAGGGTGATCAGAGGTGTTCACCTTGAGCTTTGCTCAGGTGAATTAACAATCAAACAACATATACAATCAATCAACACATAACAACTTACAACTAGGGCAATTTGACCGGGGTATAAACTAGTGTTCAGGTGACTGCATTTCCCTACTCGTTTTTTCATATATATACAGAACAGAACGGACTACATGTGTGTTCTGGTATGTCTTAGAGAGTTTCTACATGTTCTTTACTCATGTTATCAGCACACAGCTGATATAATAATATAGATAAATACAGTCATTTAAGTCAGGTTTTTGTTTTACCTGCATTTTATATACAGTCAGACAACCTAAGTGATCACATCTATTAAGCAGCCACTTGTCTTAAGCAGCCGCATTTGCAATTTCCCATTTATATGCTTTCAGAGCAAATAAACTTGCATTAAACAAAAACCTGTTTTAAAGGGACACTTTTGCTCATTCCCTTGACTGGCTGCTTAAGACAGGTTTGACTATATTCAACATTATATTATATTAAACAGAGATACATGACTTATGCAACATTTTATTTTAATTCTTTTTAACACTAGACAGTCACACCAATGAACACAGCAACAACACACTGTAACCTGTACTTCTTCGATTCATCTCTCACATATAACTGTAATCAACATCTCTCACATATAAATAACATATCTCACATATAAATGTAATCAACATCTCTAACATATAAATGTAATCAACATCTCTCACATATAAATAACATCTCTCACATATAAATGTAATCAACATCTCTAACATATAGATGTAATCAACATCTCTCACATATAAATGTAATCAACATCTCTCACATATAAATGTAATCAACATCTCTCACATATAAATGTAATCAACATCTCTCACATATAAATGTAATCAACATCATATAAATGTAATCAACATCTCTCACATATAAATGTAATCAACAGATATTTCTTCAACAACAACATCCCGCCTAAATCTGACATATAAGTTTTCATTTCTGCAAATATTTGGTAAAATGAAATCAGTATGAAATAATGTCTGGCAGTCAAATAGTACAAATAATCAAGCGTCTTTATTCATCGTTTAAGCATCAGTTTTCATAAGATCTAGAGTTACAATTTTTTTTAAACAAATATTTCAAAAACAGGAAAAATTAACTCTAGTTATTTTCACTTAATAATAAACAACAAACCTACATGTTCCTCATAACATAAAATCCATAAATACAACAGGGAACCGATTGATATTCCTCATAACATACAATCCATAATAAAGCTGGGAACCAGTGGATATTCCCCATAACATACAGTCCATAATACAACTGGAAACTGATTGAAATCCCTCATAAAATACAATTTGTAAATACAGCTGGGAACCAATTGATATCTCTTATAACATCTCTCATAACAAAAACAGCTGGGAACAAGTAGACAGGTTTGCAGCTGGAGTAATAAGCATGAATAATCTGGTTCCCATCTTATAGTATTGTCTGGTACTATAAATACTAAAGCTGAAAACTCATCACCAAGTCTTCATTGTCACTATAAATCAACTTATACATGAATCATTACTAATATGTAAGTACTTTTCTCATCTCTCACCTCAAGCTGGGTCCCAGCATTTATGTTACATTATACTTATTCTATGAATGAATTGAGAATTCACACAGAACATATTAATTTACTAATATCCACACTAGTTAAATTCTGCTTAACCACACATAGCAATAAACCATGGAATTATATATAAAATACAGAAATTATGATATATAAATCATGGTTGAACCTTTTTGTTAAAACTAATTTGGAATGCAATCACTTTGACTCTAATTGTCAATTAGTTTTATATTGATCTCTGGAAAATAATATCAATATATTTTCAACATAAATAAAATTGGAATAAAATGCCTGGAATGCATTGTTATATATAAATATAAAATTGAACTGATGGAATGATTTAAATCGTATATCATAAACAATTAGTATTTCTTAATATCATAAAATTAATAAACTGTTATAAAATATGTACGACTGTAAATTTACTGGTCAAAATTATATTTTTAAAAGCTAGATTACTATGGATTCAATCCTAAATATAAATATTCACTTCAAAAAATTATTTTCTTGATATAAAACATGCCATAATGTTTCAATCTTTTAGATGGACACCATGAGTAGTTTAAAAAATAAATGAAACACTTTAAAATTTAAAAAATTGTTAATGCCAATCTACTTGGCTCCATAATGAATTCAGGCCAAAGCTATGGTACTCAAGAATTCATACCAATATTGTTATTCTTATTTTAAGAACAAGTTCTTTTAAAGACTTATATAATATTTTGTAAACAGTTCTATGACAGTTTGTAAACAATTATACAGCAGTTTGTAAACAGTTATATGCCAGTTTGTAAACAGTTATATGCCAGTTTGTAAACAGTAATAGGACAGTTTGTAAACAGTTATATGACAGTTTGTTAACAGTTATCCAAAAATTTAGCATTATCTCAGCTAGAAAGTTGAAACTGGAACTGATGCCACATTATAAGTTGGGCATAAATTATTGTTAATATCTACACATGCAAATTATCTGGCATACAAAATGTCAATCATACAGGCTAAAGGTTCCATTCATACATTCACAGAGTGCATTTGACTAGTTAGAACCATTAAACATGGGAAGGAGACTTTTCCCTCCAATATTTTAATGAATTGGTTATTATTAACAATAGTTATATGAAAGTTCATAAACAGTTGTATGACAGTTTGTAAACAGTGTTATATATGACAGTTTGTAAACAGTGTTATGACAGTTTGTAAACAGCTATATGCCAGTTTGTAAACAGTTGTACAACAGTTTGTAAACAGTTATATGACAGTTTGTAAACATTTTATTTTTTTAATCAATTAATAAATAATTCACTAATTTAACAATTAACAACTGACTGTAACCATTACTTTGGTTACTTATTATCTACACTAGATATATGTATCAGATGGAAATGATCAACTATTTTAACTTGGCAGTGAAGTAAAAATAGTAATCCATCATATTAGTGAAGTTAAATAATATCTCATTTACAATATGAGAATGATTTTATGATTTCTGATGACATCACACAAAAAATAATTCCTTCTTTATTTATACAACATCTCCTTGGCATTTAAATGCTGGAGTAAATTTCTAAGATGTTGTACTAGGCTTTTCTCATTTACTGGGTATCTATTGTCTGTATCTCTACTTCTAAACTTGAAATACTTCCATCCCCATTCTATATTAGTGGAAATAATAACAGGGTAAGTTTCTGTTAAACATAAAACAACCATAATGTATCTATATTATGAATGGGTCCACTCACATTCCATGATTTATCTTTCTTAGTAGCTTAAATGTCAACTGAAATGCCAATGTTTTCAAATCTAGCAAAGATGACAAAAATTGTTCCATTGAAATAAAACACAACTGGTTCAAGATTCAGACATGACTGGTTCAAGATTCAAACATGACTGGTTCAAGATTCAGACATGACTGGTTCAAGATTCAGACATGACTGGTTCAAGATTCAGACATGACTGGTTCAAGATTCAAACTGCTCCATCAGCTGTCTACTATTCAGAAAAGACTTGTTCCAAATTCACACATGACTGGTTCAAGAATGTTGGAGATTCACATAAGACTGCTTCAAAATTAATTTTTTAACGAAAACAATACAATTGGTCCATTATTCAAGGTTAACAATTAACAAAATTGACCCAGGAGAACAAACATCTCATGTTCCTGTGGAGACAGCCATTATTTATAAAAAAAAAAAAACAACACTACTGAGACTTACATCTTATATATTGCATTACATAAATTTGGTTTGTGGTTCCAAACTCTTCAACTGAATTAGCACAGTTGGATATATGGTCAATATAGCATATTTGAAATTACCCAAGAGTCCTATACCCTGCAGCATGAATAGAGGCTACCCTCTCTTTTGTCAGCTGTATTAAGTTCTAGACGAGCATGAAGATTATTCCATTTTTTCATTTACACATCCTGTCCAAAACACACAACATACTAATTAATTGGGAGATATTATAACATAAATCACAATTACAGATTTAACAGAGTGACACATGGAATACCATCCAAAGTTGTTGTCAATCACTATTTATCATTAATCACTTTTCTTTGACATTATTCTCACTCTGTGACATAATCAATCTCTATTCTTTGACATTATTCTCACTCTATGACATTATTTATCTCTATTCTTTGACATTATTCTCACTCTTTGACATTATCCATCTCTATTCTTTGACATTATTCTCACTCCGTGACATTATCCATCTCTTTTCTTTGACATTATTCTCACTCTATGACATTATCCATCTCTATTCTTTGACATTATTCTAACTCAATGTTACTTCCTCTCACTATTCTTAAACATTAATCATATTCATTGTCATGTCTATTATTTGACATTTTTTATGTACAAAATGAACTTTTTATCTATATAAAGCTGATCTGATTGCTACATGTGCTCAGTATTTTAATCACATCATGAGAATACTCTTCCCGAGTGATCCGATTACTAGAGATGATGATGATTCTTACTCAATCACATTATCCATCACCATTCTTTGACATTATTCTCACTCAATGTCATTATATGTCTCTATTCTTTAACATTATTTTTTCATGAGCACTTGAGACTATTATGGGTCAATATAACTCTCTAATATAATCTCAGCATTTCTTAAAAGAGTCACTACTGTCGGCTGACTTAATTTTTTTAAGGTTCTTTGTCTGGACTAGTCATTTCCTGAAAAATTTCCATATATCATCCTCGCCATTATAACTTGAATAACTTAGCCCATTTGAAAGAAGATTAATTCTTACTTGCCAATCAAGAATAACTTAAAGGTGTTTTCAAGCAGACTTTTATGACAAAAGGCTTCTAAATGAGTTATTATTGTACATAATGCCCCAACAATTGTAATGATGGTGATCCAGAAATGCCTTTATTCTCTGTCAAAATGTTATATTGCTCTATAAAGGGTTTCAGAATACAAAACATTTCCCAGTAAGGAATAATGCTATTAACGATTTGATTGGTAGTTCTTGTATGTAAGGTGATCCTATTATATTTTGCACATTTGTTAATCTATGATCTCTACATATGATTTGGTAATATTTCCTTGTAAGGTGGTCCAAAAATGCCATAAAATCAACACCATGTCAATCTTGCATTTGATTCTTAACAGGGGTCTCACTATGAGAGGGACTCGACTTCTCATGACATAAATATACTGGCAAAAATAAAATAACTTCATGGTATTGTGGTCTTGTGTCTTATATTGTGGTCTCATCCACGGGACTGGTTGCACTGTACCCACTTGTCAGACTTGAACGGCTTGTCTGGTCCTGTTGGCTGCTTGAACCTGTAAAATGGACGACATAAATATAGCCATAATATTCAATGTGATAGGTTCCTTTATTGTTTATTGTTTGATTTTTACATGTAATTAAATTTCAGTTGTTGCAAAATAAAACATAAAAAGTTTAAGAAATGTTTAATGTTATAACATGTGAATTCTGAAAGAGATGCAGGCAAGTTCACTTAACATTGTTTCTAAAAAAACTGATGAAGCTGCAAATGCACCGAGTGTTTGCAGACCCTTAATGATGTTTCTATTTTCTAAAGGGGTATAACTCCAGTAAATAGTTGAAAGGCAAAGGGGCATAACTCCTGTAAATAGTTGAAAGGCATCCTATTTTGAACATTTGTTATCATGATCAGAGAAAAAAAAGGATAAAATGCATATGAATTAAATCTGCTTTTGTCTGCATGATTGAGAGAAATAAAGGAAATATTGATTTATCTTTTAATTTTTTCTATGAAATATTTTAATATTTTTTTGAAATACGATGTTTCAGATAGCAATACTTGAAGATTCTTGTTTCTATATGGTTATACTTTCATAGATGTAAAGATTGGTTTAAAGTGTATATTTGATAAGTTATTGATTTTGGTTTTTCTGATGTTTTGTCAGGGTATACGAGATTTTCAAAATTAAAAATTATCAAGATTTGTGAATTATGGGCAGCTTTTTTTCTTGATTTTCCATCAATCAACTTTATAACACTCAAATTTACCTATGCTAGAGACAGAAGCTAGTGACCGAGATCCAGTATTCGGCAACGGGTCTAGGTATGTTGATGGTACCCAGCCTTCCTCATTAGTGGTCATGTGGTGGGCCAGCCACCAGCCTGTGGAACCAGTACGCAGGATCTCCACAACATCACCTTCACGGAACCCCATCTCGACCTCATCTACAGGTACGTAGTCGGCAATGGCAACAAACTGCTGTAAATACGAGGGCTGTGGGTGAGAGAAGAAATCAAAGTCATGCAAAAGCTTGCCCATGCAACAAACAGAAAAGAGAAACAAGCAGTGACAAGGATGTGATTAAATACTTACTACCCAGAATGCATACAGAGATGTAAATGTGAACTTAAGATGTCTCGTATTGTGGTAGTCAGCTTATATCTTGTAATACTGAATAGTATACATCATATAGATCATCTAAGAAAAAGAAACACCAAGAAACTGGAATTCCCAGAAATAGAAACACCCACAAAAGGAATTCCAAGAAACAGAAACACCCAGAAACTGGTATTCCCAGAACTGGAAAAACCAAGAAACTGGAAATCCCAGAAATAGAAATGCCCTGAAACTGGAATTCCCAGAAATGTTAACACCAAGAAACTGGAATTCCCAGAAATAGAAATGCCCAGAAACTGGAATTCCCAGAAATAGAAACGCCCAGAAACTGGAATTCCCAGAGATGAAAACACCAAGAAACTGGAATTCCCCAGAACAGAAACACCCAGAAACTAGAATTCCCAGAAAAAGATACACCCAGAAATTGGAATTCCCAGAAATGAAAGCTACCAGAAACTGGAATTCCCAGAAATAGAAACACCCAGAAATTGGAATTCCCAGAAACTGGATTTCTCAGAAATAGAAACACCTAAAAATGGAATTCCAAGAAACAGAAACACCAGAAACTGGTATTCCTAGAAATAGAAACACCCAGAAACTGGAATTCAAAGAAACAGAAACATCCAGAAACTGGAATTCACAGAAATAGAAACACCCAGAATCTGGAATTCCAAGAAATAGAAACACCCAAAAACTGGAATTCCCCAAAATAGGAATAACACAGCAATAAGAATACCTTGGAAATAAAAATGCAATAAAAAGCAGTAATTTTTATCATAATAGTGACCATGCATTGAACAACGAAAGCTTATATATCCGAAAAACACACACACTCTGTAATAGATTGTTAAAGTATTAGATAAGTAAATACCTGCAGAAGCAATACAACTCAATGTTTCTTTAACCCTTTACTTGATATAGACGCCTTTGGACACCTCTAATATAGACGCCTTTGGACACCTCTAATATAGACGCCTTTGGACACCTCTAATATAGACGCCTTTGGACACCTCTAATATAGATGCCTTTGGACACCTCTTATATAGACGCCTTTTGACACCTCTAATATTGAAAGCATTAATTCACCATGTATCAGCAATGGGTGAATTATGTTTATATTAACTGACAGAGTGGAAAACAGTGCAGGAAGTGTTCATATTGCTCATCACGAGCAATCTGAACTCTTCCTGCACTGTTTTCAAAGGCCTTCTGTGATTGGTGCAGGAAAATGCGTATCTATGAAGTAAACGGTTAAAGCATAATGTGCTCCATAAAACATAATTGAAGAAGACAGCAAATTGTTTTAAGCAATTTATCACAAAAGAAAGCAATACTGATCCATTATTTTTAGACTAAAGTTATTTTCACTGCTATGAGATAAAATAAAATAAAAACACTGTAGACGTAGATTCAGTAGCCCGGATAAACTTAAGCATTACTGTGGTCAAAAAATATATACATATAAGCTTAATCATGGTTTAGTGCACCAAGGTGAGCTGACTGCGGTACTCTCCCACATTCCTTATAAACACCTGATCATTTACTCTATCTTTTCTTCCCTCCAACATTATATATTACTTAACATTATTACAACAATTATCAATAATAAAGTGATAAGTGAGAAAATAAACTAGTTTTAACTCGTTTATTTTAATGTCTATTGTGAAACAAGTAATTACAACATATACAAAAGTCACGCTCAAAGTCTTCCTGGTAAGAACCAGTACTAAGCATATATGTGAAAAAAGTGTCTTGCTCAAGGACTTCACACATAGCTGTGAAGGAGTATCAAACCCACGACCCTCCAATCGCCGATTTGATGCTCTACCACTGGACAACGTGCTCCGCTTCAGAAAATAAATGAATACGACAACAGAATTATTAGTATGTAATCATGTATGAACTTTAACCTTTACTCCCGGATATGTTACAATACTTCAGCATAAATGTTTTTATGTGCATGTTATGCTTAAACATAAAGTTTTGGTTATGTTAACAATTTATTGATAATTTATTTGACAATTTATCCCTTAATGACATTGCAGTTTATTCACAATATATCAGAAGTTTTTATACTTTTGTTTGATTCTAATTGACACAAACTGCATAGATATGTTGATCCAGTCGAAAACATCTGAATATTTACAGAATTTACCAAGTGACAAAAACAAATGAATAAACTGGAATATGCATTATGCTTTTTTAATTATCATCTGTTTTAATTAATGTCTAATCTAATATCATAGATAAAAGTAAAGTTATATATATTATTCACAGGACATAATAATGCGTGGTGGAATTAGCCCAGTCAAAATAATAATCTTGACATTATGCATGTATCAACGGAGAATGGAGAATGTTTTTACATTAGTTTTCAAAGCATGATGACTGCAAATGAATCTACGTTTACAGACAGTTAAGTAAATTGAAATAAAATTTCACAAGTAGATCAAAACCAATGTTTTGTATAATATACCAATATAAATTGAATGCATTAGAATTATAAAACATTTACAGAGTGCAATAAAACATGTCATTTTTTTTTCTATCAGTGAGATTTATAAGACCTTATTGAATAATAAAATACATGTGATGCAGTTATAAATCTATGCAGGTAAAATAACTCATAATGACCATTTTGTAGATTTACCAGATTATACAGTATTAATGTCAACTGACCATTACAATCACTATATAAAATGATTTCAAGATAAATATGCAAATTATAATTGGATAATTTGTTTTTTTATTCATGGTAAAACAAGTTCTCACAACTGAGACAAATCAAGCTGAAAAATTTGCTGGGTAGAACCAGTACTAAGCTGGAAGTTTTCCTGGGTAGAACCAGTACTAAGCTGGATGTTTTCCTGGGTAGAACCAGTACTAATCTGGATGTTTTCCTGGGTAGAACCAGTACTAAGCTGAAAGTTTTCCTGGGTAGAACCAGTACTAAGCTGGAAGTTTGCCTTGGTAGAACAAGTACTAAGCTGGAAGTTTTCCTGAGTAGAACCAGTACTAAGCTGGATGTTTTCCTGGGTAAAACAAGTACTAAGCTGAAAGTTTTCCTGGGTAGAACAAGTACTAAGCTGGATGTTTTCCTGGGTAGAACAAGTACTAAGCTGGATGTTTTCCTGGGTAGAACAAGTACTAAGCTGGATGTTTTCCTGGGTAGAACAAGTACTAAGCTGGATGTTTTCCTGGGTAGAACCAGTACTAAGCTGGATGTTTTCCTGGGTAGAACCTGTACTAAGCTGGATGTTTTCCTGGGTAGAACAAGTACTAAACTGGATGTTTTCCTGGGTAGAACCAATACTAAGCTGGATGTTTTCCTGGGCAGAACCAGTTCTAAGCTGGAAGTTTTCCTGGGTAGAACCAATACTAAGCTGAAAGTTTTCCTGGGTAGAGCCAATACTAAGCCGAGAGTTTTCCTGGGTAGAACAAGTTCTAAGCTGGAAATGTTCCTGGGTAGAACAAGTACTAAGCTGGAAGTTTTCCTGGGTAGAACCAGTACTAAGCTGAAAGTTTGCCTGGGTAGAACCAGTTCTAAGCTGGAAATGTTCCTGGTTAGAACCAGTACTAAGCTGGATGTTTTCCTGGGTAGAACCAGTTCTAAGCTGAAATTTTGCCTGGGTAGAACCAGTTCTAAGCTGGAAATGTTCCTGGGTAGAACAAGTACTAAGCTGGAAGTTTTCCTGGGTAGAACCAGTATTAAGCTGAAAGTTTTCCTGGGTAGAACCAGTACTTAGCTGGATGTTTTCCTGGGTAGAACAAGTACTAAGCTGAAAGTTTTCCTGGGTAGAACCAGTACTAAGCTGAAAATATTCCTGGGTAGAACCAGTACTAAGCATATGTGTATAAAGTTGCTCAAAACAACACATAATATGTGACTGTGGTGGGAGTCAAACCAACAACCCTCAGATTCTGGGTTTGATGTTCCACCACTAGACCATGTGCTCAATATTTTATATCATAGTTTTACAGTTGTCAACAAGCAGTAGCCATGTCTCACCTCTAGTGGTGATGTTTGGTGTTCATTCTTTCTTTCTGTCTCTGGTTCAGAATCAGTGAAGTCATTATCTGACCACTGGTTGTCATTCAGACGAGGATCTGGTGGTGTTTCGGGAGACATCATGGTCAGGCCAATTGGCACGGTAGACGTGTTATTATTTCCGGAGCCCTGACGATGTCGCCAGCTCTCCAACCCGCTGTCACTCCCCGACCGCGTGAGATCCTCAGATGACCTCTGTCCTAGATTCAGTTTGTTGACTGTAAGATAAACCACTGCATTTTACACTGCTATTTTATCTGCCAAAAATATCATTAAATATAATAATTAATTAAAATTAAATAATTAAAGCTTATTTATTGCACATATATTATATCTCATTACAAGTATGTACATTATACTAATGTGTTGGTGTATGATGCAAATCAACAAGGAAACTATACTGAACAAAACAGCTAACCAAATACTATATCAAAACTAATATGGCACTGTACCAATAATAAAGAAATTCTTGACTTACTCTACAATAATCTTACAATAATATATAACACAACAACTAATGATGAACAATGAAACCGAGCTGGCTCAGTTGAGCAGAGACAGGTTCAGATTTTTGCATTATTGTGTATAAACAAGTTATCTCATTACAGTTCTTACCTTTGATTTCATCAAACTGCCCCATTAAAACTTTTTTGATTTCTTTTACCCAGAAGTCTTTCACCTCAAGACTGGGAGCCTACAAGTAGAAGAAAATATATCAGCATTCAAGTGTACAAATGTACTTTATGTTAAAATGCAGTATGTCCATATTGATAATTAATACTTAATTGGCCTGTGCCATGGCTGGCTCGGTCAGTAGCAAATCAAATTATCAATCCAGGGGTTGTGAATTCAAATCTCTGTCTGGCCATTGTCTCCATTTGTGTCTCATTGTTGTCTCTCACCACTAATTCAAGTGGTAAAGTTACCAGCTACTTGCAGAGTTGGGTGTGCTAGCTTTCTGGTTAACCTTCCAGGATTCCAGGAAAGAGTGACGCAATGGTCATCCGTTAGCCCTCAATTGCATAAAAAATTACGCTTAATATTCAAACAAACATCAGTTGAATATGCCAGTCATTAAACTTAATGTTATAGGTGAATGTCCCATTTATTAATTATCTAGCACTAGCAGTAGTAAAATAAGAAAAAAAAAGTTTTCATCTGTATGCTTTGTATGGTCAAGTAACGGATGGTTTTGACAGCGCAGTTTATCTAATCTACCAAGTTTCCAGTACTTGCAGAAGGACCGAGATTCTACCGATATGTGTATTATGCATCCAGCCATATATAATCTGAAATGTGTTGCAAATTCATCATTAAAAACACAATACAGTATGAATTATGAAAAGCTGAGTACCGTAGATTCCCTACTTAAAATCCTTCCCCTAATTTTACAGACAGGACATTTTATAGGGATTCTACAGCACTCCCATGTGATTTTTAAACAAAATGGAACTAAAAGACCCCTTTTTGAACAATTTAAAGCCTCTGTGGGTGTTTAACAAAGATTTAAGGTCTCTGCACCATGCCTTACCTGTACAATGTAGACTTCCTCTCTGCCACGTAACCACAGCTCTATCTTCTTCTTATCTCCCTTTATGTTCTCTGTCAGGCCAACTTGATTGCACTGTCACAGATATTACAATCATGAAGCCATGTAGAATAGTATCAAAACTATGTCAACAGTTAAAACAATACAGAAGGAATGTACAGGTCCCGTAGTCACAAAACATTTTTAGAAACATTATGGATAATATTTGTATTTTGATATCTTCTCACAAAATAAAACAAGTACTGCAGTAATGGTCTAACAAACATCTCTTAAAAATAAGCTTTATATGTGCATCAACATAATAATTAACAGTGAATCTGAAACTGCTCGGAAACTAGACCTTTCACTTAAAATGATTCATTTCCTCGGAAATACTGTGTTGATGGCACAGTATCACAATGATTACAGAAATGTACGAATTATAACCTAAGCAACTGGTCTGTAAGGTGCCTCTTTGTAGTTCTCTTTAAATTATGGATTTAGTGTTAAATACAAAAATGAGAACTGGGGAAGCTGTTCACTTCACAAGAATTGCAATATCATAAATACAACATTTTTTTTCATTTGCAGGGGTTTAATACTCCTAACTGAAAATGATATTTGACATTGGATGGTATTGGCTTCTCAAGTCAAGATGTTCAAGTTAGAAATGTATATATATAAAGTGTTTTCTATCATCCGTGCTTTCCCTTGTATTTCTATCAATCTCGCAGAAACTTTAACAAAACAGCACCACTTTTAAGAAATTAATAAAAATGTTTTAGATAACACAAATGAACTTTCAAGCAGACTTACCCGTAGCATGTTTTTATAGCTGAATGCATCTCTGTCTCCATTTTGTGCATCTTCCTTTCTTTTGCACATCAATATTGCTTTCTCATACAGGAACAAATGTCTATGCATGGGTTTAAATCTTATATCACGTAACTTTTCATGTTTGTGTTCTGTCCACACATTAAAACTTCCCTGCATTAACAGTTTGCCTAAATCTGCCAGCTTGCCCTACAATTATAAAATAGTCATCTCACAGTCTGGATGATGTATGGCAGCTACTACTTTATTTTAAAGAAAAATAATAAAAAGAAATCCATTATGGTTTTAATTTTATTTTAAAAAAGAACTCTAGTTTTCTGAAAACAATAAGTAAAGTATTTAATCTCATTATCTCAAAGTACATTTTATCTCAATACGGAAACAACAAATTTCTAGTTATCTATAACAAGATTATATTTTCTCTTTCATTTTCAGTTAAAATTTTGAAATATAGTACAACTTTTCTTGGTTATACCTGTTTTAATCCACCATATTTGATGGCAAACTTGATTTTTTTTTCATATGAAAAAAACAAATGTAGCTTGCATTTTGTTTTGTTAAGAAGAGTTAATAGTTCTTGTTGCTTTATATAAAATTATTAAGATTTGCAGTTGTATTGACCTTCAGCAGACATCAGTTCTCAGCTTCATAAAATGTTTGATCATACTGTACTCTGATTGGCTCAAATCAACCAATCAACATTCATGTTGCAATAAAAACCTGGCATCTATTGGTTGGTTTTCGTTGAACTTAGTTGAGTAAGTTCTTTATAGTCTTTGGGTCTGGTGTTAAGTGAGGGAAACTAGAACTGAAGATATTTTGTATAACAAGAGTTACTGCCCTTTGATTTAAATAAAATGCGGTCAGATGATATAAGTGTCGTGATATAAAACATACCGTAAATCCAACAATGGATACTTGGTACATGCTATTGTTTACAATCCTCACCACCTCCAACATTGTGTTGAGGGATTCCTCCAGCTGTTGTTGACACGTCTTGTCATCTTTTGTATATTTCAACATTTCCTACATAGAAATAAGTATAATTGGAAAATCCATTTATTATACCATTCACACTTGGCAGTTTTTAAAAACAATCAAATTATAAGGCTGATACAATCTATATGTCGAAAATGATTCAAAATAAAAAATAAAAATTTACAAGTTACATTTGATTTCTATAATGCTTCTATGGTATTGTAAATCTATCTAGTATCAGTGTAACAGGAAATCTTCCTATTTCCTAGGATATTTTCCCCCGGCAGATTTCCTAGGAAATCTCTCCCCACCCCTTCACTCAACACACACATTACTTTTCTTTCATAAATGTTAAGTTAAGTGTAATATATTTTTCTCAACTTTAACAGACATGTTGGGAGAATAAAAGACACTTTGAAATGTTTCTTAAATCAGTTGATGTGAGGATCCATTTAATTCAAACAGAAGAGGACTACCCCCACAGAAACCACTGTTTGTATACGTATCTCAGCATTAAGACTGATGGTCAATCAGACATGTGTTATATCTATCCCACAAAGTTAAAAGTTTTACCCACGATTCAATGTTTAACAGACACATATTTATTGTGGCTGCTTCGCTCCTTGCCACAATTTTATGTTATTTAAGATCACAAACTGGTCATCAGCATTACTGCATTATATAGACATTGTTTACAGCTCAATACCAATTTTACCAAAATATTTCCAATTTATTTTAAATAAAATCTCACCTTCAAAAGTAACTGGTATTTTGTTATTCTTTGAACTGGTTTGAGGAGGTAAGCTCCTAGAGGCAGCTTGTGACCAAGTTTCCTCTGGCACTCCTTAAAGAAGGGGTTGTTGTCCCCTATTTCTGTGCGGAGATCTTCCGACCTCGGTTTGTTCTGACAGTATATACTGTACATCTGGAACTGATCTCTCTGATAAAAGAAAAATTAAAATTATATAAAAAAAAATGCAAGAACCAGTCTAATTTTAAATGTTTCTGAAGTATTTTGGGAACACTATGAATTTATAAGATATTTTTTAAATAAATAAAAAATAATTACTGCCTTATTTTGATTTTCCGGCATCAATTCCCAGTTTTCCAATTTTGACAATGTACATCAAGCAAATGGCTTGCATTTTTTTTTAACAGAAACTGGCAATAATTAAAATTGAAATAAATGATACTAATTAAAATTGATATAAACTATATTAATCAAAATTGATATAAACTATACTAATCAAAATTGATATAAACTAGTTACAAGAATTCCGCGGAATGATATGTCTCGCCGTGTCCACTTTGACCGTTAATACACACATGGGAGAGAAAAAAAAAATTAAAATACAATGACAAAAATAGCCACATGTATCTGTAACATAAAACTTTAACCATTATTTCTAAGTAAAACATATTTTAAAAAAAAACAACACTTTAACCAGTATTTCTAAGTAAAACATATCTAAAAAAAAAAAAAAAGTACTCAGCATTTGCATTATAGTATGTAATGCAGGGTGTTAGTTGTAACTATGATCCAAGTATGAGTGTCCTATAGTACTTATTGAGAAATAGTGTAAAAATGAAAACTTAACATTGGAGGTAAATGCAAAATTTGCCATCAAACAATGTCAATGGACCATGAAATGTAGGTAATACTCAGCATCTGCAGTGTATAATGTGATGCAGGGTGTTAGTTGTAACTATGATCCAAGTATGAGTGTCCTACATGTAGCACTTGTACTTGTTGAAAAGTAGTGTAAAAACGAAAACTTAATGCTGGAGGTAAAAGCAAAATCCGGCATCAAACCATGCAATGTAGGTCATACTCAGCATCTGCAGTGCATAATGTGATGCAGGTTTTAGTTGTAACTATGATCCAAGTATGCATGTCCTAGCACTTGTACTTGTTGAGAAATAGTGTAAAAACGAAAACTTAATGTTGGAGTAAATATAAATGTTTGACACCACTGCCGACGACGGAAAGCAACACCTTAATCTCGCTTTCACTCCTTGTTGTTGCAAGAAAAAAAATTCATTATGAACCAGTTAGTACTAACAATTTACTGATTATAGACCTGGGAATTGTAAAGAACACATACATACCCTGTTAACGAAGCACTTTCCAAGTTTTGTGGGGCAGTCTTCACAGCTCTGTAGGTCTTTAAGAAACACACTGTAAGGAATATTAAAAATATGTCTGTTTGTTTAAAGGGGTTTTGCATCTTTTTTTTTCAACAGTATTTCTGCCCTATAATGAATGGTGCACCTTATCAGTATGCCTGTGACCTGTCAACACTAGCCACATTATCACTGTAAGTCACTGACTACTTTCTCACATATTCTGAAGTGGGAGATTCAGGATTATAGAAACAAATTCATCAGTATAGAGACTGTGATCAGGCAAAATGTCAAATACGTTTCTTCACTGTCTTTATGACAATTGTACTTATGCTAAAATAATTGTATGAATTGTTATTAATGTGATTTGTTCAAGAAATTTGTTTTCATTTCAAAGAGTCACAGTTAACTTAAAGTTGAAAATGTGAATAACTTATAAATATATACAGTTATAAATGATTTTACCATTGATAAGTTGCAAATGTAAGTTTCTTAGTTGCAAATTGTGATATGGGGATCATATTCGCAAACTATTCTTAAGAATTCTTGAACTCAAGAATAAAAATTTGAAAAACAAACTTAGAGACCATAAATTTTTTTGAGACCAAAATTTGCAAGCATGTAGGGACACCTGATATTTAGACAAATCAACTCTCACAATTACTTGATCTGTCATGTAAACTAGATACCTAACGTTAACATTTGGATTTACAACCTCAAACTTAAGAATATTCTCAAGAATAGTTGGTGAATACGAACCCTGAATATGCAAATCATTTTCTATTAGTATTCAAAAACGAAAATAAATATATCTTTGATGGTACACACCAATTAATTAACTAATTTAAATCCTATTACATATTTATAGAGAAACCATACACACTAAAATGAATTACTTAATGCCTGTTATGCAATACTTACTCATGATGAAACTTGTAAATTTGGTCAAGGTTACCAAACAGGATGTCCTTCTCGGCGGCGAGGTTGTCGGGAATTAAATGTTGCATAGTACGATTGTCCATCTCACAGTAGTAGCCCTGGAATTGACAACATTCACGGCTCACAATACAGATTATTGCAGTTTAATAAGCTCATGCAATATCAATACTAATGCAAGATGTCACAAGACAACTTGTTAATACACTTACCTATTCAATACTGTTACAGAGTTTATAGCATGAGGCGCGACTCAAGGCAATACTCCAATAGAAGTAATTCTAATTTCAACTTATCCTGGGACAGAATATGTATTTAAATGACCAGATGTAGGCTGCAAATCAAACAAGTCGATATTTCAATTTCTTCCAGGACTCCAAGCTTCCTTAGACAAGCTGACCAACACTACATAAACTCTACATTGTATTTACTTAGACGAAGTTACAAAACAATGCATGTGGCCAGTGGGTGGAGCAATAGTCATTCTCGCGTCAAGTCAATTGTGTTACATGCATTTGTGTGTCAGTTCAATGGAGTAACTTTTAGAATACAATTTTACATGGCCTTTAGACTGCTAAATCAACCAATCTTAACATTCAGAAAAATAAATTTAAAGCAATTAAAAAAAATACAGATTTGTTACCTACCCTCAATATATCATGGAGTTGATGAACATACGTTCTCTCTGTCTCTATCAACTCATTAAGCACATGCCTGAAAATACACATCAATATTAACATTCATAAAACATTCAATAATCTGTCAACTCATTTAGCACATGCCTGAAAATACACATCAATATCAGCATTCATAAAACATTCAATAATCTGTCAACTCATTAAGCACATGCCTGAAAATACACATCAATATCAACATTCATAAAACATTCAATAATCTGTCAACTCATTTAGCACATGCCTGAAAATACACATCAATATCAACATTCATAAAACATTCAATAATCTGTCAACTCATTTAGCACATGCCTGAAAATACACATCAATATCAGCATTCATAAAACATTCAATAATCTGTCAAATCATTAAGCACATGCCTGAAAATACACATCAATATCAACATTCATAAAACATTCAATAATCTGTCAACTCATTTAGCACATGCCTGAAAATACACATCAATATCAACATTCATAAAACATTCAATAATCTGTCAACTCATTTAGCACATGCCTGAAAATACACATCAATATCAGCATTCATAAAACATTCAATAATCTGTCAACTCATTTAGCACATGCCTGAAAATACACATCAATATCAACATTCATAAAACATTCAATAATCTGTCAACTCATTAAGCACATGCCTGAAAATACACATCAATATCAACATTCATAAAACATTCAATAATCTGTCAACTCATTTAGCACATGCCTGAAAATACACATCAATATCAACATTCATAAAACATTCAATAATCTGTCAACTCATTTAGCACATGCCTGAAAATACACATCAATATCAACATTCATAAAACATTCAATAATCTGTCAACTCATTAAGCACATGCCTGAAAATACACATCAATATCAACATTCATAAAACATTCAATAATCTGTCAACTCATTTAGCACATGCCTGAAAATACACATCAATATCAACATTCATAAAACATTCAATAATCTGTCAACTCATTAAGCACATGCCTGAAAATACACATCAATATCAGCATTCATAAAAGATTCAATAATCTGTCAACTCATTTAGCACATGCCTGAAAATACACATCAACATCAACTTTCATAAAAGATTCAATAATCTGTCAACTCATTTAGCACATGCCTGAAAATACACATCAATATCAACATTGCTTTACAATCAAGCTAAAATAAATTATGTACTACAAATAAACTACATGACATCATATATCTACGCAAGAGTAATATAGTTCTTAGTTTGTTCCCGCTTGTTTGATGTTTTACAATTTTCTTTCTTTTTTTCTTGCTTTCAAAGCAAAATGAAAATTTAAGTCCAATTATAATGATGCACGATTTTTATTAGAAATACCGGTAGTAAAGATGAGACATCTAAATGATGTATAGAATGGATGTTGGGT
Organism: Panopea generosa; assembly: GCA_029582155.1. Taxonomy (NCBI): domain Eukaryota; kingdom Metazoa; phylum Mollusca; class Bivalvia; order Adapedonta; family Hiatellidae; genus Panopea; species Panopea generosa. Next base: position 35,479,608 of record CM055907.1, read on the forward strand.
TTTAAGTTGAAACAAATCAGCACACATTCTGACCAATAGATTTCCTAGTTACATAGCAAGACACACCACATCAGGTAAATGTGTTGTTCATATCAACATGGTATCTCATCATGCAACTTACTTTCTTTTTTCATGTAAATTTTCCAGGAGCTGTTCAGAGATAGAACTTGACCCAGATGTTGTAGAATTAGACGCGACAGAATGTCTTGCGTGGTCTCCCCCATCGGTGCTTTCTGACACAGACATACTATTGCACGTGCTGGTGGAGCCGTGGTGGGTACGAGACTGGGGTACTGGGTTACCAATGTCAACACGGATCTGTAATGTAATAAAACACACATGTAATACAAAAAAAATATTTATTTTTATGTAATATAAAATGTTCAAGTAACTAAAATACACATTTTGTTTGCATTTTCACAACATAATGCTATAACCATTTCACTATTTCAGCTCAGTTTAAATAAATAAATACACTCCAATTGACACATTATATCATAAACACAATCTGGAAAAGCCATAAATTATGAATGTAAACATATAGTAACATCATAGTGTAGAATCAAGTTGTTTACTACATGTATAGTAATCTGTAAATGAAACCTATATATTTTTCTGTATATGTTGCTTTCAACGCTGAATGCATATTGAGTAGAGTTTTCTATCAATCAGAACAACCGAATAGAGAGAAATGTCAAAGACGTGATTGTCATAATGACAGCAAAAGTCAGCCCTCAACCAGGACGAGGGCTGGGCTTTACCTTCCAATTACAACACTATTTTTGTGTCATGTGACTAGACCGTGTCAAGTGATCAACCAGCTGAAGAAGGTAATTCATGGAAAAATCCAGGTCAATAAAAAATTCAATCTAATTTACCCGTGCTGATTTCTCCACACCAGGGACCACTTTCTTTGCTGGTTCTCTGTCCCTGCCATGCTGCCGATGTCTGTCCCTCTGGCCCCCTTGCTTCCTCTTCAGGTCATACTCGGGTACCGTAGTCTGACCTCTAGATGAAGCTGTCATAATGTCTGCGTGTACAGGATGCTGTACTGGACGAGCACGAGTCTGTGCCGTGGTGGTTAGGTCGGCCTTCCTCTTGGCACACATTGACTGGACATCCTCAATGCGCTTTAACACCTTCTGAACCGTTGCCTGTTATTAAGATCTAAATGCTTTAGCTTAAATTTCAAACACTGTAATTTTTTTATGATACCAAATATTAAGAAACAATAATAGTACTGTTGGAACACTTACAACAATTTTTTTATAAACATCTTCATTAATTTTATGCCTTCTATAGTTGTTTATCAGTGAAACAAAACATTTTTTTAATGGGATTTAATGCCATTTTTACCACATTTCTGGTTATATATGGCATATCCAGTTTTATTGGTGGAGGAAGACCTCAGAATAAGTCTGATTAGAATCACCATTCTTCCGCAAGTAACTGGCAACTTTCTCCCATAAAGGACTTGAACCTACCACCTTAGTGGTGAGAGGTAAGTGATCTTTAGATGGTGCCTTAGACCACTCAGTCACAGGGGACCCTGTTAATAAGTGAAAGAAACTTGTACAACCTTCAAGAAATTTATTAAAACAAGAGTTGTCAGAAGACAACAAAGCTCGCCCCTAGGTGTCTAAGTCCAAAAAGGGCCATAACTGTGCCAAAATGCTATCCAGAGTTATGGTTCTTGTCTGTGTGTATTCCATAGATGATGGTGAATACACATGCGAAGTTTCATTCACATCCAATGAGTGGTTGCAATGATATCTTAAACTTAAACGCAAAAGTTTAACCTGGGTGTCTACAGACGTCGACGCCAACGAGGCCGACAACACCAACGACGATGCCAGTGTCATGGCAATAGCTCTCCTTGGACTTTGTCCCAGCGAGCTAAAAAGAAAGAGGCTTTACATGATATATACATTTTTTAAATGAGGTTTTATCACAATTTTTAACATATTTCTGGTTATATCCGGCATCCAGTTTTATTTGTGCAGGAAGACTCTAGATACCTTCAATACAAGCAGGAAAAAAACACTGTTTTTCAACAAGTAACAACTGTATATATGTATAGGTCATGTTTGGGCTTTTATAAAAAAAAACATTAAAATTTGAAAACAACTTGATGTTTTATAATCAGCTACAGTGAATACACATACTAGCAGGTTATTTTGATGTATCTATCATGGTCCCAAGATAGTGAGTCTGGAGAATGCACAATAAAAAATTTAACAAAATGGAATCAGTGAAAACTTCCCCTACCCTGATGTCTGAAGTGATCATACTCTCAAACAGTTGTCGGAACTCTTTTGGATTATTGAGCTTCAGGTCCTTCGACGTGACGACAAATGCTTCAATATCCTTTATAGCCTTTAGGGCAGTCTCGGGCGTGTTGCACCCCTCTACCTGCTGATCCGCCAGCATGTCCACCCCATGACTACACCATTTGTTAGCCTGAAATAACAAATACAATAGATATATCTTGGATATCACCGACGCCCTAAATGGAAGCTTTTTCCTACTTTCTGGTATTTCTCAACCCTTTTTAAACGGATCCAGCCAGTATCAGAGAATTTATTGGTTTATGCGAGATCTTTTATAACCACTTGGTTTAGTTTATACTAATTTATTTAAGCTTGAGTGTGAAGAAAGCTCAGGTTTTAAATGAACCTCTATCAAGTGCACTTCCTGGGTAGAACTAGTATGCAGTACATACATGTGATCCTACCGCCGGTAGGTAAAATCTACCGCTTTTTAAACCCACCTACCACTCAACTGCTATAGGTAAAAAAATACCTACACCTACAGACTTGTCTGTGTCATTATCTCCCTTGTTCCAATAAACAATCAAAGTAATTATCAGATTAGCAAGTTGTGTTTTCCCTCAGTTCAAATCAGCAGAGTATCACTGGGTCTAAAAATAGCAGTTCCCCACATGTTTAAAAGAGGCAATTTAGGTAATAGTCTGATTCTCTCACCCAAAAAGGAAGTACTAACAGTGTTATCTCCCCTTAATCAAGATGGTGTCAATTTGGAACATCCAAATATATTTCTGTAAAGAATCCAAGTTAGTTGTCAGCAGTAGATTTTGGTAATTTTAAAAATATTTCATACATTTACAGATTAAAATACTTGTATACTAGAGTGCCTTCTGATGAGCTGCAAGCTCAACAGTGATGCCATTGTAATTATAGAATAAAACATGAGTATAAATATGTTATTTCTATTGTCTTTCTACAATGACTGCAAAAATATGCCTACACAAAAATCTACTTATTTTTTATCTCAGAGTAAGCAAATCCATCACATGTATGTCAGTGGGTGTTTATTTCAAATGCCACTGGGTTGAGCTGGGGATCAAACAAGTAATCTTCAGCATGACCAGCTAACAATTTACAAATTAAGTCATTAGCTGGTTTTCATAGCTCATAGGCAAAATTTTATAATTTGACATGATAATGAAAATTGAAATTAAATACCTTATTTTCATAATAGCTCAAAATATGGTGGTTGTTAAAAACTTAACCTCCATTTTACTGACATTATGTATTATCATAACTCTAATCAATATTTCACAAAAAGCATATAAACCAAATTATTACATAACAAAGTCCTGCAAACATCAGACAAATATTTGACCATTTTGCTATTGGGTCGTATGGTTTTTGTTGCCCTGGGAATTAGCTCATGTGCAAATTGGCACCAGCATCTATGGGCTCTCCCCAGTTGCTATGTTGTTCATAAAAGTTAAGGCAGATGATCAAATTCAGGATTGCCACAAAATAATTCCATACGATCGATTAACGATGATAATTTTGTTTTATTATATTTTACTTTCCACATTAATTGAGTTTAAAAGTTACATTATATATCTCCATGAGTTCCAAGTCTTAGGATGACACGGTGTTCTTTATTTAACTAAAAAACGATTCTTCACCCACAAGCTAACGTTTTCACTTCCTTAGTAACTGACAACATAACTCTAAAACAATCTCTCTACAACTTTCCTTTTTCGCGTCCAAACTCAACTCTCCATTCCTGACAGGAAATCCAGATTATCCAAACATGCGACCAAGGCCAATAAAAGTTCTCAATATATCTTTAAAGAGTTATCAAAACCAAGCCAGCCAATCTGGATGACATTTCATGAGAACATGTCATTAATATGTACGGATAGTGTTACAAATAATCAGGAAATAATCAAACTAATCCATTACAAGAGAAGGATTAACATTTTCAGTCATAACAGGTGTGAATAACTTCTCTTCTGTTCAAATATCTTTTTATCTAAAAATGCTTTTGTAAGCCAAAAATAGTGACTTTGTAAAATATAAAAAAGAACCAAAATATTATTTATGATATTTATGATATATTTAATATTAGGAGGAGAAAGTTTTAAAACTATGGGTCTGATAACATGTGCAACAAATATACCCTATTATAATGAAATGGATACAGCTTAGTAACTTTTATCAGGACTTGTACATGTATATAGAAGGACAGGAAACTTGCATCTTCTGACTAAATGTTAATAAACAGCACACAAAGGATTAATTATTTGGCAAACTAATCATTTGTAATTCAAAGGCAACTGATTTCTTGTACTTAAACTGTTTAAATATGTTTCGATCATGCAAAATGATCTTGAATTAAAGATATTGACATTTGAAGGAAAATTTTATCATAATTTGTTATTTTAGCTGCAGTATACAAATTTTGTAATCAAAAGTACTTTAACAATTTTAAACACAAATTGCTGGGACTGGTATTGTTTTGAAGAGAATTTTCTTCTGCGGTGTAAGAATTTTAATTTGTGTTCCTGAGATGAATGGAAGTTAAGATAATTGAAAACGAGATATAGCGAGATTTTGCATGGATACGGGAGCATTCACATAATCTCAATCAGTTGCCTTTCCTTCTCTATATAATTCCTTGCTTGTAAATGAATTGAAATTTACTACTGTTATTTATATTACTATTTTATTATTTTCATTAAATTAAATATCTCAATGTATAATATTGCTTTATCACAACTTGAGGCTATGTAGAAGTCTAGTAGATAAAGAAAAGAAGCTAAAACATGCACAACTTAACATTTTGTGAGTTAAACTAATTATTCATAGAGGTAAAGATCCTCTGAAAAAACTCTGCATGGTATTGTATAGTACTACCTATAAAACAGCTATAAACCATTCTGTGACTGTAGATTAACCAGATTTTGAGAAACAGAACTAATGTAAAGATTTAACAGTGTGTATTATTCATCCAAACAAGTCAAGGTCACCAAATAAAATACTACATGGTTTTCAGAATAATTACCAATAACGCAACTGTTGGCAATATCTGCTGACTCAATCCCTGGGACAATTATTTTTAAGAATTGAACTGTACGCAAAAATTTAACATTATTAATTTTATGTACATGTACCTGAAAAAATTTTTGGTTTTGAATAGATCTACCCATTTAGGATTATTTACCATAGACCAAATTTGGTGACTCTAGTTTAAATAGTTGCTACAAAACAGAGCTCACTGCAAAAAGTTAACAATGAATTATTGACACCAATGTTACCAGTCAAAGGAAAGTAGTACCTTGTAATAATAATAGCAATGCTTACTTTATATCTGATAAACATGCTAGATATGCTCCTTATCACATCAGTAATACTATTCTTTCAACTTACAAGAGCTGTCAGAACACAACAAAGCTCGCCTATGGGATAAAACTCACCACCCATGCAAAGATTGAGATTGGAGGTTAACACCAAAACTTAAACACAACTAAACACAAAAGTTTAATCTGGGTCTCTACAGAAGATGACACCAGGGTCATGACAATAGCTCTCCGGGACATTCATCCCGGTGAGCTAAAAACTATATTTTTATGCTCCTGTTAGATAAAATGCTATACTAACTGACATTGTGAGATGCTCTGATTGTGAACTCTATATAACTGTAAGTTGTTATCTTACCTTCTCTATTCGCTCCTGCAGGTCATGTGACTTGTTGAGTATGTCTCTACGTTTCCTCAGTAGCTGACGATACTGTTCACACATTCGCTGCAGTTCTATACATTTGGGACGTATGCTGTCCACGGCGTAGTGGTCATCCATAATATACTGGTCACCACTAGTCCGCATCTTCTCTCCCGTCTCTAGCTCCTTCTGTAAAATAAATAAATTTATTTTCAGTCTTAAACCAAGATTACAGAATAAATAAATGAATATGAATGTGTGTGTGTGGGGAGTTCTATACTGCCAACATGAGTAAAGATTCAAGGTCAACTCTTTCAATGTACAAAATCAACAAATTAGTATATAGATTAAAAGTTAAAAGAAAACATCAACAACTGAATATGCATAATGGGCCTAGAACCTTCAGTACCTGTAAAACTGTTGATTTTCAATAAATTCTATCCAATACTCAATTTGTCACTTCTGATATAACATGCATGAGCTACAGACTGGTCCCTCTGAGGTAGCCAAGAATAAGGAGGAGTATGCATACAGCTGGTATGAAAACAACAGAATCATTTATTTCTTCAGTCATTCATGAAAATCTTAAAAATGACAAAACTCTTTAAAGAAGTTGAAATACCATGAATAAACGTTTAACTTGACATTGTATATTTAAATAACTAACCTGAACTATATAATTAAAACATTTACAAAACTTTCATCACAAAAACAAGCAAAGGTTATCCTACCATAATTATCAGATTGTGTCCGACTTAATATTCCAAACTGTACTAATCAAATGATTCTAATCTCATTTACAGTAATCTTAAATAATAATTTTATGCACAATTAATTAGGTTAATACAATACACATTTATTGCCAATTAGTCATTCTCGTGTCCATTACTAACATCTGGCTATATATTATAGTCAAGTCATTTTTCTGAACAGTCATATCATATACGTATCACAGTATGTGACATTGGGTTGTGTTTGATAAATCATAATGGCATGATTCAGTTGATTCTTCACCCCATCTCCTATCTCCTACAATATCTTTACACCTAAGATCTACCATATTTGTTTTCATTACAATTGTCCTATTTCTGTTTATTCCAATAATTTGATATTATTACCAATTTTACATACCAGCACTGTGTTGATTGCAACTACTGTATATCATATATAACATTTTAGCAATTAACGTAGGAGGTCAATGCAAATTTTATAGTAACATTTTGCAATAATATATTTTAGATTGACCTCAAATATTTTATTAATGTGTTATGATATCTCCTGTTATTTGAAAATTTATATCAAATGATTGTTTCAGGATTCTCAAGTTGCTAGCAGAATGTTCGAAATATGTAACCTATCAGTTAAAAGATATGAATACACATCTTTTCTTGGTCAAATTTCAGGAAATATTTACAGGTATTGCCATCATTTATTAAATCTATAGAAAGATATAACGAGAATATGTAAGTCAATCAGTATCCTGCATTCTGGTATATATAATTTTTTTTTAAATAATTTGAAAGAATTCAGTATTGTTTAGGTGTATTAATTAATTTTTAATAATTAATTATTATCTCTCCCATATATATATGCATGGTCTTCTCTTCACCACTCTGTCACTAATCAAAATATGGATGCTCACCAACAGCATCCAATAATAGTTAATGAGACAAAGAACTCAGGGATCACATTAAATGACGACTCCATGCCAACAATGAACTCAACTGCGGACAACATTTGGTGATTCTGTGCCATTGAATACAAAACATACAGAATGTCAGCTTACGCAGAAACTTAACATTATATCATTTGACACTGCATTAATCTCTGAATGTCATAATATAAGTTACAAAGTGTTTCTTTAAAAAGATAAAACAATAATGACAAACATGGCATTACCCAGAGGTCCATGACTTTTGTGTCAGTTCTATTTGCTTACACGGAATGTTTCTTTTAATGAAAACTAAATCAGTCATAATCAACTTAAAATATAAAAATACCTTCAAAAATCTTATGTTTAACAGGACCGAATAGTTGAAAGTAGCAAGTTATCTATTATACGATTCAATAACAAAAATAAATTATTTAATTGCTACCAGAAAGTTACTACTGTATAACATGTAGATAAGATCATGACATATTCCATTAAAATGTCGTCATTTTAATCGATTGCTTTAAAACTTTCCTATGACAGAATTCAGAATGAGTTTTTTGAGTGATGACTGTGATGCCTGTTCAAATTCATGACTGATCACATTTCATTAACCAGACAAGCATTTAAGTATAAGTTTATTACCGCTACAGAAAGACAATTTAATGAAAATGAATCTGAATAGAGCCAATGTCATTCCACAGGTAACTTGCAAATTTTTCATTGGTGGGGGGGGGGGGGGGGACTTTAGAATGAATCTGAATAGAGCCACTGTTATTCCACAGATAACTTGCAAACTTTTCATTGGTGGAGTAAACTTCAGGATGAATCTGAACAGAGCCACTGTCATTCCACAGATAACTTGCAAACTTTTCTGAATACAGCCACTGTCATTCCACAGGTAACTTGCAAACTTTTCATTGGTGGAGTAAACTTCAGAATGAATCTGAACAGAGCAACTGTTATTCCACAGATAACTTGCAAACTTTTCATTGGTGGGGTAAACTTCAGAATGAATCTGAACAGAGCAACTGTTATTCCACAGATAACTTGCAAACTTTTCATTGGTGGAGTAAACTTCAGAATGAATCTGAACAGGGCAACTGTTATTCCACAGATAACTTGCAAACTTTTCATTGGTGGGGTAAACTTCAGAATGAATCTGAACAGAGCAACTGTTATTCCACAGGTAACTTGCAAACTTTTCATTGGTGGGGTAAACTTCAGGATGAATCTGAATTAGTAAATAAAATATTCCACCTCGTGCAACTCCAACACTCATATACTGCTCATATAAAACCTTTGGATCAAACTGGGCATGAACTCTTGACTTCTACAGCTATGAGATGTAAGTGAATTTGAGAAAGTGCCTCTCAACCACAAAGGATAAAACCTATAATAGAGATCACGAGCCTGTTTTACAGATTAACTTACAGTCACTTTCATCTCATACATCATTAAACTCGATAACAGTAATAATGTTGTTAACGTTCATGAAACAGAGCATGAAGCATTTAAAAAGAGGTGAAATATGATTTATGATATTGAAAAATACTTAAGAGTAACATAATCATGTTACAGTCAAATGTTAATGTTTTATTTAATTTAGTCACATGAGACTCACTAATTGACGCATTAGAAAAGTACCTTTTTTGTAAACTACTGGCAGATTACAGAGTTACATAGTTACAACTTGATCATAATGTATACCGTACACTCCCTATTGAAATTGCACTCTTCCTAATAAATGAGCACCCATGTTTTTTTGGTTTTTAAAAAATATTAAAAAAACAAAAATAACTTACAATATATATTGCCCCAAGCCAATTTGACAATTTCTTTATTGCATGTTCTTTGATAAAAGTTTAAAATGAGAAAGTAACTCTGGGTTCATTTGGATGAATATTAAAAATATTATGAATAATTGTTGGATTACGTTTACGGCAATTTTTGTCGTAAGTGTTTTTGTGTATAACGCACACATGGACTATAAATCTATTTAACAAATCCACATTGTAATAGTATTTTTTATCAATAGATAGTAAACATTATTTTTTTCCAATGTCAAAACAAGAAAATATCGGCGAAAAATCATCGAACCGTAACACAAATACAATATGCGCATCTGCACTTGGTACTTTGGTAGTGATGCATCCTAGCAAGTTGATAAAATTCGAACCTGAGGTTGTAGAGAAATAGTGCTGACAATAATTTGGTCACAGACTCAATTAAAGGGCCGTAACTATGTGAAAAATCATTGAACCGGAAAACAAAGACAATATGCACATCTGCACTTGGTAATGATGCATCCTAGCAAGTTTCATAAAATTCCAACCAGAAGTGGTAGAGAAATAGCCTGGACAAGAACTTGGGGATGGATGGATGGACGTATGCACAGATGAAGCAGGGACTATATGCTTCCCCCTTTTGGCTGAGCATAAAAAGGGAATTTCAAAAATATCTGTTTTATAGCAATTTTATATATAGTCCTTTGAAATTCTTCGGTAACAAGATTCAGAAAATGTAATGCCCATGGTGGCCATTTAATGGTATAAAGATTTGAAGCTAAAAAAACAGTTTTCAGGTTTTTATAATAATCCATTATCATTTACTGTGACATAATATATTGTCTACTTGAATCTATAAACTAAACAAACATATCAGGTGCCCATTAACAACACACTTAATTACATCTCATGAAACTTTGCACTTTTTTTAATTGATGATGATTTCACATGCATTTGGTTTTAAATGTATGCTGCAGTGCATGCAATAATATTATGTTTATGTCAATTTAATGTCAAGTTCATTTACAAAGAATGTAATTGATTTAATTATTTGAAACAAATTTTATGTTATAAGGGGTTTCTTTTTTAATTTCCATGTTTTATTTTGAGCTGTCATGTTCGTGGATATCAATTTAACAACAGAGTGTTTTTCTCGACTCAAATATCCACATATTATATTAATTTTAATATATTACTTTAAACTTTTCATTGCACACAATTTTCCTTGTAAGTCTATTAATATATTATTCTTGATGCTATATCTGCTAACTCCACAGTGTAAAATATTCAACTTGTAAATGGAGGTTGCCAGTTATGTGGTATAGAAACCAGATACAATAAACAATACATTTTACATTTCTTCAGACAGTGCATGTCTATGACCACTTAACATTTAGAAAAGTACATCATCATAAACAAAACTAAAGTGAAATGACACAATAAATTATATCCAAAGTTCTGGTTGTTTTAAAATGATCAACAATCTAAAATCAGAAACTTAAACCAATAATAGTTGTCAGGTAAAATATTTGATATTTATTTGAACTTCAGGCATGGTGATATTGAAACAGGTTATTCAAACATCTTTTTAATGGGGTTAAACACCATTTGCAATACATTACATGTTATCGTGGCATCAAGTTTTAATCGTGGGGGGGGGGGAAGACATACATGAAGTAATGAATCTGTCAGAAAAAAACACAGTCAAAGGCAACTTAGATTATTGTGACCTCATGCTGAGTTTATTGACTTAGTTTAAAACAAATATAAGTACCAATAAATCAACGTCTCCACCTACTGTTACATCAGATATCAAACAGTCTGGTAAAGACAACAGTTGTGATGATCAATAAACTGTGGCAGAAACCATACAGGCAGTGATATATTATTTTAGCTTCCAAGGTAGATTGATTGATTGAATATTTAGCATCATTTTTATGCTATCGAGGGCTAACAGACGATCAGTTTACCTAACCACTGTTTCCTGGGATTACTCCAGTACTTGAGCACACAGAATCTCCGCAAGTAACTGATAACTTTCCCACTTGAATCAGCTGTGAGAGACGAATGATAATGAGACACAATGTCGTATATCAATCATCACGGAGACTGTTGCCAGGAGGGGATTCTAACTCAAGACCCCTGGATTGATAGTCAGACGCGTAACCGACTGAGCTAATCAGGCCCGGCTCCCAGGTAGACCTCGCAACGAGTGTTGTTGGGTTAGGTTTTTTTTGCTTTTTTTCAATGTGGTTTATCATATTTCAGGTTATATAAGGGACATCCAATTTTACTAGAAGAGGAAGACCTCAGAATGTATCTGAGTAGAATGTGTAACTGGGTGAGCAAGACTAGAACCTACACCCTTAGTAGTGATATTAAAACGACACCTTAGACCATTCGGAATGGAGGACCCTTGTTGTTTTTTAGGGACAGCGGGTCGAGCTGGGGATCAAACCCGGAACCTCTGGTGTGAGTAAACAACACTCTATCAACCACACACTACTAACCTGGTTATAATGACAGTGTGTGTTTTATATGGGTTAGATTTTTAACTCACTTTGTTGGAGCAATTTCTGGCAATCAGGTGAGATATTTGAACTATAATGAAACTACTACCCCGCAGTATGCTTAAATTTACTGGTAAATTAAACTGTGTTGGCCAGAAACTGATCAAACTATACATTCAAGTGATAGCTACTGATTGGCTGAACTATCAGAAGGCAACACAACACATTATTATATACAAGTGTACACTATTCTCTATTTATATAAACATTTATTATGGGTAATTGTTACTTTAAAATCAAAATATCAATATATTAATCAAATAACAGTAACTCACAAATCTTTTCCGTCTCGTTCCCTTCACTTTATCAGAAACTATAATTATCCATATATTATTTAGATTCCTTTCAGACTATCAAACAGCTCAACTGCACTGTTTGTATTAATTTTAAACAATCCTGTTTTGAACGCAAAAATCTAAAACAAAAAACAACACAGTCCATTACTTTTCTTAAGTTATAATATCCAATATAAACACAACACTATCATTTTGTGAACCTTTTAAATCTTATATATACTTTTATATTTATTTGACACCTTAACTAACGTAAATTAAATAATGCATTAAATAAATAATCCAGAAACAAAACACACCCGTAAATCAATGCAATATATAATAAGTAATATGACAGTTGGCTTAATGAAAATCCATGTCTTATTTGTTAGACACAAAGTAACTGTTTTGATCTACATTTACTTAGGACATCTGAATCATTGTATATTTCACACATATACTGAATTATGGGACATGATTGTGACAAAGATGGGGTAAATCAGTAGGCTTTGTCATACAACAACTCGATACTCAGTTGAGTGGTTTTCCTGACGGTCGAAAATCTTTGTGTAAATAAAACAGTATGCCCACATGAAGAGTTTACAAAGTACACTAAAACTGGGAAGGTGTGAGAAGGGAACAAATAATAATGACAAGCTGTTACCTTCCGTTAAAGAAAACATTAGTGGAGCAGGTGACTTACATCTGAAAGGTTGTCATTATGTGCAGTTATAAGTACAACAGACTTAATACACCTTACCTTGTTTCATAATTTCAATGGTTATGATATAATTTTTATGTTTTATATTGATTAGGATATTCTGAAGCAACACAGCTTAAATCATTCATGAAAATGTTATTATAGACCGCCATGATTTATATAATTGATCATTCTGAGTTCTGGGAATAATTGAAAGCAAAACATGATCCAAGACTGTTTCTGAGTCCTGGGAATAAATGAAAGCTAGCCATCCAAGACTGGTTCTGAGTTCTGGAAATAAATGAAAGCTAGCCATCCAAGACTGGTTCTGAGTCCTGGGAATAAATGAAAGCTAGCAATGAAAGACTGATTCTGAGTCCTTGGAATAAATGAAAGCTAGCTCTCCAAGACTGGATCTGAATCCTGGGAATAATTGAAAGCTAGCCATCCAAGACTTGTTATGAGTTCTGGGAATAAATGAAAGCTAGCCATCCAAGACTTGTTATGAGTCCTGGGAATAAATGAAAGCTAGCCATCCAAGACTGGATCTGAGTCCTGGGAATAAATGAAAGCTAGCCATCCAAGACTGGTTCTGAGTCCTGGGAATAAATGAAAGCTAGCCATCCAAGACTGGATCTGAATCCTGGGAATAATTGAAAGCTAGCCATCCAAGACTTGTTATGAGTTCTGGGAATAAATGAAAGCTAGCCATCCCAGACTGGTTCTGAGTCGTGGGAATAAATGAAAGCTAGCCATCCAAGACTGGTTCTGAGTCCTGGGAATAAATGAAAGCTAGCCATCCAAGACTGGTTCAAAGTCCTGGGAATAAATGAAAGCTAGCAATGCAAGACTGATTCTGAGTCCTGGGAATAAATGAAAGCTAGCCACCCAAGACTGGTTCTGAATCCTGGGAATAACTGAAAGCTAGCCATCCAAGACTGGTTCTGAGTCCTGGGAATAAATGAAAGCTAGCCGTCCAAGACTGGATCTGAGCCCTGGGAGTAAATGAAAGCTAGCCATCCAAGACTTGTTCTGAGTCCTGGGAATAAATGAAAGGTAGCCATCCAAGCCTGGTTGAGTCCTTATTTCTAAGATTTGGACATATTGTGGTGATCTCAGGTTTTCAGCCATGGCAGACCAGCCGCAATATGTTTTAGGTCAACTTAGGCAATGTTACAAGTATTGCAACATCCCAGTAGTTTCAGCTGGAGAGGCTGAGTTTTTGCAGTTGCCATTTTAAATTTTTGATTTCATTTTCTAGAAACCATGATTTAAAAGTTGAAAAATTTAACAACTAAGTTTACCTTATCTAGGTACCTACGCTGTCAATGAACATTATATAACTGTGTTTAAGTAATACTATACAGTCAAACCTGTGTAGGCTGTCACCTCAATAAACAGCCACCTGTCTTAAGCAACCATATTTCTTATTTCCCATTTCTATGCTTTTGGAGTAAATTTATCTGTATTAAGCAACAACCTGTCTTAAAAGACCACTTTTGGTCCTTCCCTTGACTGACTGCTTCAGACAGGTTTTACTGTATCGTAACTCTTAAATAATGGTTCAACTACAACATCTTTCAACTTTGCTACTTTTACATTCGGGACATCAATATAAAATACCTAATTATATAATTTATCATATATATAAATCGGATCTCTTGCATTTGTCGAAGCACTTTTGATCTTGCAGTCTTGACATCAACAGCGTTTAATGCATTGAGTTTTATATAAAAATGATACTTTTCTTCTCCGGACTTATAGTATTATAAACTGATTGAAAACAATCTTTTAAAAATTAAAGTAATTGTGCTGCAATATAACAGACAGTATGGTGATAAAATGGGATCGCCTAGGAATACTTTTGACACTTAAAATGGTAAAGGTCACACATGATTCAAAACATTATAATCAGGTATTCCTATCATTTTAAGCAATGTCATGCTTAGTACACAAGTTTAATATCAATATAAAATGAAGTACTTTTGAAGAAATCTTACCCTTGTGACGACAAACTTCAACATTGTTGTTGGGCACCGTGACTTATTGTAAATTCTGTATAAAAACAAGATCTGAAACGTGTGACCTCCACGAATATTTAACCACAATTTTGCTCTCTCTCTTTATATCTACAATTGCATATGAAGTTGACAATCCTTACACAGCGGCATCAATAGGCCGCGCAGCATGCAGAAATCAATCTGTGCACAATGACTATATCCATTTAAAACACAAAATACAGAGAAATAACATCTCCGCTTAATTATTATTCCACAATATTCTTTTACCTGACAGTTTGTTGATTAATTTTATATCTAATTAATTATGAACAATGGAATACTTTTCACAGAGCAAATGATAAACCTGGCCAAAGTCAACACATATACTAGATTTCCCAAAAGGAGGTTTTAGGCACACGCACTTGAAACTATTTTAAAGTAATAATCCACAAAATGAAGGAGCTGCAATATCCATAATGATTGTTCCATGTTGACACACATGCAGTCCATTGTTTAGTAATACTGGTAATTGCTGAAGCCTGTACTCACTTGTCAATCACTATTGAATTAACAGGTGTTGTTTTCATTTCATCACACTTTATATTTCTCAGTCTGTGATAGTTATACTCCTAAAGTTGTTAATTATAATTTGATTATAGAATACATGTATGTGTAAATATTTAATCATCATTTTTTTTTTTTTTACACATATAATTATAATTTGTAATAATCTAAAACCTACAGGAGAACTGGTGAATTGCAATATCGCATTAGTATAACTCATTTAAATACTGAAGCACTCCTCTGCTTAAATTAACACTTGATAACATTACTACATAAAATGTAAATGACATCTGGGACAGTAAAAGCTTAGTGATGACACAACTCCTCTAGATCAATAGAAGCGTCTTTAAACATTGTAATCCAAACATCCTGTCTTTTATCTATTTAAATCTGCAATCTGTTAAAAAACATGAATGAAGCCGATTACAAATTTCTATCAACCACACAAACTTCCGGAGATAATTTCCGGGGTTGACTGTGAAAAATCTTATCAATCACCAGTCTGCGACAGTCTCGTGGAAAACTATTTAACAAAGGGCTAATCATAATTATAATGAATCCTTATTCATGAGGAATCCAAATTCAGAATTAATTTATCAATTCAGTAATTTAAAATAGAACAAGAAATGTCATTGGTAAGTGTCGCATGCCCCCAAATGGTCACTGAAAAATAACAGTATACCGTATATTCCCTTATAAACGCTCCCCACTCTAATAAACGCCCCCCACCTATTTTTCTGGAAAAAAGGTATATGCGATTTGAGTGCGTATTTGCCCATCTTTCTCTGATCGATTATTTTGTTACACAGTCAACAATTAGCGAAGTGTTTATTACCTTTGGACTCTTTAACCCATTGTTTATATCTTGGGTGACCACTTAACCACTTTTGGTTGAACAAATACTTCCCAATATTTGCTGTTTGATACTAGTAAAAATGCCGTCTGCCGATTAAAACATTCCAAAACGTCGGAAAATGTGGTTAGTCTGTGTACGCTGAAAGCTCATTGTTTCACGTTGATAAGAGCAAGCGTCCAAGTGATTTAAAGTGAAGAGTATAATGACCATAAATTTGGATATTCCAGTACGCAGACTAGTAAATCCATACAGATTTTCAGCTTTTTTTCATCCTATGTCGATTATTTCATTCACTCTAAAATAATTCTGAACCACTTTTTCAGGGATTTAAACCGGATTTAAATTTTTTTTTTCCATGGTTTTATTGGTTTTATTGTATTTTAAACTGTTGTTAAATTTGCTTTTTTATCTTTTATAAACGCCCCCACCTTGTAAAATGTAATGCCCCCGGGGGCGTTAATTAGGAAATATACGGTAATTATGTTATAATAGGTAGTGATGTATCCATGAATATAAAGAGTAATGGACTGATGTTTCAGACTAGACGTGCAATTTCATGTGTTTTTTTACATTAAAGTGTGACCTTGACCTTTGTGTAACCTTGACCTTGACATGTAATGGTCTGGGTATTTCAACAGTTAAATGCTGCTGAAACAACATCATGACATGCTGATCACTTGTGTCAAGCTATTTTAAAATCCCTAAATGTAAGACAAAGTTACAGATCAATTGTTGATAAATTGAGCCAAGTGTTATTGAAATCCATCCATGTATGATAAACTTAAAGGACAGACTTGAATCTCAAACAGATTCAAAGTGTTGTCATACATACTAAAAGTGTGACCTTGACTTTTGAGGTATGGGTCTAGGTCTTACTTATGACATGTTGTCATGTCATCTTGATAAATTTAGCCAAGTTAAAGGCAAAATCACAGACCATACACACAATATCAAACAAATTGAAAGTGTGATCTTAATCTTTGAGGAAAGGTTCTGGGTCTTACATGCGACACTTAATTATGTCATGTTGATCAACTGAGCCAAGTGTTTTTAAAATTTATCCATAGATGACAGACCATGCAGACAAGAAATGTCAAAATGACTGAAAGTGTTGTCAAACAAAGTTAAATTGTGACCTTGACCTTTGAAGTAGGAGTTGGGGTATAAAGTGCAATACATTGTCATGATATGTTCATCATTTATAACAAGTATTTATAAAAATCCATCTATGCATGACAAAGTTGCAGGCCGGACACAAAATCTCACACATACTCAAAGTGTTGTCAAACTCAAATTGTGACCTTGACCTTTGAGTACTGGTGTGGGTCTTACACACGAAACGTCATCATATTATGTTTATTTCTAGCAAGTTTAATTAAAATCCATCTATGCATGACAAAGTTACAGACCGCAGACTCAAAAAAAAATTAGGAGGGGTTGCGGGGGGGGGGGGGGGGGGGGGGGGGGGGCATAAAAAGTTTTCTTAAATCTTCTTCTAAATGATCTTCATTAGGCTATAATATAATAAATCTTTTTTCATGTTTTGTATGCTCATTTCAATGATATTTATTATTTATTTTTTAATTTTAACTAATTCTGTTGACAATTTTATTTCTGACGATACCAAAAAGTCATTTTATATTAAAGGACAGAAACAGTGCTATAGAAATGATAGATGCTTTAAAAAATAAAATGAAGTTTAAAATGAATAGAGTATAAAGCTTATTATATCTTAAATAAGAATAAAGATAAGATAAATCAAGTTAGGAAATCCCTTTTCAGTATATAATGTTTTAAAAGATATCTTTAATGCAATAGTTTAGGGCTCAGAAAAAATATCTATGCACTACATACTGGCATGAATAGGCAAAATTTTGCCTCTTCTGAAATTTAAAGAAAAAATTGACAAACTTTAATTTTAATAATTTCCTCTCCATTTTTTATTCCCTAACTATATCCTCAGTAGTCCAAGATTAAAATCCCATGTCCACCATGCATGTAGATTGTACACAATCATGCACTCTTGCACTCTTTACAATGCCCTCATTGTAACTCCAGAATAAAGGAAAGTACAAGTAACCTTCAACTAGAGCAGGTATTTATTTGACAGAAACATACATAAAGCAAGTTAGTGTCCTGTTAACAAGGAAATGTTTGAAAGAGTCCTGGATTTCACCATGGTAACAGCTGTGATTTAATTGTTTATGTGTCTCTGGTAGTAGGTGCTGACCTTGTAAATGTCTCGTTAATATCAACTCCCAGTAGTTTATTACGACCATTAATTGGCATTGAAATCATTAACAATATGTGACTTTCTAAAATTTAGAAAACTAGATCTGAAGTCCCTTGCAATTTGAACTTCTGAATTGCCTATAAAACATCCAACTGTTTGCTAATTTCAAATAAAAAGTTTTAAACTTCCTTTCATTTTTCTATTTGAATATTTTATTACTCAATTATTTTAAGAGAAGGGTTATTTGATGCACTGTTTTCTTCAAAGATCTATAAAAGTATCATTATTAACAGTTAAAAGTTTTATGTAACCTGCAATCAAGTCAGTTTTACACTAAAACATAATAGGGAGGGGGGAGTGGGGGGATCTAAAGCTATTGTCAGTCTATTTTGCAGCCCCCGTTAAATCACCATGGGGCCAAACAAATTCAATTCTTTATTAACCACACATTTTCAGTCAGTAAAAATCAGTTAGTATTTCAGATTCAAGAATTATTACATCTCATCCCAGTTTGTCAAATTTAATGTTCATTTTATACCCATAATTTATTACTCTGACCGCAAGTCTGGACGAATAAAAATGCAACTGAATTATGTCTTTACTTTTTGCCTGTTATTATGGGTGTTGGTAGAGAATATAAAGATTAGAAATATGCATTTAATACCATATAATAACTTTTAGATGGCAGCAATTGATTTATTAATGCTTGGTCTATAAAACTGTACTGTATTAAGAAGTTTCCATGTCATGCTGAATTTTTCAAACATATTATATAATCCCAATCAGAGTTAAACAACCTTTTAGATATTTGAATTTATTAAGAAATTTGGTTTCACTGTTTTATTTAAAGTACACACTCTTTATTCTAATTATTTAAATAATTATGATTTCTGGGAAAGCAAGTTCTATGTTATAATGAAACTTTTAATCATTTTGCTTTCATTAAAATTTCAAATTTCATACTTCATTAATTATTACCAATCAAAAAGAATCTGCTGTAATAAATTTCCACTTAAGTCTTATTTCAAATAAAGTTTTTATTCTTTCATTTTAAAACTGTAGTTTCATCATTTCACAAATTTTCTAATTCCTTGTATGTATTATAATTTCCCTCGATTTAACATCCAACTTCAAAACTTTTCCAAATATACACTATAACATTTCAAAATTAACAATGTGACTTCAAACTGAATTTCCATTACTATAGCCAGACTTTTGTCACCAAAAATTCAATCAAGGTCACGAATCAAAGATTAATGATGGTTAGAAGTGACAAGTGGTTAGTGCCCTAGCCTGTCACAAGTTGTAACCTTCACACCTGGAGGCAGACACCTGTCAATACAATTAAACCATGGACCCTGACTTCCGCTACTTAATTTTTTATTGATCATTAGAACTGTTAGCAATAATAGTAATTAATTGCCTCTTTTTCAGTGATGGCAGGAAGTTAAAAAATTATTATCTCATTTTTTATACACAGTTACTTCCCTTGTTTATTGTAATGAAACTATGAGGCCATTTACATAACATGTCCAATGATATATAATAATAATAATAATAATAATAATAATAATAATAATAATAATAATAATAATTAAAACAATAATAACAATAATAATAATAATAACAATAATAATAATAGTAGTAGTAATAATAATAATAATAATAATAATAATAATAATAATAATAATAATAACAATAATAACAACAACAATAATAATAATAATGCCTTTATTTAAAAGGTCAATCTTCCAGGAGGCCCTCAAACATATATACATTATTCAGATCAATGTGCTTACTAACATAGCCACATGAAAAAAACAAAAACATATAAAAGTCTATGATATATGTCTTATCAATTAGTTTGAGACAAATTTAAAAAGATACCAATATTCTAAGTGTATACTATATATACAATTATTTCTCCCCAAATCAATCGTTATACCAACTGACACCACTAACACAGAGGAGTTAAAGAATGTGCAGAGGGTTGTTTTTTTTTGGTTCTCCCTCACAAGGGACCAACTGCTTTACATCCCAAGAAAGGGATAGCAGTCTTTCACCGCCCCTTGCCTAACTATGGCTCTATGAGTGTGCATTTAGTAACTTTAGATATGACCCTGGAGGGAATTGAACTTGGGAATTGGATCTTGATGCAAATAACATTCAATGTATGTAGATTACATCGTTTCTAACAACCAATATTGTGGAAAAAAAATTAATCCACTTAAAATCTTTAAAAAAATCTTCACTTATTGAAGGCATTTACAATATTAAAGTTGAGAATATTATTGACAGATTTAGGGCAAATTTACCTTTAGGGATAAACTTGACTTCAAACATACTTGCTGAAAATGCGGAAATACAGATCTAGTCAAATACCAACCTAAATACCATAGCAAATAATAATGGATAAGGCCATTATAAATTAATTGCTAGATTATCAATTATTCTTAAAAATGGGGAGGGCATTTTTTTATGTTTTTTTAATAATTTTTTTTTTTTTTATATTTACTTTTTTTTTATAAAAATAAAAAGGGTCAGGACGGTATGAAAATTAGGGGAAGGACGGGGATGATAATCTAGCAATTAATTTATTATGGACTAAGAGGAAAATGTAAAATTGAAACAGAGTAGCCTGAATGTTTTAAAACCATTCATTTAAACAAATTTAAGTCTTAACTATCATTTATTTATGTAAGAAGACCTAGATGAACATTCATTATTTTTATAAGGAATCTGAATAATCATTAAAATCCTCAGAGTACATATATACTATTACTGACAATTTTACCCATAAGGCCATTGTAAATTGATTCTCATCCAAATTTTCTTATAAAGGGGAAGATGAAAATACAAAGGGCCGGGGTAGCATGAAAATTAGGTGGTGGGCGGTGATGATAATCTAGCATTTAATCTATTATGGCCTAACTGATTGTTGCATTTAATTACTTTTGTTTGTAGATAGTCTGCACCTTAATTTCAACTGTAGTATAAACATGAGGCAGGTTTGGCAGATGTTGGTTTAAAAATGTTTAATTGGGGCCAGGGGACAGAAACCCCTGCTAAATAAGCAACATTTTTCTCTGTCACATTATCCAAAGGCAAGGCTGAACTTATACAGTATTTTCAGAGGATCCACTTTAAGTAACTGTCCCCTTTAAGTGAGTCAACTTATAACTGGCCTTGTGCCCCTAGGCAAGCAAGTTAAACAAATACAATTTTGAAAGTCTTTTGCATGGAACAGCCCCTGGGGATATGGAATTAGCTGAATTCTAATGTGTCTATATTTTGCATTACTTAGGTACTGAACATGTTAATAAGTAACCATGGAGAGGAGGCTGCACTGCACGTCTCACTCACCGGCTGTAAAACTTCTTAAAAAACATACAGATATCGCATAAATGATCTTCAACAAGGCTACACCCTCGTTTGAAGCCTTAATTAGATTTATGTAATACTTAATTAGGTCATAACGGGCTGTAGTAGCGTTATAGGGCAGAAACATGTTTTAGTTGTAAAATGTACTATATAGCCTGGAGATGATTGATGTACACGTGCAGTAGTGATGCTGAAGTTGGGGTAAAGGCCAGAGTACCTGAGGACATGTGACAGAAGATCACTGAAACTTAACACATCATAATTTATCCTAAAATGGGCACGACTTCAAATATGAGTTAAACAACTTTAAAAGGCGGTCAAATCGGGTGTCCACTGTCAAAAGCTCCTTAAACTACTGGTCACATTTGTAGCTGCAGGTGATATCAGTGAAGTTGCTTTGCATGTAATTAATGATTACTGTTATAACGGCCTCACAAGCAAGTTAAGTATATAGAAAGGTTATAATAACATATTTATAAAATTTAAGAGAAACCATCGTTCCTTTTGTCAACTTTTTTGGACTGGGCGTCTGCATAATCATTCAAAGCAAGATGGCAGTTATGAAAAGTAATTATATTTAACATTATAATTTAAGAATTCATCATGTCTTAAAATTCTGTTCCAATGATAGTCTCAATAGCATAAAACTTTGCTAGAGACTTGGCTAATATAATAACTTGGTCTATAATAATGTGTCATAAATCTCTTGTTAGCTATCAAACCGGGTATGACTCCACAACAATCAATATTTGACTGAGGGCGTGAAAAGCAAACATATAACGTATCAATGGTGTCATAAATACACACTTAGATAAGTGTGATATCTGAAACAATTGTCGGCGATTATAACGTACCCGTAATACTACATGATCGTTATGCCGCACATTGTGAAAAATCATTATCATAATTGGCCATGGAAGTCACTTTTTCATTGATTATCTAAACCTGAGCCAGGGTTTTACTTAACAATGGGTATGGACTTAACATGAAAAATATCTAAAAAATACAGAACGAAGAGCCAATAATTAGTAACGACCCGAACTCACACAAGCCCGTAATTACTCTTTGGCAATTACTAATAGTCTGTGTCTGTTTGTTGTTTTGGTAGATGTTGTTTTTTTGACAATATATTTGGTATTGATATGCAAGTGTTTACAAACTTCAGGATAATGTATATTAGCAGTGGTGGGAATCAGTTGATATTTTCACAATTGATTATCAATTACAATCGGTTTGGTTCGACTGATTGACAATAAAATAATAGGCCAATATGGGTTTTAGTGATAAAGGGTTATTAATTTGGCATTTAAAATATAATGAAAGAGAGAGATCAATTGAAACACTTCTCTTTATTTCTATAAAATGTGCGATTCAAATAAGTAATTTATACATTTACTTCACCTATGTAAAAAAACATTCAGAGAGAACATGATTAAGAGGAAGGTAGACAGATGTATATAAAAATCATATATGTAGTGAAAATCATTAAGGCTGAAATTATTTGAGTTCCCAATGTATACTTGGTAATCTAACACAAATGATCTGACAGTGAGAAAATAACTAAAAAAGCCAATGTGACGTGACAATCAATTGCTAACAAACACACTCAATTATCGCCAATAATAACTCAAACCTATCAATTGTCGTTAGTCTGAGGCAATCTGAACACCGCTAACATATTAGTTACATTCCCATACCATGTTAATTTAACTTTACCTGCAGCATAGATAATCCTGGTAGACAGGGAGTTGACCAGCGCCATCTACGGTACAACGGCATGATGACTGCCAGGCCAAAAGTATAGTTATTCGTCTATTTGAGGTTACATGTACTGTCAATCCAAGCAATAATCCAAGGTCACAATGCTCAATTCTTAATCCAGTCACACTCAAAAACTCCATTTTAATAATGAAAGACTGACAACTTCCTTGTGCATTTTTCTCAATGTTATTTGAATTTTGTTAATAATTTCAGTTGACGAATTATAAGTATAATATACAATTATAGTTTTATTTTTCTTCACTGAAACAGTCTTCAAATTCGCACCTAATAAAACTGCTAAATGTCATCATAATATTATATTACTGGTACATGTATATATGTTCTTAAAAATATTGTCTTCCTGGTGTTTTGTCGTCCATAGTTTGTTGTTTTGTTAATTTGTACAATTGTAACTTCCTGTCAGAATAACCTTAAAAGTACAATAAGACCTATTTCTATCTTAACTTTAAGTCAACTACAGCGTTTACTTGCACATCTATACACGTACAAACTATTGTATAAAATGTATGGTGCTTTAGAAAATGTTTCATTGGTGAAGATCTTACAAAATTGTAACTTTTTCCTTAGTTAGTAGCCACAACTTTATATAATTTCACCATGATTTGTGTAAACACTTTTAAACACAACAGCTTAAAAGAATTATATCCTGCAATTTCATGAATTTTTATTTAAATATTAACACAGCTGAAATTTTTTTTATATAATTTTGTTGATTTATCCATGTGTATCTACAATTGTTATCAATCACTACACCAATTGTCTGCCCTTGTTTCATGCTCATTCACAGATGATGCCTATCAACAAAGGGAGGACAATCTGTATATAAGATAACGTAACGTAAGACGGGGAGATTTGCCCGTGGAATACTCCTATCTATTTCAGAGTCTGTGGTTCGTCCTTTATTGTACCCTGATGCACACGGGCAGTTTTGAATTTGTACATTGCATTAAATCAAGTTATTATTAACTGCTATTTTATTATTTACTGACTTTATCGTGTTTAAAAATAACAATAAATCATTATTAATTCCATACAACAATGATAATTATTGTTCCTTGCTTTTCTGAGTTTCTTAATCTAAAATACCTGTAATATTCAAAAAAAATATTTTACCAACTGTGTGAATTGCTCAGCCCATAATTTAAGACATTCTTGTAATTATCAAACTTGTTAAATATTTATAATATAAGAGAATCTATTGTAATTCATGATCTCCTTTGATACTGTACATTTTTTAAAAATACTTATTAATTCTCTGAAAGCAAATTTCAGCCCATTCTAGTATACAAAAAATTAATTATTTTGTTTTTAAATTTCTCTTATTCAACAATCGAGTTCCAAATCACTAGTTTTAATATTGTTTCTTTTTGTATGTTTCACTATAACCTGTTAACTGTAGTCCCTGTCTTTGTAATGTTAATTTGCATTTTTTAAGATTTTTACTAGTATTTTCAAAACTAGCATGACTCAGGTTAGGTTTATTAATGCTAATAAAATAGAATAATAAATATCTCCATATAGTTATATGCTATTTAGAGATGTATTGACAGATTCAATACATGAACATAAGTGCAATTCGAATTTTACATCACCATGTCTCACTTGAATACAATAAATCTATAAAATTTTACATAATTATGTACCCATGACAACTTAATCCTGAGATTTAATACCACAGATTCCAGGCAGAATCCACAGATACAACAGGTGACATCTCACTTTCAAAAACAAATTTAAAATATATTTTTTCACCCCATAGCTAAAAACATATACACTTATGATAAAAGGAGTAAACAAGTAAAAATCCCATATTAATCCAAATTCAACTGCTCACATCTGTATCTACACTTTGTCATTTGATGAACAATTAATACCAGAATCAGAATAATGTCTACCAAAACCTGCACTCCACGAAGACTTAAGTAAGATATCTATTATTGCTCAATATATTACATTAATTAGTAACACTAACTTACAAGCACAAGAGAACAAAGTCAACTGTGAACAGACTGAAAGCAGAAAAATGTTAATTTGATTTTTCTCCTTTTATAAGCAAATAAGTAGTGTACACAAATAACTAACGAGGTGATATAATTATCAGGTATTTGACAAGTCCATATGAATACAATATCATGGTGGAATTGTTTGACACAACCAAATTTTCCCAAATCCTATTATATCCCTAATTTCTGACTGACAAATGTTGTATAATGGAGATTGTTGTGGTATCGGGAATACCAATTGGATTAAATTAGCAAACAATTTCATTTTCATACTTTTGTATTTGTATAGGGCAGCAAGATTATAAGTTTCAAACTTTAAATTAACAGGATAAAGGTGGAAATATTTATTTATGTTATTTTCACTGTATGAGGGCCATTGAGTTGATCGGAATTTCCGCAACAGGGTAAAATTATATTATTGGCTCCAACAGAGAAATTAATTCCCAGGGCTCCAGTCTAACTTACAAGGTCTAAGAGAAATCTTACTGTGACCTTTAATTACAGATTAAGAGTTGTTATTGTGTGGTATTTAGCGGTGTTTTCAACTATTTTTCAGGTCTATCGCAACGGTGTCTACTTAAGACAGTATCTGAGTGCCGCAACCACTGAAATATCCTTTATTTTGTTCCGTAATACTATGGTGCTTAGCATTGCTTTAACAACAATTTTTTAGCTGTATCGTAACAGTGTCTATTTGAGACAGTATTGTAAGCACTGCCACATTGAAATATCATGCCACAGATACATGATATGATATACCACCCAGTCACATTATACGGACATGGGGCCGACCAGACTAAGAACAATAAGTACTAAACACTAAGCGACGAAGCTTCTAGTACCAGTTTTCAAGTATTTGGTAAAACCTGACCAGGGATCCAACCCCTGAACTTCTACATGCAAGACAGATGATCTACCACTAGACCACCGCAGTGGTGTTAATTAGTGGTCATAAAACTGTGCCACTTACATATTATAGTTTTTAAAAAGGCAAGCTATACCAGACAGATGGACAGACATATGGACAGACAGATGGACATATAAAACATTCATACATGATCAATCATGCAACAATTAACTGAGTAAATGGGTTAATTTAGTATGCTGCATTGTTTGATCAATAATATGAAATGTTTATGTTCATCAGTTTCTAGCACAATCAGCTATAATAGTACATGTAGTTTACATTAATTAACTCCATTCTGAAGTTATATTGTTCGTGTATGGATTTTCTCTAACAGTTGTATTATAAACAGTGGCATGCCACCTCATGCTTCTGTCAGCCCGCATTCACAGCATGACAAGAGTAACTTGTTGGTATTTTATTGGGTACATTGATATTTAATAGTTGCCGCTCCAGCATTAAAATCTCAGAGAAGTTGATAAAACATAAGCCAGGGACTTGGGTATGTTTAATCCAACTTATCCCACAAGTCTGCTGTTAAGCCCCTCACTATAAGTGGGGCGATAGTGAAGTGGGCAGAGTTTTACAGCTCACTGATGAGACAGTCTCTCAAAAACAACACTCACTACTGGTTCTACCCTGGAAACAACACTCACTACTGGTTCTACCCTGGAAATAGACTCGAGAGTGACTCCTTAGTTAGCTTACACAAATTAGTATAGACTAACCTCTTGGATGAGATATTAATCATAAAAGAAATTTAATAATTAATTTTTTTATATATCATGAATATTATCATCAAATCATTAAATGTAATAGTTTAACAAGAGAATTCATGGAATGCAATGTCTCTCCTCTATCACTCTATCACAAAATGAGGCTATGAGGAAGTCTAGTAGTTCTACATAAGATACAACAAGATATAAAATATAAAATAATATATATTTATTGTCGCCATGAGATACCAACACAATAAACATTAGCGATGCATAGCTATTGACAGACATTTACATGATGTAAATCCCATTACACAACTTGGATGAACACAACACTTTGGTGACTCAAGGACAGACAGTTTCAAAGAAATATAAAAAATTAACATTTTGTAAGCCAAGTTAATTATTTGTTAAGGTCAAGGTCATCTAAAACAAAATTTTGGGGTAGTTCTATCCATACCATAGTTAAGTGACACTGGGCCAAATAATTTAAAAGAAACAGAGCTGAAACACAAACAAGCAGCATAACAGTTTGTGATCTAAGCTAAATATTCATATAGGTCAAGGTCATCTGAAGAATGTCTGCATCATTTTGAGTACCGTAGTTACTACACATAACACAACTATAGACCAATTTGGTGGCTCTGGGCAACTGAGTATGTCAATTACCATCAGTTATCACGATTGCCTTGATTCTTTTGTTGTTTTTCATGGAGTTTAACACAATTTTCAATACATTCCAGGTTATATATGGCATATCATGTTTCATTGGTGGAGGTGGACCTAAGCATGAACATTTCAGGTTATATAATTATGGCATATCAAGTTTTATTGGTGGAGGTGGACCTCAGCACGAACATTTCAGGTTATATATGGTATATCATGTTTTATTGGTGGAGGTGGACCTCAGCATGAACATTTCAGGTTATATATGGCATATCATGTTTTATTGGTGGAGGTGGACCTCAGCATGAACATTTCAGGTTATATATGGCATATCATGTTTTATTGGTGGAGGTGGACCTCAGAATGAATCTGAGTAGAACCATCATCTTTCCACAAGTAACTGGCAAACTTTCTTACATAAAGTTTTTGGAGTAGGCGGGACTCAAATCTATGACTTTCGCGGGTGGAAGAAAGTGATCTTGTGATGGTTTCTTAGACCACTCGGCCATGGAGGAGTTACCATGATTCAAAAGTGAAATAAGATTTTAATATTTAAAATCAAAAACTTAAACAAAATGAGGACTAAATGATTCCTTTGTGTGGGTCATGCGTACATTGATTGATCACCTCGTGTTTTATGACATTTTGATTGATGTTCATTGTTTTATCTATTTCATTTTATTGCAATTAAAAACTTAAGTGTAATTATCTTAAACTATAATGACTCGTTTCAACTGATCTTGATTTAAAACAGGTTTGATATATATAATTTATACCCCCCTTCTTTTGATCCGCATGTCTAGTTTCACAGTCTTCTCTGTGTGGAATACTATCTTCTAAACGATTCCCACAAATGAGACTGCAAGGATTTAGTTTAAATTTACTTATTTTACGTTGATTCTGAAACAAGTTGTTATAACTTATACAAAACAAATCACGCTCAGAGTCTTCCTTGGTAGAACCAGTACTAAGTATAATTAAGCAGAAAAATTGTCTTGTTCAAGGACACCCACATAGCCGTGGCAGAGGATCAATCTCACTACCCCCTGTCAATAAGGTACTACAGGTTAATCAATGGTCATAGATGACTCAAGAACATGTAAAGCCAGAACCAGGGTCCTTCTGCATGTAACTTTGATCAAGTTTGGCTCAAACCTGTGACAGCAGTTTTGACCACCCGGCTATTGGAGGAATCCATTCCCACAAATGAGTGTAAAAATGTAATTTCTTTACTAGCAATCTCAACTAAGCCCCCTGATCTGAGTAAGCAACAATATGCTTTCCTTTGAAGTTTTATGTTTCAATAAGATTTAGGTTTATGATAAACGGAACAAATCTTGTTTTAATTTCTTTAAAATACCCCAGAGGTGACTTACAGTGGATTGAATGACAATTCAAACTGTAATTTTTCTATATAATTTCGCAGATAATCATAATTGTCCATTGGTTATGTGCCCTAGACCTTAGCTACACTGGCTCCAAATGTAATAATGAAGTTATCAGATGGCAGTCTTAGGTCGATAGATAATCATAGTAGCAGTAATACAGTCATATTAGTCTACTCATGGTCTGTCTCTCTGCTTCACTGCCTGCCTGCCTGCCAGCCCGCCTGCCAGCTAACTGGACGCCCGTCCGCCCGTCCGTCCATCCATCTGTCCGTCAGAACGTCCGTCCAGGCGGACAAATGGGTATTTAAGTGTCTAGAGTTTAGGGTTTGTAATTTTTATGGACAGTTGAAAAGCTGTTGAAAAAACATTACGTGGCTGTTCTAGACACTTAAAAAACAGCTCTTAGGTGGCGTTTTTTTCTCTTATGAGGCAAAAATTTAGCCACACAAGTAATACGATTGACGCAAATAAGCCACTTAAATACCCATTTGTGAGAACGTCCGTCCGTCCGTCTGTCTGTCTGTCCCTATCAGTCTGTCTGTCTCTCTGTTTCTGTATCGTACTCACTCACTCACTCACTCACTCACTCACTCACTCACTCACTCACTCACTCACTCACTCACTCACTCACTCACTCACTCACTCACTCACTCACTCACTCACTCACTCACTCACTCACTCACTCACTCACTCACTCACTCACTCACTCACTCACTCACTCACTCACTCACTCACTCACATACTACTGACTTTCTTACTTGCTCATCTCACACACAAACTCGCTTATTTTTCTATAATGAAGGAGACCGCGGCGTGGTCTAGTAGTAGAGCATCCCGCCTCGCATGCGGAAGGTAGTGGGTTTTATCCCCAGCCGGGTCATACCAAAGACTTTAAAAACGGTACTAGAAGCTTCCTCGCTTGACGCTCAGCATTTAGAGGAGAGTTCTAGGTCTGGTCGGCCCAGTGTCAGTATAATGTGACTAGGTGGAGTATCATATTATGTGTCTGCGGCATGATACTCCAGTGTGACAGCGCTTAGAATACTGTCTCAAGTAGACACCGTCGCGATATGACTGAAAAATTGTTTAAAGCGACGCTAAACAACAACAACTATAATGAAGACCAACGCTCAGTATATAATAGTCTTAAAGTTTAAAATGTTTACAAAACTTATTAAATCCCCTGTCCTATTTTGAAAACAATCCATTAAAGGCAACGCTGTGTTAGAATAACATACCAAATGTATCATGGGAAGACATAATTATAAAGGATGATTATAATAAAAATTTGTGAGAGTCAGTCACTCACCAAGCTGTATACAATATTATGAAAATGAAGAAAAAGCAAACTGTGATTAAATCTAAACATTGAAAACTTCACAAATAGGATATCTGTGTATTTGTCCAACTGTCAGATTGGATAGATACTGGAAACCATAACAAGTTCTACTATCTCTTTAATCACATGTTTGGAGCTTGTTTAAAGTTGACAGATCATGTTTTACAAGGTGTATGTCTCATAAGTCTGTCACATGTTGGAGCCTTGGTCAGTGCATGTAAACAGAACATGCAGGATAATTTGTACATGACTTGTCAGTTTGGTTACATGTAAACAAAACAAGCAGTACGACCTGAAATGGGTTGAAAAAATCAAAACTAAATTCCCAATAGCTACAATGTCAAGTCCACCAATAAAGACCTTTGATCAAACATTGTCTCATTATGGTGAATGTTTATGGCATTTTACAGGATATAAATATTTCTGACCTTGAACCTCTAAGTGTGACCTTCAACTTTGAGCTTAGCAGACCTGGGTCTTGTTCACGGCACTTATTTTAATTAAGGTGAACATTTGTGACATATTATTTCAAAATCTGTCAAGTGGTGTACAAGATATGGAGCAGACACAAATTTTGTATTTGTGACCTTTAGTGTGACCTTGACCTCTGAGCTACAGACCCGGGTCTTGTGCGTGACACATCTTCTGATAATGGTGAACATAAATTTTGTGCCATGTCATTTTAAAATCTGTTTACAAGATATGGAGCACACACCTAATTGTGTATGTATTGCTGACCTTTAATCTCTAAATGTGACCTTGACCTTTGAGCTACAGATTTGCAGGGTCTTGGAGCATCACATCATCTGATTATGGTGAATATTTATGCCATGTCATTTCAAAATCTGTCAGGTAATTTACAAGATATGGAGTGGACAAGAAATTGTGTATGTATTCCTGACCTTAAATTCTATTTGTGACATTGAACTTTTAGCTTTGGACCTGGACCTTGAGTGAAACATACCTTCTAATTATGGTGAATAATATTGTGCCATGTTATTTCAATATCTTGCTAAGTGGTTTACAAAATATGGAGCTGACATACAATTTTATACATATTTCTAACTTTTAATCTCTAAGTGTGACCTTGATCTTTGAGCTACAGACCAAGGTCTTGTGTATGAAACTTTGTCTCATTATGGTGAGCATTTTAACCAAGTTAGTTCAAAATCCCATAAAGTATGAATAGGTTATAGCACAGATAAGATGAGACGTACGCACTGACTCTTCATTTTTTTTCCGAAAAATTGAACTTTGCTACTTCATCAATCTTATTTAGCAAGTCTCTTAACCCTTAACTCCATAGATATGTTGTTTCCCACACTAATCACAAAAGGCCTTTGAAAACAGTGCAGGAAGAGTTCAGATTGCTTGTATGAGCAACCTGAACACTTCCTGCACTGTTTTCCACTCTGTCAGTTAATATAAACATAATCCACCCAATAATTCAAAACCTTTCTATATTAGGTGTCCAAAGGCGTCTATATTAGAGGTGTCCAAAGGCGTCTGGGTTAAAACTTTTTTTTATATTACGAATATCCAATATATACTACCGGGTACCTAGACTTAATATTTTACAACACCACATTCCAGAAATAAACCAACCTCCAACAATCAGTCTGTTTAATTTACCGTCATAATCACAAACAAATATCCTCAAAATCTTCGCACAATACAGACACTTATTTGAATAATTCCATTTTTATTGCTTCAAACAGGGAACAACTCCTAAATAAGGAAACACATAAACTTAAATGATGGATCTTAAGTAGTTTGCTCATGCTGTGGTACAGTTAAATAACACGATGTAAGTTTCACCTGTGCAAACTAAATATACCACACAGTAGCAGCGTTAGCCATGTCTTGGTCCACGACACTCATCTTCAAGTTTTGACATGATTCTCCACATAATCATAATATAATTGATCCGATATAAAACTGTAAGTGGGCTTGGAAGTGCAGGTGGATTGATATACAGCGAGATAATTACGGGTCATCTGATATAGCTCCCAGACCTTCGATTCATATATTAATAGACAATCACAATAAACTGCTAATGCCGTATTCAGGATAAAAATTTTATACAAATTCAATCATAAATATTAAATAAAATATACCAGTATACTCGGTATGAATGTGCGGAACCATGTTATCGATAATGAGTTAGATAATCTTGTTTTTGGAACTTTGTATTATACTGGTCAGATACTGGTGATGATAAGAATGTATTGAATGAGTGGTAAACAGTGAATGTTTCTGTAGCTATAGATTAGTTTAATTGATTGTTATGTTATCATAACCCCATGTTTGTCAGTCCCATAGTGCTAGTTAAATTTTTTCTCCTCCCTTCATTTTTGGCCTACGGTTTTGGGTTCACAGATAAATACATGAAGCTTGAAGAAAATCAATTTCATTAACATTTTGCTTCAACTGACTTAAACAAAGAAAATTATTGATCTACAATTAAATGACGTTGTAAGATCATACACTATAAATCTACAATTGCATGACGCGTAAGATCATACACTATAATCTACAATTACATGACGTTGTAAGATCATACACTATAAATCTACAATTACATGACACATCAAATTAACTGATACGTTTGACTGATTTTTTTTTCTTTTTCTATTAAACTATTATGAATAGAATAAAAAGAGGAGCGATTTTAATATTAACTATCATACTCGATGGAACAAGAATTTTCCTGTTTTATTGAATAATAAAATTATGTATACGAGATTGAAGAACTACTGTAACATGGTCATCTATAGCCAAGTTCTCTGAAACACTGTCATCTAGTGACTGACTTCATGAACTGCTCATTTTGGTGATTGATTGAATGTTTAGCGTCATTTTTATGCCATCGAGGGCTAACAGATGATCAGTTAACCTAACTACTGTTACCTGGGATCCTGAAAGGTTAACCAGTACTCAAGCACATCCCATCTCCGCAAGTAACTGATAACTTTCCACTTGAATCAGTGGTGAGAGACGAATGATAATGAGACACAATGTCATATAACAATCATCAAGGAGACTGTTGCCAGGTGGGGATTCAAGCTCACAACCCCTGGATTGACTGTCAGATGCATTAACGACTGAGCTAATCGGGCCACGCTCTGTCTGCTGAAGTCATGGGTTTAAGCTCACCCAACACAACAACTTTATGTGAGAAAGTTTGCCAGTTAATAGCAAAAGATGTTGTTTCTACTCAGATTCGTTCCCAGGGTTTCCTTGTCAATCAAACTGAACATACCATGATTATATGACCCGTCATGTGAAAACTGGAATAAAACCCCATTCAAAAATAAAGAATGAACAGACAGTAAAGTTACTCTAAATGAGTGACAGGAAAAATATTATTTTGTTGATCATGTGCAATAAAAATTTGGAATCAACACAAACCTGTGTATTGTTGCATAAAATATTCTATTGAGTAAAAAAAAAAAATAAATTACCATGGCATAACCATGTACATAATATGTAAAGCCTTTTTTACATTTAATGTATCTGGTTTAAAAAGATCAAATTGCAGAGCTATTCAATTATACACGGCTACCTTAAATCAATATTTCACTGTCTCTGTATGGTAAAATTGATATTTCCACAATGAAAGCTTCATACAAGCATGTCTATTTATAACAATAAAACTATTATTTTTTTATGTTCAGAACAGAACATTTTTATTTGGAAATGTGTCAACCTTCCATTTATTTTTTTTTTTTGAATGGGGTTGAATGCCATTTTCAACACATTTCAGATTATATATGGCATATCAAGTTTTACTGGTGGAGGATTAGACCTCAGACTGAGTAGAACCACTGTCCTTCGGCAAGTAACTGGAAACTTTTCCACATAACGTTTTTGGAGCGAGCGGGACTCGACCCTACAACCTTAATGGTGAGAGGTAAATGATTATGAGATGGCGCCTTAGACCACTTGGCCACGGAGGACCCTCAACCTTCCATAAGAGGGGTCATAATATCTACCTATAACCACCCGTGTAATATACCTACAGCTGACCGTAACCCATTCTGCAAACAATGTACACATGATCTGTCTGATCAGGATCTTGAATAGAATTTTCTTTTTAGATATCAGCATCATTCGTTACGCCAATGAGGGCTAACAGGTTATCAGTTAACCTTTCTTTCTAAACATTCTTTCCAGGGATCCTGGAAGGTTAACCAGTACTCAAGCACACTCATCTCCACAAGTAATTGATAACTTTCCCACTGACTCAGCAGTCAGAGATGAATAACAATGATATGCAATGTCGCATATCAATCATCGCAGAGACTGTGGGGACTTGCTGGATTGATAGTCAAATAGCTGCTGACTGAGCTAACTGGGCCCTGCAGCCGTCTTCAATGGAGTTGTGCAGACTTAGTCTTATACCATTGTACCATGGTTTACAGTTATTATGACCAAAGAGCTTTAGAACAAAACAGGGTACCTATACTTTAACAGTTTTTAAAACCTTTTCATAAAACTTTACGAAAATAAATATGTTAATATAATATTTTATATAAATACGACATATAATTCAGTAGTTTTGTCATTACAATGGTAAGGTCATATAATCATAGACTGGATGAGAATCATTTGTTTTTTAACATCACCTGGCCATTTATTGTATGTGTATTGTACTGCCAATCACTGGTGTATTTCTTGAAACAATAGAAGACATTATTAAAGCGTATATTAATTACCCTTCAAAGGGATGATTTACCACATTGTTAATTGCCCAACAATTGATTGGTTTCTAATCCATGACTTTATATTTTATTCTATTGGTGTATGTCAGAATATTGTTTAAACACTTAATGAAAATGTTAAAATTCTAAAAGAAATGTATTAATGTTGTTGTTGCATTGTGTTAAGCTTTCAACAATTTTTCAGTCATAACGTGACTGTGTCTACTCACCTCTGTAACACTGAAGTATGATGCTGCAGACACATGGACTAGCATGTTAAGTGATGCGGTAGTGTAGTAAATAGGTGTTGGCCACACAGATCGCGGGTTGATCCCAAGCTTGATCTGATGCCTCTAAAAAACAACACTCAGTACTGGTTCTACCCAGGAAGCAACACTCAGTACTGGTTCTATCCAGGAAGCAACACTCAGTACTGTTCTATCCAGGAAGCAACACTCAGTACTGGTTCTACCCAGGAAGCAACACTCAGTACTGGTTCTACCCAGGAAGCAACACTCAGTACTGGTTCTATCCAGGAAGCAACACTCAGTACTGGTTCTATCCAGGAAGCAACACTCAGTACTGGTTCTACCAGGAAGCAACACTCAGTACTGGTTCTACCCAGGAAGCAGACTCGAGAGCTGTTCATATGAGCTCTGAGCTTTAATCACAATCAAGCTATAATAAATTAATATAAACCAAAATAAGGGGTTAGTAGTACTTGTCTTTATAATCGTACATTATCAAAATGTAATAAATTGCTTGGTTACTTTCCTTAAGTTTCCTCTCATCCTAACGTCCCACAATATCTGGTAGCAATTATATTTATAAACAGTGACACACGCTGTACCACCAGTGTCAAATGTAGGCGAGAAGCTGTGCTACCCGTGTAAAAACCCATGTTTCCTGTGACAACATTTCAGTATGGCTCCACTATCCCCCTATCATTCCAGGGTAGTGTACTACCCCTGCTTCTGGTTGTCAGTTGTGCTTACTCGGCGGTGATTGATACTAAGTTTATCATGTCCAACGGCACTTTCACTGCGGCCAAGTATTTATCGCCAGATTAGCCTGGCCGGGGTATCTTCCCTTGTCAGGAATGTTGCTATCACATTTTTTGACAGTCATATAAAAACATTCCAGTAGCATTTGTGAAGATTTGTATTATAATAGTGTTAAATACGATAAAAATATTTTGAAAGTAAAGTATGTAAATAATAATAATGAATATAAAACTTCATTTAGTATTTTTAAATGATTTAAAATCCAAGTATTTGTTAAATTTTC